>CAUJNA010003282.1:227500-334440 GCA_963377175.1 Effrenium voratum
CAAGAGCCCAAGCTGCATTGGCATGTGTTTCATGATGTTGATTATGGGTTTATGTCCACTTGACCAACCGCAGCCTTACTCAGGAACCAGTCGATCAAGCAGAGAACAGAGGCAGGATGATGGCGCAACATGTTTGTTGCTGTTTGTTTCGACTTGGCCATGATGGCAATGTTCATGATGGCCGCATTGCAGAACCACAATAGTAGTTGCTTAAACCCTGCCAGGTCTTGGAAAGCTACGCACACCACCTACTGCAAGTTTGGCGTGACAGGCAGTGCGACGCAGCCTGGGCAGCCCTGGGGTGTGAGTCCCACGCGGCCGTGCGTGCAGGAACACCTGTGGCGGAGCTCAGGAACAACCTGAGCGTGTTGACAATGAGATGTGATGGGCTTGACCAAGCCAAACACAAAGTGCCTCGCTGCATGGTTCCAACAAAATCATTCCAGTCTGTGGTACGGCCAAGTTTACATGTGGCCATGTGCTGGACCCACTCTCATGCTCTGCAGTTCGCTGTTTCAGACACAGACATGCGCAAAGATTCAGCAACCAACTTTGATGTGATGGCAAGACAGTTGAACCAGATCTACCTTCACCTTGGCCGTTCTTTACCATCAAGCTTGTACTTGGTCCTTGACAACACCAGCCGAGAGAACAAAAACTCGAAGACCTTGCGTTGCTTTATCAAGCTTGTTCTTCTTCAAGTCTTTGAGCAGGTCTACTTGGCCTTTGGGATGAAAGGGCACACCCATTCTTCGATTGACGCAGTCGGCGGCCAGGCCGTTGTCAGCACAAGCACCCACACGTTTGAAGACGATATGGACTTGGTTGAAGTGTACGACAACTTTTTGCGACAGGCCAAGCTGGAGACAGGCACATACCTACAGCAATGTTACAAGCATGACGAAAGCGCAGACTGGGGCAAGTGGATTGAGGATGTGCCTTTGACATTCAAGGCCATGACAGGCCCGCTAGCACCCCACCTATTTCGCATTTGCAGGCGCAAGCACCTCAGCCGCCAAGATCTCGAGCATGCAACAATGACAGCTGCTCCAACTGCTCAGCCAGGTGTAAGAGAGCACCCAGATGACGTTATGCTTGCATTGCACTCCTTCATGAGTGACGCGGCCCCTTTCCAGTTGGCGAGGCTTTTTCCAGCGCAAGAAGCTTTCCACTTGCAGAATCACATGGTTGTCCAGCCAGTTGCAAAAGCTGCATTGTGCATTCTGATGTGGCATTGTGGCATTGTGCCGGTTCCATAATTTTGAGTTTTGTTGTGTGGCTGTTAACTTATTGCACAGTTTGGCCTGAGGTTGGCAACAACCCCAGACGCCCCATTGCCCAGAAGGAGCGCAATGTTGTCAGGAAAGAGGCTGAGTTAGGACTTGCCAAGCAATGTATTAGCCAGAAAGCTCGTGACTATTTGGTTAACTGGATCACTGAGACAAGGCGCCGACAAGCAAGACCTGCCAAGTACGATTTTTTGGAGCATCGTTTGGGCGCAAGGGGCAATGGCATTGCCAATCGCAATCCACATGAGGTTGGCCCTCTCAGGCCCGTCGTGGTGCTCCGAGCTGCTGGCCAGGTGAACGCTTTACCCCAGGAGGAGGAGGAGGAGGAGGAAGTCATTGCGGATGACAACCGCCCGTGTGAAATTCTAGAATAGGATAGTCGCCATAAGGTTTGGTTGCAAAGCCAACCTTCGAAAAGCTATGTTGAGTTTCTCCGGTAATCGCCATAAGATGTAGTTGCAAAGCCAAACTGCGAACAGCTGCTTCTGTTGAGAGTGCCATTATAAATTGTTGTCCTTTGACATTGGATCAGAACAACGGAGAAGTTCTGGTTGCAAAGCAACCTTTGAAGCTCTTTAAAGGACAAGGGCATATTTTTTGGAGCTAACAAGTATGTCTTCTGTTTACACAATCCAACATGTTTTCCTGCGCTAATGGGTCAGAACAAACGAGTAAAGCCAGCTTGTCCTTGATTTGTGCACATCCGTGTCGCATCCAAGCCGTCCCAGCACTGAAGGTGCAAAAGGAATCGAGAAAAGGGCACCGACCCCTATCCAAGCTCCCAACACCTTCTCCCTCCCCCCACTCACTGGCCTTGAGATCAGCCACCAAGCACAGGCTGCCCAGTTCACCTGCATGCGCGTTGCAAGCATTTGCGTGACGAAGTTGCTTGTGGAGCTGCAGCGGGCTCAGCTTGTCAACATGGACTTGGTCCTTGAGTCCCAGGTCAACATGGCCCCAGGTGAGCCCATGCCATGGAAGATGTACCTGCGTAGGGCCCGATATGGTTTGGGACCAGATGTCCAGGAGCTTCAAACAGTTTGATTGCCAAACAATTTGTGTGTCACACAACTTACAGAACCTGAGCAGGATCCGAGGAAATCACGCTCCAGATCTAGATCCAGAAGCAATTATTTGAGCAACACTGTGCGAATCCAGGCATCAGTGACTCCCAACGTGAGCGTGCAAATTGGTAATTAGTGCTGGCCGCCAAATCGTCGATTGCGCATTGGGGCCAATAGCTTGCTTGTTAAAGCTGGCGTTTGTGCTTTGGAAAAAAAGCACCTGAGGGCCTGACAGCTTGTCCTGTTTTTTGCCGTTCTGGGTCAAGCCTTGCTGAAACTGATTGAGGTTGGAAACGCCCAGCGTGTTTTGTCCATCAACTCCAAGGCGGCCCAACACTCAGTGGCACCAAGGCAAGCCTCACACGATGAAAACATTATTGTTTTTTGGCAAACAAAGGACAACAAGGCCGTAACCCTTTCAACTGCCTCCAAGGTATTTCAAGGTCATCGAAGTGACCTAAGGTAAGGCGCGTGCGTAGCTGGGAGAGCCAGGCCAGCAGTGGGTTGAGTTCAAGGGCGTTGGTTTACTGAAGCCAAGTCAGTACTTGGCCGTCAAAGACTCCCAGATGCTGGTGCCAATTTACTGGGGCCCTCAGAAGTGACTAGCCACACATAGTCTGGAAACATGCTGATAATCGCTTGATGTAGGGCGTCAATCGCTTGGTGTTGAGCGTCAGGTGCTCAACGTTGTCAATCGTTTGAGAAGAGCCACCCCAAAACACAATGCCAACACCCTTTACGTGCTGACCCACCTCAAACAACAAGTGGTTTCAGGGAGTGGCGACGTAAGCCATGTAGCCTCACCATAGAAGCGTGTAATAGTTAGGTTGGAGTTTTTATGTTGGAAAGGAATTAAGCAGCACAGGGCAGATGACAATGTAGCCGTAATGACGTAAAATACTGGTTTGACCTGCGCGTGGCGCAAGGGTAGGGCTTGAGGCTTGCTGAGTTATGGCAGCATGATGGAAGGCACTGTTGGGACAAGTGAAGGGAACATCCGCAAAATGGTGGGACCAAGTAGATGGGCACACCCTCAAAACCCCCCACGTCAACAAGTAATGTTTCCACAAGATGTTGACCTAACAAGTATGCTTTAGAGCTATTTGCTTACTTCATGGCCGTTTCGGCCTATGGTTTTCATACTTCCTGGCCGGGCCCGACCAACCCAATCCGCCCCAACCAACGCCGCCACCGCCCAGCCGCCCAGGCATGCCTCTGCTTCTCCCGGCTTCTCCTGGCCTCAGATTTTTTGGCGCTCGTGTTGACGTGGATGGAAAAGCGAAAGTGCTTGCTAAATCAGTCTGTCACGCACGAATGTTTGCTCCAACCAACCAATCACCCACAGAACAACCTTTATACCAAAAACAGTTGCATCGCTTGACAGTTGCATCGCTTGACAGTTGCATCGCTTGACAGTTGCATCGCTTGACAGTTGCGTCGCTTGACTTGACAGTTGCGTCGCTTGACTTGACAGTTGCGTCGCTTGACAGGACAGTTGCGTCGCTTGACAGTTGCGTCGTCGCTTGACAGTTGCGTCGCTTGACAACTCAGGCAGCCTTTGTATGCCTTTGTACTCTCGCGAAACGTTCCAAAGGTGCTTTGGACCTTCTTGGGAACTTCAATGATACACGGCCCACAGGGCCTGAGGAACTTGTGTGACAATTGTTCAGTGAAGGGCCACGTGGGGAACTCCTATAACTCATCCCTCGCCCATGTCCTTCACCCTGAGATCGCGATGGCAAATGGGAGATCAAAAAGCAGGCCTCAAATGGAAGGCCTTGGTGTTTAGTCCCCAATAGCAAAGGGGGCTCTGTATGTGGCACCTTCTTTGGCTTTGTCTTGGGGAAGGGAGTGAAACAACACACCTTGAGTCAAGGCAGGTGGAGGGTTCCCCAGTACAATCTGGCAAAGCGCACGGCGCCCCAACATGTGGATGTTGTGAGATGACATGCTCCAATCGCTCCATATATACTGCAACACCCTTTGAAACCATGCAGTGAACAGATTTGTTGTCTTTTGAACAATGTCTGCACGCAATTGGGCAACAATGTTCTCGTGTTTTCAAGTACCTGGTTTTACAGTATGTCTCCAGATGCCCTTTTTATGTGAACCGCCAAGATTGATGTGAACCGAGCTGCACATCGACCATCTTTTCGATGCGTCCTTTCTGCAGTTCTAGCTGTTTGCGCAGCTGGCTCTCCACAGGAAGGTCCATCATGACGGCGCACGCTGACTTGTGTTCCCGCATGAGGGAAGACCTCAAAGAATCCCTAACTTCTTCCCAGGTGTTCGGCACGGCTGGTTGCGCCCCAGCTTTCGCCTTCGCCTTGGCCTTGGCCTTCGGCTTTGCGCCTGACACACATGCCAGAGGCCAAACAACTGGTGGGAAGTGCAATCAGAAGTTCCACATTTGACTGGCTGAGCATGTTTTCTTTGAGAACACCTGGCTGTAAACATGGCTGTGAACTTTCTCTTCCTGATGCGTAGATGGTGGGGTTAAAACGATGCCGATGGCCCCTCCTTGTTGGACCCCGGCCGTGTCCCCTACAGTTTGGCGATACCAGAAATTCTGAGGTGAAAGGTGGAGACGCAGCGGAGCTTATCAATGGCCACTCGGCCAATCTGAGCGTTGATTCGGTAGCAACCCCTTACGATCATCGGCAAGCCAGAGCGGCTTCATGCTTCACTTGCGCAACCCTCTTCCCACTTTTAGGGCGTCGACCCAAAACAATTTAACTCGATCGGTGTTGCGCGCACTTGCAGACGGACTGTTGGAGGGTCAAGGGGAAAGAAGGGAGAGAGAGAGAGAAAGAGAGAGAGAGAGATAAATAAAGATACAGAGATCAACAAGAAAAGGGAAAGATGGTAACAAGAAAAAGCAACAGACAGAGAAAGACGCAGGGAAAGAAAAACAGAAAGGGTTATGTAAACAAAGAGACGCGAAGGGGAAAGAAGCAAGCTCTAAACTACACACCGGCATTTATTGGTGCAATAGCTTTACGCATGAATATTCCAAAACCCCCGCCGGAAACCGTTGCAAAATAAGCTATAGCCAGCCGTTCAGAGCTGGGCGGACATCCTGGCCGGGTCGGTCTTGGTGTGGACCCGCACCTTGGGAGGAGTAACAGCATCATCCCGAAGGTCAGCGCTGCTGGCCCCGCGCTTTAGACCACGCGCGGCCGCCTTGTCCTTGTTCTGCTCAGCTGCCAAAGCCACCTCAAGAGCTTGCCGAACTGCTTCAGGCAGCTCACTGATCTTGTCCGGAAGCGGCATCGCCGCAAACAGTTCTAATATGCTGGCTTAACTCCTAAACAACCAAAGGCCAAAATGGCTTTGCGTGCGCCCAGCTCAAACCCCACACTCGCAGAAGGTGAAGCTACCTGACTCTTATGGTGGGACAAGCTACATGTGTATTATTCTTCCAACCCCCCCCCCCCCCCCCAAGAAAGCGGACGACAAAGGCCCAATTCGGGACCTGTCAAGAATGAAAAACGTATAAAAACGTGAAAATTTGGGTTCCCCCCCAAACGTCAGGAAAGATGACCAGGGGACCTGTCAAGAGAGAAAAAACGTGAAAAAGCGTGAAAATTTGGGTTCTGCACCAAACCCCAAGAAAGCAGGGAAGATGACCAGGGGACCTGCCAAGAGTGAAAAAACGTGAAAAAACGTGAAAATTTGGGTTCCGACCAGGCAACCTGGCAAGACTGCAAAAAAAAACGCGAAAAAGTGTGAAAATTTGAGTTCCCCCCCAAACCCCAAAGAAAGCAGGGAAGATGACCAGCGGACCTCTCAAGAGTGAAAAACGTGAAAAAACAAACCCCAAAAAAGCAGGGAAGATGACCAGCGGACCTCTCAAGAGTGAAAAAACGTGAAAAAGCGTGAAAATTTGGGTCCCCCCCCAAACCCCAAGAAAGCAGGGAAGATGACCAGGGGACCTGTCAAGAGTGAAAAAACGTGAAAAAACGTGAAAATGTGGGTTCCCCCCAAACCCCGAGAAAGCAGGAAAGATGACCAGGGGACCTGCCAAGTGTGAAAAAACGTGAAAAAGCGTGAAAATTTGGGTCCCCCCCAAACCCAGGAAAGCAGGGAAGATGACCAGGGGACCCCTCAAGAGTGAAAAAACGTGAAAAAACGTGAAAATTTATGTCTCCCCCAAGCCCCAAAAAAGGAGGGAAAATGACCAGGGGACTTGTCAAGAGTGAATGAAAAAGCGTGAAAATTTGCGTTCCCCTCCAAGATGCCAGCCCTGTCACGAGTGCAAACGCACGTGGTCCCTCCCAAACCCTATGTCAAGGGTGAACAAAACGTGAAAACCAGTATTTCACGAGAAAATGGAGAACCGTGAACATATGTTTCGTGCCATATGGTCCCTGTAGGGTCTTGCCCCTCATGATTCTTTTCACGAAAATAACGCAAAATTCTCGGTCCTGAAGTTTTTTTTCACGGCCAAATCACGGATTTTCACGGCACATATTTGCACAACATGTGCAAAACTTGCGCCATACCCGGTGCAGCTTGTCACCCTATGATCGTCTAGATCAAGCGCCCAACCCCAGCTGGCTCAGGATCTGGACCTGCAGGCAGGCGCTGGCAGGCGCTGGCCCAGTCGACACCCCAGGTGTGTCATTTTCTTTGGCTTGGAGTGGTTTAAACTTGAACTCTAACTTGTTCATCAAATCTCACTCGGTTGGCACCTTTACATGCTTGTTCATTGCGTAGTGAATCACAGTCTCCATGTCTGCCTTATGACGTTTCCCCGCTATGCAGACGAGGGAGGGAGGGGCTATCGTCTTATTCAAAGTCCAAGGCGCATCGTGCTCTGACGTCACACAAAACTGTTCGAAGATTTTGGCGTCTGTCAAGTCCGCCGGGAATTGTGCAGAGACAGCCGGGGTCCAGGAAGCGGTTCCTTGGCTCACCAAAAAAGTATATATATATATACATGTAGATATATATATATATATCTCTCTCTCTCTGTATACTTGACCACAGCAAAGCACATGTTTCACATCCTCAGTCAAGCGTTGAAACATACTCGTGGGACTCTGAGCACCTTTTTTGGGGCAGGCTTCGGCCTCCCCCCCCCTCCCCCAAACACCCCCCCCACCCCCCCACCCCAAAGCATACCCATGCATATATATATATACATATGTATATGTCCAAAATATGTTCTCAATATGTTTCACCCACAGCCCAAAAACTGGCGCATCCATAGGCGCGACGCTCATCACCCAGTAAAAGGTTAGTTAAGGCTTTCAAAGGGCCCATGGAGGACTAAAAAACGGACTCCTATTTTCCTTGTGGTTGTTCTGAAAGCAGTCATTGGAAACAAGGAGGGGTTGAAAAACCCTCAGCCCAACCCCGCAAAACGAAATTTCCCAACTCTAGTGAGCCAATGTAAGTGAAGTTGCATGCTTGCAGAAAAGGTTCGTCCCTCCTTTCCAGGAACGCTTTGGTCACGAACTCCGCAAACTCGCGCGTGTACGCCCTGAGCTTCAGAAACCCCAACCAAAACAAGAGACCTTGAAGCAGGTGTCAAGCACTTCCTTTTTTCGGTGGCAGCTTTTGTTTGGTTTCCCAGAGGGACAAACTAGTATTCCATCAACAAAGGCCTTCACTTGAGCTGAAACACCCAACCGCATGTTTTTTTGATCTGATTCAGAGCAACGTGTTTCCATGTCAAGGTTTCCATTTTGGGCCCAAACAGCTTGCCCAGCAACCACTTGCCACGCAGACCCAGCCCTGGCCAAAGGCCAGAAGTGGATTCAGCCAAGCCGCTGGCTCTTCTTCAACTCCGGCTTGAGGCCAGAGCACCGTCGAACTCCGTTCCGGTCCGTGTACTTCCGAACCAGCGGGGCCCCAAAAGAAGTTTGCTTCTCACGACTCATGTAGCCCGCCCGAGCATGAATGGCATTGAGGAGTGTTTCATCATTTCCCCACAGGCGGTGCTTCTTCGCGCTGCCACCACTAAAGTTCCCCATGCAGAACGTTGTGTTGTAGCACTGCAGGGGTCAGTTACACGGGTACTGCAAACACTGATTCCAAACCAACGTTTTCCATGACCGTTTGCAAACACATTGAGTGCTTATGCCCTGGCAATTGGTCATCAGCAAAACCACTGGCCGGCACACTAAGCAAAACCGTAAAACCGGAGTAGAAAAGGTTCTGAGCTACCCTCAAACATTCATTCACTATTTCCTTGCCTGGCACCTACAAGGGTAGGTTTTGACAAGTCAAAAGGGAAAGAGTGTTGGAGAGTCACACAAGTGAAGCCCTGGCACGGGTGAGTATTTGTTGAACAAAAGTAAACCCCATGCGCAACCTTTGACAATTTCACTTCTTCGAATGTGAGGGGGCAGAGGGACAGTGCCTTTTGTTTTGGGGGCCCAAGCACCCTGGCCTGGAGAACCTCGAACAGATGCTGGCAGCGGGGTAGCTGGGGAAGGAAGGATCCCTCCGGTTGCTGAAGTATGAACCTACAGCCCCTCCAGCAGCACACCAGGATGATGATAAAAACTCTTGCCGCTAACTCATTTCCTGAGGAGACGAACTGATAACTGAGGTTTCCTTCTGGATGTAGGAAATTTCTTCCAGAAGTAAATCTTGACCTGAGCCCACCAAACACTTTCCAGGCTTAGTCAGGCACCAAACCCATGTGACCCCATTCAGCATTAAGCTGCGGACATTCGGGAAAAGGAACTGCGCTCAATTGCAATGATGACGATGCTTCCTGGCAGAAGCCGACGTAGCTCGTTCAGCACCAGCCTCAGCCCGGTCCCAAAACAGTTGTTCAACCCTTTGTTTGTTCCACTTCGCTCCGAAGTGACCGTGCGTGTCCTCAAAATCCCTATTGTTTGTGGTGAAAGCTGGACTTTTCTAGAATAGGGCAACACGGACCCCCCCACCCCTTCAACGCCCTTTGAGGTATCCGCTCAACTTTGGGGGGAAGTGCAATTTGGAGGCAGTAAGTAACCCCCGCATCTGATCGCCAATCCCTGGTTTCCTGGTTGCAGGCTATGAAAATCGTTGGAGGAAGTCTGGCGGATAACAACTCGACATGAACCAAGGTCAACACAATCTTTCCTGGCAATTTGCAAACTCCAGGGCCAAAAAAAACCAGGCCCGCCAACACGAACCCAACAAATCGACAGATGAGTTAATCAGAGTCATGGGGCAGCATCGCAGCGGGCGATGTCAAGTCCATGCAGCGAGCGTTCATCTCTCGGTCAACCGCCACACCTCGCAGGCCTGCCTGGGCATGGAGCACAGGGTAGGCCGGACGGGGCTTTTCGCGGAGACATGCGGGCAAGCGGCTTGTCTGAGGGATGCCGACAGCTCTGCCTTCCCCGCGAAGAGCCCTAAGAACTCCCTATCCTGCAATTGTTCTTTCCGCGGGTAAGACATGGCTTTGCGAATCACTGGTGAAAAAGACAGCGGCAGTCCTCCTCGCTCCGCATGTGAGGATTCCACATCAGCAATAACATGGCCAATATCACAATAGGCGGGCAATGCCATGAGAGCATGCAATTTGGAGCTGTGGTTTCTCTTGCGTATATATCTCTGACACCGCAAGCTTATTTACACGTTGCGCATCAAACATGTTGGAGTTGAGAGCTAGCAGACATGTGCCGGAACGCAACCCTTCCGCACTCCTGCAGACCACCTCTAAATCACACAAACTACACAGTCGGGCTTCCATTTGGGGGCTTCCGTTTCAGGACGTAGGTCTATGTAACAAGGGCAAAGCGTGAGATGATGAACACACTGTGAACTTTCATCAGCCACACCTCAAAGACTCTTGTTGATTTGGCCGTTTTGCACTTCGCGGATTTTAGGGTGGACTGTAGAGTGGACTTTAGGGTGGCCAGCCTTCAATAGCTTGTTGTTTGGAGCATTTTTTGCCTTGTGCAGGCATCACAGCAATTGCCAGGTCAACCTTCCAAAACTTGTGCTTTTGTTGCTTTTTTCTCGTTTGCTTGCGGCAGGTGCTATGACCAAACAGAGTTGCTTGGTCTTTGAACACACGCATGTTCACTGATGTCCTGCCCGCAAATTTCGCTTCCCAATTCTAAGTCTTGAGGATGCTGTGATTCACAAGGGGTTGGGTTCGCAGCTCAAAGTTTGTTTGGGCTGAATCTATAGTCTCGTGAGCCTTACTGGCAAGGTGTGAATTCCACAGATGCTGCCATTGGAGAATAAATAGACAAGCTCACGCACTGATGCATGGATGAACCCTTTGCCCCAAGAGAGGCCAAGAGAGCTTCAAACCCGAAGCGTATCCTAAGGCTTGGTCCCCCTTGTTCCAAAGCAATTCAGTGTTGACATTCCTTGCCCACTCCTGGCGGAACTCGCGCTGCCTTTTCCCACCCCTTCAACCTTGGTGTCCAAGGATGCCCCGGCAATCATGCGTCAGGTTGACCCGACACATGGAACACTCGCCCATGGGTTCACTGTGGCCCCCTTGGGCAAAAACCTGCGCTTTTTGAGCTCAGGCACAGACAGCCCGGAAAGAAAGGATCGCTTCTTCTCGCTAGAATCCCACAATCCGACAGCGTCACGGTGAGATTTTCCTTGCTGCTTTTGTTCGGCAAGGAAATCTCTCTTTGCTGCGGCAAATTCGATCGCAGCATGTTTCGGCGCATTCGCAGGCTTCTTGGAGCGCTTGGCCTTGGGCCCCTTGCTCTTTGCTTTGGGCCGCTTCTTTGCCTTGGGCTCAGCCTCCCCCGACATCTCTTCATCATCAGATTGGCCATCTTTGGGATGGGCAGAAGCGTGCTGCTTGGAGAGGGGAAACGGCTCGGCTGCGTTGCTGAAGTCCCGCAAAGTGTCCAAAACCTGGGCGGTTAGAACTCAATAAAAACCAACATGACGAAGGGCAATTAGGACTTCCAAACTTAGTTCCTTTACACAAACGACAATCAGGACTTCCAACAGTAATCGTTCTTGTCAAGTGGCAAAGGATGGCAAGAGTTTCGGGTTCGGCTGCTTGTCAAAGCTCGGAGCAAGGGTTGTAGCATCACTGGATGCTGCTGAGTCGCCCCGGGAGGGCTGAAGTTTCTGGGGGTCAGCCAAATCCAAAGAAGGTCTGCCAGCACGCTTGCCCTGAAACTCACTTCCCTCACTAGAGCTAGGGCGGGAATCTTGGTTGGCCAAAGCCATCCGTCTCTTCAAGATATTCACAACCTCCGTAACTCTGGGGGCGCCCGCAACACGTTGTTTTTCGAGTGAAAATTCTGGGTCCACCTTCTGAGCATTTTTTGGTGTTGATGGCGCTGTGGTTGACTCGTTGTCACTTGGCGGGGGCGCCTTCAGCTCCAACGCGCCCAACTGATCAAGCAAACGTTTGACACGTTCATCCTGGTTGCTGAGGCCGGAGGCTTCGGAGCAGGACGAGCTCGAAGGCAGCTCGGTGAGTCGCCGCACTGCTCGGGGCGTGGCGCTTCCTTGGCTCAGATGGAAAGTTACTCGCTTGCAAGCGTCAGTTCATCCCTGAGATAGCATCACTTAATGCCACCAAAGGTCACCCTGAAACTTTTGGAGACGCCGCCGAAGAGTGTTCAATCGCTTGAGTTTCGAGGTTGGGGCACGCTTCATCAGCCTTCTCATCCTGCCCACCTCAAAGCAACAAGTAGGAACCAAATGTTCAACTGCGAAGTGCAAAATTTTCCAACTGCAAGGACCCCAAGGCCGCCGCAAGGTTTTTGAGGGCGTGCGCAGTCTTCAGACCCCATTCTTGGACGCATTGACTTTCGCTACGAAGACCCGGCGGGTAAAGCTTCGCCGTGGTGAAGAAATCCAAAAGCCCATCTTTGACAACGTAGGCGCTGAGGCGCGACAAACCAAGTTCATGGGCTGCTTCAAAGCAAGCAGCAATGACCTTGGGATTCCCGCTAGGATCCCACAAGAATGGAAGGGTTTCAACACATGCTACAATTTCCACCAGGGACTTGGCCCGTGTGCTGTAAGGGGCTCATGCTTTTATTCTTGAAAGTGGAGGGCAGCTAACACCCACCGAACCCGCCCCCACCAAGACAAAATATCTATATTGCGCTCAGCAGGTGCATAGCGGAGCTGCGCGAGCTGCGCTGCGCAGAGAGCGCAGCAAGGCTATGTTGAAACACGCTGCGCAGCAAGGCTATGTTGAAGTGTGCTGGGCAGCAGAGCTATGTGGAAATTCACTGCGCGCCAAGGCTTGCTGGCGTGCACTGCGCAGCACAACTATGTTGAGACGCACTGCGCAGCAGGCTCTGTTGAGATGTGTTGCGAAGCAAGGGCGTGTTGAGACCTGCTGCGCGGCAAAGCTGTGGATGCGCTGCGCGGCAAAGCTATGCTGAGACGTGCTGCGAAGCAGGGCTGTGTTGAGACGCACTGCGCAGCAAGGCTATGTTGAGACACGCTGTGAAGCAAAGCTATGTCGAGATGCGCTGCTCTGCAGGGATAGCATTTTTGGGCGAGAACCCTTGGCTACCCCTTCGAGAAAATAAAAACATCCACACTGCCATCAGGGGTTTACTTTTTTGAGGGGCAATGTCAAATGTTTGGTTTGGGTTCCAAAAAGAAAAAGGTCCACACACTATTTATAGTATCAGGCATGTACCTGTTTGGGCTACATTGGGGAAACAAAAAAGAGACACTTTCCTGACCCTCCATCTATAGCGATTGTAGTCCCTGAAGACACAGGCCTCCTGGTTGGCAACCAAGTCCTTCAGCCCACACTTGCTTCGGAATAGCTTCCCAGAAGCATCGGCCACTATGGCCAAACCAACCTGCAGAAATCAGGGCACTGGCGAACAAACAGAAGCCTGTTGCAGTCATGAGTTGCCCGGCCTCCCTCAAGGACGGGTGCCGCAAGAAAGCACGTGTGAAAGCCTTGTGAGGCAACTCTTTACCATCCGGCACTTCCATGACTGGCAGCCCTGCTGTCAAGAGCAGACTGGCTACCCTGAGCTGAGCTCTGAGAAGACAAGCAATGTGTTCAACTCAAAATTTGCAAGGACTCGTTGCACTAAGCCTTTTGTTTGCCTTCCAAATGTTCCTCAAAGAACAGGGGCCCCTTTCAAAGGCAAACAGTGCAAGCAGGGCCAAGGGGAGGCGCACCTGCGTTGCCGACCACTTGGTAGACGCGGGCCTGGCAAGCTGGGAAACTAGCCCGGGCCCACCAAACAAACGTAATCCAGAGCAAGCGAGCCAGTAGCGCAGTCATATCTTCTTGGCGGTTGGCCCGGCAGAAAGGAGCCTGGCTTTTTGGCTGCGTTGGCATGCACCAGGCACAGCCATTACCAAGGTAGGGTTTTTAAGGGCTTGTTTGTCGACAAGCACTCCCGTGACTTCTGAAATCCACACCCAAAAACTGCCTTCCCAAATAGACCAGCTTCCAGATCCCAGGCAAGTTGGCTCACAAAGGCAATCATTCCACTGCTCAGAAAAGACAAAAGTGACCAACAAGGCGCAAACTGTTCGCCTTCAAAGCCGGCTCACCAAAAGCAATGGCCCTCGCATTCCCCTTTGCATTTTTCACAGGGGCGCCCAAAGGGATAAGTTGGGCCTCAGACTGAAACAGCAGAAAGCTGATCAGGCAAGCCATGGGCATCATGAGCGCGCAGTGATTTGCCTGCCTGCAACGCAGACAGGCCAGCTTCCCATGGCAGGGCAGCCAGAACTCGCGAGTCCTCCCCTATGTTTGTTGACAAGTCCTCCCAGAATAAAAGCAACCCTCAAAAAGAATCTTGTTTTTTGACTTATGCTGCCATGAAAAAAGGCTGAGAGAGGGCCAAGCGCTTGCACTGAGGAGTCGCGCAATGTTGCACGCGAAAATCGGCTCACCAAGCTGCCCTGCCAAGCAGGTTGCATGGACTGCGGGTCTCACGGTCTCACATCAAAAAGTGCACGTGTCCCTCGAAAACATGTGCGTCAGCCCAGCTTGTTCTCTGGGTAGGGCGCAATTGACAAAAAGGCACTCCGTGCCCAGCGCCGTCGAAATCCCATGTTGGTACAAAATGGTGGGCGAATCCAAAATACAGCCGCGATGCTGCAGCAAGTTTTCTGCAAAACGCGAAGGTTCATTTGCCCAAGATGACAGGCAAGGTCGATACAAATTTGGGTAAGATTGCCAAGGCTACCCAGTACGCATGCAAGAACTCAATGTTTGGCCCCAGGTTGATTTCCGGACAATTCCTTCCAACATCGGTGAAAAGGGGTGTCCCTCAAAAGTCAAGGTTTCCCTTTGGCATAGGTCATTTCAGGGAGTGTCCCCCAAACGTGACAGACCCCTCCAACATAAGCTCTACATACAAAACATACCAGCATAGACACCATATAGCAAAAATGTGTTGTCAGCCAACGAACTAAAGATGCCCCTTCCAATACAGCGACACTTAAAACGTGCCATGCCACCCGGCAGAGCGGCCAAAGTAATTCTCACAACAGAGTGCCCCGGCAATGTGCTTGCCAAAGCCTGCAAAAACAATATTGCAGCATTTGCGCTCACACGCTAAATGTGTACCTCAGACCAACCAGCCCAGAGTTGGGTATCTTGCAAAGGTCCTGAATCTATCCAGGAATAACGTTCCGACAAGCCACAAGAGTGGAGAACACTCAGTGCGCAGTGTAAGGCAAAGTATGCAGCGCACTTATCATTGCCCAGCTACCTTGTTTCCAACACAAGCGTTTTGCGCCACATTTGTTTCACCCTATTAGCCTATGACTTGCGTCTCAAGGCCAAAATGAATGATTGTCACAATCAAGTTAACAATGGGAGACCATGTCTGGGCAGCCACAACCAACAGTGGGAGACCATGTCTGGGCAGCCCAAAACCTGCCAAGTCAAGGACAAGCCATTGCCTCGCACAAACGGCGCGCAAAGAAGAAGGGCTGCAGCACGTGCGTTGGCTGCGCATGGCGCGGCCTAATGACAAAGTCAAGCAGAAACACTCCTGCTTACACACACTGGCACAGGCAAAATGGGCCGTTGCCTCAACCAGGCAAGTTCCGCGGTCCTCTCGCGGGAGTTCACGGCCATACCGTTTTTTCACGGCCCGGCGAGTGCCACTGACGTCGAGATTGGGCCTGACGATGGTTGGGCCTTCTTCGACATGGCGATAAACTTCCGGGATCGGACGGATACCGAGAAGGTCCTCATTCATGGGACTTCACAGTCTTCGTTGTGGGGCATCTTGGGGGTCTGGACTTCGTTGAAGACCTCTGAGGCTTTGGGGGTATTGCCCGTTGTCGCACTACGGCCAGAACACATGGGCGAGGATCGGGATATGTATTAAACAACCCGATGAGACGGAGAACTTGTTCGGAGACCAAACTGCGCTGCGGGGCGTCAAGAGAGGGGCACAACGAGTGTTTCCAAGCGCGAGGCTGGCGATCAGTGGTATCTGCATCAAGCTCGAACGACCTGCAACGGATTCCCCGTATGTGGAGCTATGTAACTCAGGGGGCGATAGCATCCTGCAGTACTTCAACCCGTACATTGAATGGAATCCGCATGCTCCCTATACCGTGTGGGCCATGCGCAAGTTCTTCCCCGAGAACTACATGGGACCGATAGGTCTTTCAGTAGAAGAAGAGAATCTACGCGCTGCTCCGGGGACACCTCAGGCAGCTCAGGCGGACGGCGGAATGCTTTTTGCTAAGATCGTGCCGAAGTCGAACGTGGGTGAAGCGATCCAAGGCGAAGCGTTTGACATCACCTTAACAAAAGGGTACTTCACCGAAGCCGAAGAGGAGGCGAAGGCCATTGGTCGGGGAGCGATCGTTCCGAAGGAGCTGGACTGCTTCAAGCAGGCAAAGAAGATATTGCGCCTGATTAGGAGCAAGAAGGTTGTTCCTCAATCCATGGATCTGCCGAGGGGAGGATACTCCCGGGTGGCTGTTGATCCCACGCAGATGGAGAGGCTTTGGGATGCCTGGGCAACTGCCATGTTAATGGACATGATGCTCCCCATCTACCCCTCCATTGTGTTGAGCGAGATGGGCCGTGGCTCCGACAAGCTGATAATCTTGCTCAGATGCCTTGCGGCCAATGGGACGGGCGCCTCATTGAGGATGGCGGCGGCCATCTCTGCCGGATACGGTCCTCCAGTGCGCAAGGAGGAGTTGGCAGTCTGAAGGAAGTGCGCATGGCAGCCCAAGCTGCAAGCCTGCAGACTTGTTGGCCAGGCTTTCAGGCTCCTGGCAGCACTCGGTATGTGTGGGAGCTCCAAAGTTCGAGGCTGACAGGCTGACAGTTTCCAAGCTGATGGCAGGCATGACCGTTGAAAACGCCAGTCTGGTAGCTACTATGTGGAGACCGCTTGTGAGACACAGCTTGGGCTTGGTAGCTGCAGCTGCTGGAAGCTGCCACGTCTGGAAACTGCAAGTTTTTTTGGCGGGCCACGCCGCACAGTGGCACCTGCCAGGCTTGCAAGATTGGAAGCTGCAAGCATAGCAATTGTGTCAGTTTGGAAGCTGCCAGCCCGGCATCTGTTATTTGAAAGCAAGGCTAGCAGCTGCCAGTTGCAGCTGCTGGCAGGCTCAGCTTTGCAGCCTGCGAGTCAACCTGGAAGCTGGCTGGCAGGCAGCTTCTAGGTTTGTAGCAGCAGCACCAAGCAGATTTGCAAACGCGAGCAGCCGGCTTCGTGGCTGGCAACATGCGAGGCGTTTGGCAGCTGCCAAGATGGCGGCTGCCAGACACTTCAATTGCTGCCACAGATGTCAACATGCTTCCACACTCGATAACATTGGGCGTGCAGTTCCTCCGGCAGGCGTTGCTTTCAAATATTGTGGCAATTTTGCTGTTCGAAGTACAGCTTTCCAAGTTACGTAAAAGAATGTCAGCCACAAGCAAAACACTTATGAATGATGAATTGAACTACTGAGGCAGGAGCCAAAACGCAAGATTTTGCGATAGCGTTGCTGGCCAAGCCTAGCAAGGCTAGAGTAGCAGCAATCTTGAGCAAAGGCGACGAAGCAGCTGGCGACTTCGGCAAGCATGATGTCTGGCAGTCTGTGCAAATTGTGCCCGTTGTAGTCGCTGGAAATTATCAGAGGTAATCGCTGCAAATGCTCTCTTTATCGGCTTTGGAGTTTGCGCCGTCAATGTGTCTGCGGAAGCGCGAAATTGGGGGCGCAAACCGAGCGCAAAAAAGCGCTATTCGGGCGCAAAAGAGCGCAACCGAGCGCAATTCTGAAATCTGCTCGGGGTGGATTTTCTGGCGATCATCGCGCAACATTTTTGAGCGATCGCCGGAATTTCCGGCGATCGCCAGAAGTTCGGCAACCGGCGGCTGCTTTTGAATCTCTTGTGTGTGTGTGCCAATTGCCCGGCGAGTAGCGAGTTTCCAACGCTATACCCTGTGCATCAGCTATTGATTGTAATCAATAGGGTTTTATCTCTATTGAAGAGGCCTTTTTTCAATATAATATATTGATTTTCAATCTGCAATTTTCAATTAAATTTTCACATGCAAAATCAATTAAAAACAGCCTCAAATTGAACACAGAAATCAATTGGGAAATCCATAGCAACCTTCTTTTTTCCATCTCGGTTACATATCTTATCCCTGCTTTTGCAGGCTGCTGGGTGAAACGTTTTTCCTTTTGTCAAGGAGTTGGTTGCAAATCCCTTTGTCCCTTTTCGCAAAAAATAGCCTGCAAATCCCTCTGAGAAAGGGCATGAAGCTTATTGCCCTTTTGGCAAGGAATTGCTTGCAAACCCCTTTGACCAAGGGAGAAAGACTTTTCTTTTTGGCAAGGGGTTGCAGGGCAACCTCTCACCCTTTTCATCAAAGGGTTGAGGGTGGTGGGCTCAAGGCTCATCAGTGGTATTTTCATGGCAGGTAAAACCTGGCCTGGTCAGTTGCAAATGCAAGAGGGCTCTGTATTTCAAGGTAATCTTGGCAGACACCTTTGAGGTTTTGATTCCAAAGGCACAAGAGTGCCCCAAGCGACTGATCCTGCCAACATAATCCTCAGAGCGAAAGTTCCAGTGTGCCTTTGGGTTCAAAAACTTGCTGTTTTTGATGAGATGCAGGAAGCTGTGAAATTTGTATGTCACATGAAATATTTTTCGGCCTTTTGTCAAGGCCCATTTGTTGAGCGCATCATATGCAGAGAAGAACCTTTTGGCAAGGCCACAAAGCTTTTCATAATCTTGTTTTGATGGGATTGTTGCAGCCTGGTCCATGACTTGGACAATTTGACAAAAGGCACTCAAGCTTTGTTTCATTTGTTGATGTGCCTCTTGATCATCATCCAGAACACCCTGCAAGACTTCCAATAGGCAAGGGCAGAAGTGTTTACATTCTGCAGCCTTGGAATCCAGGGATGCAAATTTCTTGTGGGGAGATGCAGGGTCACATATCATGGACAGCCGGAGGTTGTTCATTCTGACCTTCACTGGTCCCTCTTGTAGATTTCACAAATCTTGTCAAAGACCAAGTTCAGCCTTTGAGAGGCAGCCAATTTTTGCCTCCCAACCCCATCAAAGAAGCATATATAGTACAGGATGCTTCCTGTTAAATGGGATCCAACTCCATGACAGTACGTGATATGCAGGGCATCACCCCTGACATGGTTTGTGGTGGGGCCGCTGAAAAGGGGATGGCTTGACCTTGGGTGTGCCACGGCCTGCTCTGTAGTGACACGCACAAACTTTTGGTCATGCTCAAGTAGAAGCTTGACTGATTTGCACTTGAGGCATTGTTTCTGTTTGTAAACAGGCCTCCTTGCATCGCATTCATGGCAGGGGGCCTTGCTGGCCCAGTGCGGCAGGTGAAGGATGTTGCTGAACAATTCATGGTCACCTTGTACACACCACACAATTGCCTTGTGGCCCCCTTTTGTCAAGGGTTGGCCAGCCAACTCCTCCATGCCAAGCCCTTGTGGCAAGGGTCCTCCCCAAGGGTCTTGGGCAGGGCGGGTGCCTTTTGACAAGGCCCCCAAGCTCCAGCTAATCCATACATCCAGGATGTCCCATGTGCCTTTGGCTGTGCATGCTTTTGGCCAGGCCACAATCAACAAGTGAGCATCCAGAGCCCCGTGACGGGTCAATAGAGGGCCCCAACTCTGGACCATAAGTGAATTGTTATTCTCATATACCACTCCATCCCCATGAAAAAACAAGGGATTGTTTTTGCTGGGTTCTGCACCCTTTTGTCAAGGGCCAAAGGTGGAATCAGCTTGTCATCCCCAGACTTTTCCACTGACTCCCAGAATTGTTCACATTGCTTGCAGCCAAACACTTCTTCAAAAACAAATGGGTAGTGCTCATGTAGCTGGGAGAACATCAAATGTGGCAGCAGCACACCTGCCTTCTCTTCAGGGTCTTTATTTGGCTTGTGCTCTTTGATTGGCACACTTACCTGCAAAGGCTGGCATATCTTTATTTGCTTACAAAGCATTGCCATCACATCTCTGTGGCAGTTTCCTTTCTGGCTGCCAAAGCTGCCACATTTTGCAAAGTTCATGAGGTCGACAGGCTGCCCCTTGTCCAAAATTGCCAGGTGAGCAATTTCAGTAATTTGGGTAGCAGATAAAAAGCCTTGAGACCAAAGTTCTAACAGCCTGGTGCACAAAGAGCTAGGTGTTGTAGTGTCCTTTTGGCAAGGGCTTGGGGCACACTGCTCCATTTCCTTTTTCCAGCCCCTCAATCGTTTGATGCCTTTGGGGTTGTCATCCATTGCCATTTTTGCAAGGGGCTTCCCTTTTTGCCAAAGGGGCTGCTGAGTCAAACCTGTACATTGTTTTCTGGAGCCAAATGGCAATCAAAGCAGACCCTCTAAAGCCATGCAAGCTACACCTTGCCCCCCCTTTCAACCTGACATGGCTTGACAAAGGTTTCATTTCAACACCACATACATGTTTGTTTGCTTGGGGGTGGTGACAAGCTTGTTTGGCAAACACATGCCTTTACAGTATTGATATTTCATATTGCTGAAGCCCTTGGAAAAAGGGTGTGCCGCTGCTGCCAAACATGAAGGTGTGTGAAGGCCTATGTTAAAGATTTTCCTTGACAAAACCATGCTTTGTAATAGTGCAAATTGTTTTCACTGGCTGTGCCCTTGAAAAAAGGATCTCCCTGTGTGACACATTAAAGTGTTTGGGTTTGTGGGATAGAAGGGCACCCCCCCCCCCCCACTGCGGTCTTTTCCATGCCAATGCCCAGCCTGGTGCCAGCCCCTTTTTTACAAGGATGTTCCCAGCCCCTTTCTTGAAAGGGTGGATGACTGCACATTTGCTATTTCCTTTTTACAAGGATTATCCTTTTTACAAGGATGTTCCCAGCCCCTTTTTGCAAGGGAGATTTGGATGCCCTGCTTGCTGCCTTGTTGGCCAATTGGACCATCTCTTTGACCTCTGCTTTGGCAAGCTTGATGTCACTGGCAGTGTCCAGCAACAGCTGTTTCAGTGTGCTGATGCCCATGGCTGCCTCTTTTTTCAAGAGGACCTGCTTCAACTTGGCAATTCTTTTCCCCAAGCTAACCATGATTGCTTGGTACTCAGTCTTTGTGGTTTTTGTCACTCTTTTTTTCCCCTCAGCCTTGTGCAGGGCACTTTCCATGTCAGACAACACAGAGTTGGCTTGGCCCCTTGCTTTTTTAGCCTTGCTAATGCACTCTTGCCAGCTCTGGCTCGGTTTTCTCCTTTGGGGATGGTGGGTCTGGGTCTTCAGGGATCCCATCTTTCAAAGCCAGTTGCTTTGGCCCTTTGCCCTTGCCTTTCTCTTTGCCAGATCCTTTTGCCAAGGATTTGCTTTTGGAAACCCAGCTTTCCACATCCACAATGTGGCTTTGGAGGTCCCTGCTGCTGAACCCCTGCCCCCATTGGCTTTCAACTTCTTGGTTGCTTTGGAACTCCTTGCTAGCTTTTGCTTTCAGGTGGACGGTTATATCGCCTTGGTCGAAGTATTCATAGTAGCCTGGGGTCCATGGGTCACTACGCCACTTGATACGCCCTGATTGTATGTGGGCTTGCAGTTCATGATCATCAAACCTCTGCAGGATTGTCTTCTCAGATTCCCATTTTTCCCTTTTGTCAAGATTTGCTCTGTTGCAGGGACTCCTTCATGTTCATAAACTTTGCCACATTCTCCTGCAGCAGCCACATGGCAACATTGTGTCCTTTTTCCTTTTTGGCAAGGGAGTCAAAGGCTTCCTTTTCTTCTGGGTTGTGTTTCAGCCATGTCTGGTATTTCCTAGCTTAGCCAGGTTCTTTGCTTTCAGGGTCTGCTTCAGCTTGCTCCCTTTTTTCAATCGTTTCGTTGTCTGATCACTCCCATCCTTGCTTGCAGAGCCCACTCCTTTTGACAAGGAATAGTTACATCTTGGTTTCCATTTTAGCAACAGCTTCTTCACCTTCTTTTTTGCCACATGATCAGTTACAAACTGGATTGATTGTTTGTGGAAATGTGCTGATGGACAATGAGGCCAGTTGGTTGCACATTACGTAATGTGCCTTTGGCAAAAGGCAGGGGCCTTTACTTTGCTTCCCCCTTGAAATCAAAGGGGCAACCCAGCTCAGAAGACCAGTTACAAACTGGATTGATTGTTTGTGGAAATGTGCTGATGGACAATGAGGCAAGTTGGTTGTGCCTTTGGCAAAAAGGCAGGGGCCTTCAGGAACTGGTGCTGGGTGCCAATGACACAGTAGTGGTTGCCCTTGGAATAGATGTTTGCTTGGATGAAATATTCAGTCCATGTGGCCACCGCTTGATGGTCATGTGTTGGAATGCGAATGGGTCTTCATGGGGTGCCATTCAAACAGAAACATTATTTGAACAAACAATTGCAAGAGCAATCTCATGATTTGTTTATCAGTGTTTTCCACCCTGCCCCCCATTGCTGCAGCTCTTTTTTTCTCTTGATGCAAAAGTCTTGACCCATTTTGGCCAAGGGATGCTGCTGCCACACGACCTTTTTGACAAAGGTTTTTTGGCCAGTTATGCCCTTTTCGCAAGGGAGTGCTGTCAGCCCACACAGCTCCTTTTAGCAAGGAGATGCTGCCAGCTTTTTCCTTTTGACAAGGGTATTTGGAAATGCAGCCGCCCTGCCATTCTTTGGCAAGGATAGATTTTCCCCTGCAAGGAGACGCTGCCAGCCTTGCCCTTTTGACAAGGGGGTTTGGCGTTGCTGCCAGCCTGCCCCCTTTTGACAAGGAGAGCTTTGGGAGGGCAGATTATCAGTCAGCCATGGCCTGGTCGAGCAAGAAGGCAGCCACTGCACCAGCTAAGGTGGGGTGGGCTCTCTTCCCATTGAACACCCAGTGCCTCTTGGGAGAGACTGGGTACACAGACAAGCCTTTTGACAAGGCCTCTTGGCAGATATCATTGTTGTCATCAAAAATGTTGCCCACATTGTTTTTGATCATGCACTCAGCTTTGCCCTTGGCCCCTGTTGAGGAAGTGAAGGCCACCTGGTCAAATTTGAAAGGCAGCCTGTCCCTTGGCTTGCACTTCCAGCTTTCTCACATGTCCACAGACGGACAAGAGAAACACTTGGTAGAGGCTTGTTCCTGTGACCACCCCATCAACTTCAAGAGTGTGGTGCCAGTCAATGGTTGGGATTCTGTTTCAAAACCCAGGCCCCTTTTGGCAAGCGGGTTGTGGGCCCTGGCAAGGCTGCTGGCTTGCCACCTTGGCCAACTTAGAAGCACAGAGTCTCATGCTTTCTGGGGATTTGAGCCGCCGAAAATGGGCCAAAATAACATTCAGCCTTTCCAGCTTGAGGCCAACCCAAACTTGCCCATTGAATTTGGAATTGTTGGGGGATGGGTCTGATTGATACACAGTATAGATTGCACCTCTCAAGTTTCCCTGGTGGATTTCACAGGTGGGCTCTGCTTCCACAATGCATTTTACCAGTTCCAGCACACACATGAAGCCTGCAGGGTGGCAGGCCTGTGACCTAGAGATTGTTTCATAAACCCTCAGGCTTGCCAGAAGGTGGGAATGGCACTGCAGTACCCTCACCAAAATTCCAATATCAACTTGGGGTTTGCTGAAGTGCCTGGCCCCACCTTTGCCCATGTTGGCAAGCCCTTTTGTCAAGGGGGTAGATCAGAACCCTTTTGTCAAGGGAACCCTGCCACAATTGCTCCCTCTGTGAAGGATAATGCCCCTTTTAGCAAGGGGGTTGGATAGCGGCGCCCTAAACCCCCAGTTGGGCACGCATATACATCAAAGCTGCCATGTATAAGAAGCATGGGTGCCCAAGAAAAAGTCAATAGGGCAAGCACAACCACAATCAATAGCTAAATCAATATGAAAATCAATATGAAAATTAATAAAATTGCCAAAACTAATCAATAAGAACAAAATCAATAGCCAATTGATGTTTTCAATAAAAACACATCAAATCAATATCAATAAGAAAACATGGGTTTCTATTGATTCCAATCAATAGCCGATGCTCCGGGTAGGTGCCTATTTTTGCGCGCGTCGGCGATCGCCAGACATTCTGAAGCCGGAGGCTGAGCAAAAAACGTCGACTGCAGCGCATTGTGTGCAGTTGCGCCTTTCAACCGCGGCGAACAAAACTTGCAATTGGAACTTCGCTCGTCTGCGCGCAAGCATTTTCCTCCTTCTTGCGATTAGGCTTGCTTTCTCACTTCCTTCGCATGTCGCTCAACCAACCCAAAGTTGTACGCGAGCTTGAAACCCAAGAGCTATAAGATGCTTTCCAGGACTGCCTTTTCAAAGCTTAATGTGTCAAGCAAGGACCGTCGCATGCCGCTGGCGCTTCATAGCTTTGGGCCGCGCCAAAAAAGCGGCGAGCAGCCATGCTTTTTGTACGATTTCCCGGCCGCGCCGCGCTGGAGTAGGGTTGTCAAGTAAGTTTCGACAAGAGGGATGGCTGGTAAAGTTTTCTCCACGCAGGTTTTGACAATGGCTGATATCGCTCAGTGACAAGGTGAAGGTTATGGTGCGCGGTCCCGGGAGATCGTTAGATCGAGAGGGTGACCAGGGAGTTCACATGTGATTTGCATGAACATGATCCCAGTGGCCTCAGCTGACGCCGTATCGTGGGGATGTGAAGTGGACAACTACGTAAGCCGGTCCCGAGGGCATGGATACTGGTGCTGCATACCTCGCGGCAGTCCCGGACTTCTTCTCCCTGACAAGGACCGAGTGGCCTGGAGAAACCGGGTTGAAGATCAGTGGGGCTCCATCGCGCAGCAGCTGAAGGAGAGTACTTCTTCGAAAATGGGTGGTGCTAGCTCAATGTCGGAGTCCGAGGATGCCGAGATGACGAATGCTGGACAGGAGGTTCCGCCGATAAGGCGGAGCTCCTGGTGGATCATCATCAGGTATGGATCACCGAGAGGCGAGTGCGCAAGTGGTCAGAAGGGAAGGTGAGCTCGGGGCAGGACGGCACACTGCAGAAAGGGCGGCTGCATTGGGCATCCTGGGCCGACGGCCTCCCGGTTCTGCGGGAGCGTCTGCCGGCGCTTGGGGCGGCGCTGAGCGCTGGCGGAGGCGGGCTGCCTTCTGCGGCCCAAGCTGTTCGGGCGGCACTGACGCTGCTGCCGGGCTTCACCAGGCCCACGTGGCAGGAACTCTGGGACGGGTTTGCGCCGGGCCAGGTGCCGGGGGAGCCCGGGGATTTCCTCCGAGGATGGCAAAGAGAGGCCACCACGCTGACCGACGTGGCGGCGCGCGACACGCTGTTTTCAGACCTTGACCTTGCGTCGCGCGCGCTGCTGTTGTCGCAGGCGGGGCCTCAGGCGGGGAGAGCCCTGCATGTTTTGCCCACGGCCGCAGAGCTCCGGCTGCCTAGCGAGCTGTTCCGCATAATCCTCCTCCGCCGCTTGCGCATGCCCCTTCCCGCATCTGCGCGCGCCTGCCGCTGCGGGCGCCCCGCCGATGCTTTGGGTGACCATGTCGCTGCCTGCCCGACGTCCGGCGTGCTACGGACCAGGGCTGTACCGGTGGAGCGGGCGATCGCGCGTGTCTGCCGTGAGGCGGGGGCGGGTGGCCATGCATGTCCGAGTGGCGGAGATGAACGTGGATGTCCCGGTCTCGGATGCACGGCGCATCGAGATCCTGGCGTCTGCGTTGCCCGTGTGGCATGGCGCTCAGGTTGCCATTGACGCCACGATGGTCAGCCCACTCGGAAGGGATGGCCAGCCCAGAGGCAGCAGTGCCAGACAAGCTGGCATGTGCTTGAGCAAGCGGCGGTGCCGGCTCTCGTCTTCGGCATCGAGGTCGGCGGCCGGTGGAACGGCGAGGCGCGGGATTTGCTCCGCGCCTCGCCCGTGCCAAAGCGAGGGAGCGGCCTCAGTGGCTGCGTGCCTCAGCGTTGCAGGCCTTTCACCAGCGCTGGTCCGGCGTTGTTGCCGTTGCGGCGCAGCGGGCCCTCGCCGCCACCCTCGCTGGCCTGCCTAGCGCGGGCCAGGATGCCTTGGATGGAGCTGCGCCGCCCTTGCCCGAGGTGCTAGCGGCCGCGCGCCATGGCGCGGCCGAGGCGGTTAGCCGGCTGCCGCTGCGGCCCGGCTGAGAAGCCTCGCCGCGGAACGGCCTGGTTCCGAGGGCTGATGGGCTTCTGGGGTTGTAGAGCGCGTTTCACCTAGGCCTAGTCCACGGAGTTTCACATTCGCATGCTGGAAAGAAAAAGGCCCAGTCTGGGAAAACAAAAGCGCTTGGGACGCAGCGTCAAGCTGTGGCAGTAAGGCAGCTTGGAGTTGTTCAGCAATGGCAGTGGCAGCGGGCGCTTGCCAGCCCCGGGCGCTGGGCTCGGGCAGGTGCTCGGACAAGTCCAAAGATGACGGCGGGGCTGGATTGTCAAGCAACTCCTCCCAAGAAGGCGGGCGAAACCCTGCCTTCGTGGTACGTCAGGGACAGACTGCGGAACTACTCAGGTAGGTACGTGGTGGTCATGGTGGATCTTCGGGTGCGATCGGGCCCGTATATCTGACAAGGAGGAAGACTCTTGCCGTTATATGGACGAGATCCAGATGGGTGCGTGGAAGACCGCGTACATGTTCGATGATTACACGATAGTGTATCATCGCGTTTGGGACTACGGTGACTTTACGCCCGATAGGGGGAATCACAAGCGGACGCGTGAGGGTGTCAGGCTGAACAAGACCAGCACCTATCACGCCATCTGGGATGCACTTGTGCCCTGGATGTGCGCTCCGGTCTTCTACCCGAACTTCATTCCCAACGCGGACGAGGAAGACTTCGCGAGGAGCTACATTGTCCCAGAGTGGGTGAGAAGCATGGGACAGTTCAATAGTTCAATCCCAAGAGGATCGCTTCCGATGCGGTCGGGGTCATCAAGAGGAACTTGATTTCTTACTCGATGGGCTCCGACTTGAGATTGATGTGCAGAGCGGCGTCCGGTTGCCACCCTACCTTGGGGAAGACAAGGGCGGCGTCGACGTGGCGTGGGATGAAATGGCGAAGGTGCTCTTTCAGTTCTCCCACGTGTCGGGCATCTCGGCGTCGGACGCCTTCGTGGAGAAGTGGGTGGCGAAGCACCTCATCAAAACCAACCAAATCGATAGATTTGAGTGGGTGACTGAGTACTTCCGAGCGAATCCAGCGCATGCGGCCCAATGGGGAAGACGTATGACGACTTCCGTTAGGAAGTTCGCTCGTCATGACACATATATTTGTCCTTCTACATCGTGATGGCTTATGTGATCGATGCTGCTGCGGGCCATGTGACTCCGATGTATCCAACCCATAGGAAGGACGCAGACATCCTGGCTAGCCATCGGTTGATGGCTGATATCAGGAATTACATGGTCTCGTCGGCGGGGTACGACGAGAAGAACAGGCTGAAGGAGGCGATTGCCAAGGTGCAGAAGGCGATCAGCGAGGGTCGGAGCCTCCTGCCCCTTTCCGTGACCCATTCGTCTACGTTAGTGACGAAAAGGTGAGGACCGTCATTGATGGCAAACAACCTGAGCCGCAAAATGTGAACATCGACGAGCTTCAGTCGGTGCATCATGCTGCACAGGGTCCTGGTCCAAAGCAGGAGCCGGTCACCAAGGGCGGAAAAGGAAAAGGGAAGAAAGGTGAAAAGGGTGGTAAGGGCGATAGTCCTTCCGACCCGCGACCAAAGTCAGGTGAGGTATCAGGAAAGGAATCCGGCAAGGGCGATAGCCCCGCCGTTCCAAAGGCGAAGGCCAAGGCTCATGCTGGGCCGACTCCGATGGAGGTTGATCCACTTGAGGCTCAACCGAAGAAATCTTGGGTCGCGATAGCGGTTGAAGGAGCTCGGCCAAGCGCACATGACGACAATAGGCCACAACTGTTTGCATCAGAAATGCAAGTAGTTCAATTCTTATCAGAAGCCATGAAAAAGGATATCATTCGTCCATTTGTACCCTTGCCTATCGGCAAGAGGTGCACCTGACCATGCGTACTTGAAAAACACAAATTCCGCAAACCTGGGAGTATCCTCCACCGGTTTGCATCCCCCCTCACTCACACTACTTCTTGGTGACCATCACCAGCAGCCGAGCAGCGGTGCAGGAGAGACACGAACAACACGCCTCAGCGGTGCAGGACGAACATGATCATCACCCCGCAGCGTCGACCAACGGAGAGCGGGCGCAAGCCTATCGGCCGCTCCTCTGGTCACGTCCGCCCCGCGCACGGTCCCTGTCACGATCCCTCTCGGATCTCCTGCGATCATCTCTCCTTCGGTCTCGGTCTCGATCGAGCGACTCATCACGACGATGATCCCGACGATCGTCTCTCCTTCGGTCTCGATCTTCGTCTCTTCGCGGTCGATACCTGCGCCTCCTCGACTCTCGAGAATCCCTGGTGTCCTGAGTCCTATAGGGACCTCCGGGAGGGCGTGCGGGAGACATCCGTCCCCCGACGTGCCCGCTCCGCATGGGAGTTCGCCACGATCTGGTTGAGAGCTTCCAGCGCTGAGCCTTCCTCGCCGTTCTTGCTGAAGTCCGTAAGCACCCTGTTGGAGGACATCGCCAGGAACGCATCCACCATCGGGCCCTCCGGCAACGTCCTGAAGTGGCCTTCCACCGGGCTCGCAGCAGCTCGCTCCATGACCTCACTCCCTTCAGGCTTCTTCGCCATTGCCTTGGAGGCTGTCCAAAAGCAAAGACGACTCCGTCCCCGAAGGTCAGTGAGGTCCCGGCCCCAAAAGCGGAACCGAAGGGGAAGGCAACTCCAGTTCCTAAAGCAGGGAACGCTCAGGCTCCGAGGGCTGAGTCCAAGGAGACGAAGCGAGCTGACCCGAAGGTTGAGGTCAAGAAGGAAAAGGGGAGCGGAGACGATGCTCCCGGCGATAGCCGGGGCTCGGCTGAGAAGCAAAAGAGGGAAAGAAAATCTCGTTGGGATCCTGAGGTGCCTGCAAAGGAACCAACGAAGCGGGAGGCATCTAAGAGACCCGATGATGTTGACAGCAGGCCAGGTGCAGCGGCGAGAGAGGCAAGTGGAGATGATCTTCACTCCGCGCTTGGTAGGTCTTTGGCAAAGGACGCGGTAGCGCCCTGGACTCTTCCACAGTGCATGTTGGACAGCGTTACCCCGATTAATTCGGGGTGGTGGCGGGAATTTAATGCCCGGGGTGTCGCGCAACTGCCTTTGTGGGTTTGCTCCACCGCTGATGGCGGTAGTGTCCAGCTGTTTGCGGACGCATGCGAGCAGTTAAATCCTATCAGTAAACGGCACGCTCCACCCGTCATATGACGGGCTCCTCGTGAGGGGGGTTTGATTAGCCATGTGTTTCAGGTGACAACCGGCATGTTGCGATAGCAACTGCCACTTAAGGCTCAAGTTTGCGGGTCCGTCGCGCCTCGGATGAGCGTCGCCGGGTCCCCGCGTCGATCACCCTCGTGTCGGTGGAGAGAGAGACATCGGCCCGGGGCAGATTGGTGGGGTCCGCCCGTGCGGTTCATCGTCGATCAAGGTTGCGGGTACTTGTATTCTTTTTTTGGTATTTCCCTTTTGGTTGTTGTTCTCTGGTGTGTGGGAAACCCTGATCTTTGGGACCGGGGATTGGTTTGCTTTTGGGGAACCTTTCTTTTGTGGCTTGTTTACCCCAACTTACCCATTGCCTGGGCACAGGCTCGTGCCCGAATCACACAATATAAAAGGCTTTGCGTTGCTGCTTCTGGTTGCAGAGTCTTAGCGGGCGCCACACGCTTGCAGTTACCGCGAAGCGTGCGATGCCGCAACGCACCTGAAGGTGTTCCTGAGCCAGAGCAAAGATCAGAACCAGCAGAGGCAGCCTGTGCGTGGCTTCTTGTGTTGCAGCATAGTCGCAGGCTGGTGCAGTGTTGGCAGTAGAATTGGGGCATGCAATTGAATTGGGCAACGCCGAATTCCGAAGGATTTGTCTTATTATAAGCGCGCAGCTTGCGTTTAGCTTTGTTGTGATATGCTGTGATGCTTATCTGCGTTATGTGGCTATGCAGGGCAATGTTACTTCCCCGCATCTTGCGGGCTTTCCAGGCCGCGAAGCAACAACAGCCGGGGCGCATGGTGCAACAAGAGCTTCCCACATGCCTTCGCCGTGGGTGTCAGCAGCCGACATGGAATGGCCAGCCGGGAGAGTACTGAGACTTGTCCAAATTCATGGCCAGCGTATGACGTGTGAGGTTGTATACAAACCCCCTTACCTTCAGTTTAGTATATGGCGGGCCCTGATTTCCCAATCTGCTCCGTTTCCCCACGAAACGATAACGAGTGAGACAAACGATAACGTGCCAAGAACAAGGAACATTGTGGACTTCGAGTTGCGCCTTTTGTGTTGACGTCTCTCAACTGGTTCTAGCTTCGCGGCAGCAGCGATAAAAAGGATCACAAAACGATACCAAAAACGATAATGCTTGGTAGGTTTGCCGCCTTGGCAGCAGCACGCATCCGTCCCTGCTTGCCTGCTGCAAGCACTGCTATTGGGAGTGTTGAACAGCAGCTTTTGAAATCCCACCCGCCCACCCTGCTGGCCCATGTGCCTGGGCTGTAGTTTAACAAACGACAACCCCAAACACGCAATCAAAAAGTAAAGAGGGTTTTTATGCAACCTCATGTGTGCAGTATGAAAGGCTTTGCATTGCTGCTTCTGGTTGCAAAGTCTTAGCAGGTGCCACATGCTTGCAGTTACTGCGATGAGGCAGCGTGCGATGCCGCAACGCACCTGAAGGTGTTCCTGAGCCAGAGCAAAGCTCAGAACCGGCAGAGGCAGCCTGTGCGTGGCTTCTTGTGTTGCAGCATAGTCGCAGGCTGGTGCAGTGTTGGCAGTAGAATTGGGGCATGCAATTGAATTGGGCAACGCCAAATTCCGAAGGATTTGTCTTATTATAAGCGCGCAGCTTGCGTTTAGCTTTGTTGTGATATGCTGTGATGCTTATCTGCGTTATGTGGCTATGCAGGGCAATGTCACTTCCCCGCATCTTGCGGGCTTTCCAGGCTGCGAAGCAACAACAGCCGGGGCGCATGGTGCAACAAGAGCTTCCCACATGCCTTCGCCGTGGGTGTCAGCAGCCGACATGGAATGGCCAGCCGGGAGAGTACTGAGACTTGTCCAAATTCATGGCTGGCGTATGACATGTGTGCATTATGAAAGGCTTTGCATTGCAGTCTTAGCGGGTGCCACATGCTTGGAGTTACTGTGACGAGGCAGCATGCGATGCCGCAACGCACCTGAAGGTGTTCCTGAGCCAGAGCAACGATCAGAACCGGCAGAGGCAGCCTGATTCATGTGTGTGCTTCTTGTGTTGCAGCATAGTCGCAGGCTGGTGCAGTGTTGGCAGTAAAATTTCGGCATGATATTCAGTTGGGCAACGTCAAATCCCGAAGGATTTGTCTTATTATAAGCGCGCAGCTTGCGTTTAGCTTTGTTGTGATATGCTGTGATGCTTATCTGCGTTATGTGGCTATGCAGGGCAATGTCACTTCCCCGCATCTTGCGGGCTTTCCAGGCTGCGAAGCAACAACAGCCGGGGCGCATGGTGCCACAAGAGCTTCCCACATGCCTTCGCCGTGGGTGTCAGCAGCCGACATGGAATGGCCAGCCGGGAGAGTACTGAGACTTGTCCAAATTCATGGCTGGCGTATGACATGTGTGCATTATGAAAGGCTTTGCATTGCGGGTGCCACATGCTTGGAGTTACTGTGACGAGGCAGCGTGCGATGCCGCAACGCACCTGAAGGTGTTCCTGAGCCAGAGCAACGATCAGAACCGGCAGAGGCAGCCTGATTCATGTGTGTGGCTTCTTGTGTTGCGGCATAGTCGCAGGCTGGTGCAGTGTTGGCAGTAAAATTTCGGCATGATATTCAGTTGGGCAACGTCAAATCCCGAAGGATTTGTCTTATTATAAGCGCGCAGCTTGCGTTTAGCTTTGTTGTGATATGCTGTGATGCTTATCTGCGTTATGTGGCTATGCAGGGCAATGTCACTTCCCCCCATGTTGCAGGCTTTCCAGGCTGCGAAGCACCAACAGCCGGGGCGCATGGTGCAACAAGAGCTTCCCACATGCCTTCGCCGTGGGTGTCAGCAGCCGACATGGAATGGCCAGCCGGGAGAGTACTGAGACTTGTCCAAATTCATGGCTGGCGTATGACATGTGTGCATTATGAAAGGCTTTGCATTGCAGTCTTAGCGGGTGCCACATGCTTGCAGTTACTGTGACAAGGCAGCATGCGATGCCGCAACGCACTTGAAGGTGTTCCTGAGCCAGAGCAAAGATCAGAACCGGCAGAGGCAGCCTGATTCATGTGTGTGGCTTCTTGTGTTGCAGCATAGTCGCAGGCTGGTGCAGTGTTGGCAGTAAAATTTCGGCATGATATTCAGTTGGGCAACGTCAAATCCCGAAGGATTTGTCTTATTATAAGCGCGCAGCTTGCGTTTAGCTTTGTTGTGATATGCTGTGATGCTTATCTGCGTTATGTGGCTATGCAGGGCAATGTCACTTCCCCGCATCTTGCAGGCTTTCCAGGCTGCGAAGCACCAACAGCCGGGGCGCAATGTGCAACAAGAGCTTCCCACATGCCTTCGCCGTGGGTGTCAGAAGCCGACATGGAATGGCCAGCCGGGAGAGTACTGAGACTTGTCCAAATTCATGGCTGGCGTATGACATGTGTGCATTATGAAAGGCTTTGCATTGCTGCTTCTGGCATGCTTGCAGTTACTGTGACAAGGCAGCATGCGATGCCGCAACGCACTTGAAGGTGTTCCTGAGCCAGAGCAACGATCAGAACCGGCAGAGGCAGCCTGATTCATGTGTGTGGCTTCTTGTGTTGCAGCATAGTCGCAGGCTGGTGCAGTGTTGGCAGTAAAATTTCGGCATGATATTCAGTTGGGCAACGTCAAATCCCGAAGGATTTGTCTTATTATAAGCACGCAGCTTGCGTTTAGCTTTGTTGTGATATGCTGTGATGCTTATCTGCGTTATGTGGCTATGCAGGGCAATGTCACTTGCCCCCATGTTGCAGGCTTTCCAGGCTGCGAAGCACCAACAGCCGGGGCGCATGGTGCAACAAGAGCTTCCCACATGCCTTCGCCGTGGGTGTCAGCAGCCGACATGGAATGGCCAGCCGGGAGAGTACTGAGACTTGTCCAAATTCATGGCCGGCGTATGACATGTGTGCAATATGAAAAGCTTTGCATTGCTGCTTCTGGCTGCAGAGTCTTAGCGGGTGCTACATGCTTGCAGTTACTGCGATGAGGCAGCGTGCGATGCCGCAACGCACCTGAAGTCGTTCCTGAGCCAGAGCAAGGATCAGCGCCGGCAGAGGCAGGGTGTGTTTGCGTGTCAGTGGTTTGGGATTTGCAAAGACATAGAGTATTATCTTTGGTGATGTAAATGTATGTTAAGCACCTCTCTGATTGCTGTATCGTTGCCTTGTAAACACAAGGGCAACAAGCAACGCAACTGACAAACATGAACGCCTTTGCTCGCCTCAAGGGCGCAGAGCCGACCACAGAAGCACCCTAAGGGCAACCAGCAGAAACCACACCGTGGCTGTGTCAGACGTTTTAGGGCGTGGACCATGAAGATGGCGGCGCAGGCACAGACATCAAGCAGCGTGTGGCTGAGAAGCTCAGCTCTGACTTCGCGCGACATGTATTTCTTGCACTCATGCAGGTCATTTTGTTGGATGCAGGTCATTGGGATGCTGCCAGCTCAACATGTTGGTTGTCCCGTTGTGCTGTTGGAGTTAAGGTTCAGTTTGTTTACTTCAAGCGAGCAGGGCCATTAGCACTGTCACGGCCTGCACACAGCGCAATCTTAGCACAGATCTCACTGCTGGGGTGTGTCAAGTTTGCTCTCCCCCTTGCAGTATGCATCAAGCACCATCCAAAATGCGCTCCCGTGCTTCTGAGTGTTGCTTCCTGACCTACTGACCATGTTTGGCTCCTTAGGAGTGAATCGATCACTGGCAGACGCATGGGACTTTTGCAAGTGGCTAGGCGCGGTCATGAGCGACGAGCCCTGGCTTTGACAGATTTCCGAGCTGTGTAGCTGACATGGGAACATATCAAAACTAGGGACTCTTCCAATTTCAAATGGTTGGTTTCCTTTTGGTTTGTTGAAAAAGGGATCCATAATCTTGACGGCTGACGCATCCCCTCATGTTTCAATTGGCTGACAGTTGTTGATGGTCACTGGCACACATGATGCAGAGTGCTCCACGGCAGGAGGATATTCGCCGCATGCCCGTCCAATTTCCTTTCACGAAGGCTGTGCGCAAAGTGGGCCAGTCGCTGGATGAGGAGTTGACTGAATACTCATGCTAGCCAAACTTGGATGCTTTCAAAACTTGGTTACACCTCGTGACAGGGGGGGGTGTCAACAAATTTATTGTGGAGTACCACAACTTGGCAAGGCCCCATCCCAGATGCCGGCCTGCTCGCATTCTACTACCCGGGCCACAACACCCAAGCAGATGATGCATTTCAGGTGCTTGCGTGCGTGTATTCCATGTGTGGATGTTGAACGGGTTGACACTTCAATCATGCCTTCGATTGAGTTGCCTCTGCCGCTTCAGTTTTGCGGCTTGATAACCGGTTCCGATGAGACGGGTGCCATGTTCAGGTCGGATTTCTCGGCAACTTCTACGACAGGAGTCCCCCACTGTTTGGTGTTGAGCTGTAATTTGTGTCCGCATGCAGCTTGGGCTATGAAATTACAGACAGGGGACCCCTTGGTGGACATCATCAATGCATGGATATTTATGTCCACCAACCATGTTCGAGTGGTTCCCTATTAAAATTCATTCTCCCTACCCGTTTTGCAAAAACAAAAAGCGAAGCGCTGCAAGGAGCTTGCGTGTTCGAAGCGGCCGGACCTCTACGTTCGCTTGCTTCGAGAATGCTGAAGCGGCTTTCCAGTCGTTGAGACTCGGTGATGCTGATCCAGTGTTTTGAGTTTTGAGGCTCTGTCCAAGATTTTCCCAAGAGTTGGCCCCAGTTAGCACCCTTCAAACCATTTCATACCATTTGGCAAGACCATTTGGCCCATTTGGCGCCTTTGGCACCACTTCGCACCATTTGACATTGATTTGGGATGATTTGGCACCATTTGGCAACATCTAGTACCATTTACCATTTGGCATCATTTGGCATCAGTTGGCATTATTTGGCATGTTGGTGTTGACTTTAAGACATCCATTAGCAGGTCTCATCCAATTCCGAGAGGCGCTTCTCTCAGGAAGTACTGGGACCACAAGGAGCTCTTCCAAAAGCTCTCTGGGAATGAGGCCTACCGAGTCTCGAGATCCTTGGGCGCGGCCGATAGCAGCTACAGTGGCCACGGCAGCGGCTTGTCAACGGTCAAGCACCTGGTGTCGGGTTTGAACAAAGGGATTGGCGGTGGACTGCTTGTTTGATGGAAGATGCAGGGAGCAGATTCTTCAGTGCGAGCAACATTCTCAACTTCGAAAATCATTGACATGCCGAGTTACTAGAACCTTCGCAGCTGAAATGAGTTTTGCTCGTATGCATCCCTGTGTGGCATTGGCCCTGAAGAGTTTGGGCCTCTCATAAAAGGCTTTAGGTGGTGCTCCGATTGTGCAAACTTGCGCATCTACAGCCCATGGAGGGAATCTTATATCCTTGGATTGCCCCTGTTAGTTTTAGCTTACGGCGTCAATAGCAACCCCATGGCAAGGTGCTCATTTCCGCTGCAGGGCTCTTGTAGGCCGCGTCACATGTAAGCCCTTGGCCAAAGATAATAACGTGCACGCCCACGGGAAAACCCTTTTGGTTGTAAGCGCATCACATGTAAGCCCTTGGCCAAAGATGATAACGCGCACGCCCACGGGAACAACCGTTTCGGTTGTAACCGCGTCACATGTAAGCCCCTGGCCAAAGATGATAACGTGCACGCCCGCGGGAACACCCTTTTGGTTGTAACCGCGTCACATGTAAGCCCTTGGCCAAAGATGATAACGCGCACGCCCACGGGAACACCCTTTTGGTTTTAACCGCGTCAAGTGCAAGCCCTTGGCTAAAGTTGATAACATGCCTTTTGAGCAGCGCTAAAAACCTTCCTGTTCATGTTAAGTAAAGGCCTTGCAATAACGTCACCCCGCGTAAGCAAAACATGCAGCGGCGTAAGCTCGCGTAAGCATGTTGTTTCCAAATTACTGGCGTAAGCAGCGCGTAAGCGCTACCAGAAACAAGTCAAATTGATGACAACTCCAAGGGCCTGGTTGAACAAAAGGGTGCGCGCGTGTGTGTGTCTCAAAATGGGGAACCCCTTTTGGTGTGGGTTTAAAGGGAGAAATGTAAATGGGTTCCTATTGTAGGAAACACCCATGTGTTGACTGCAGAGCAGTTACATCATAATTTGCTTTATGGCCGACTCCTGTCTTAGGAAGGCATCATGCGCACAGCTTTGGTGCAGCAGTCGGGGCTGTACGTGTGTTGCGTGACAAGTTCGATGCTCACAAGCGGCGGGCGCACAGAAACTACAGGCACTCAGCAAAGCTCGCGTTGGACTGTTTGGAAGGTGCATTGTTGCATGCGAGGAGGTGTGACTTGGCTTGTTTCTGCAAGTATGTGGACGATTTTTGCGTAAGCTCCGCGTAAGCAGCGCGTAAGCTGCGGGACAATTTGTGGAGCCCAGCCAGGCCCATCCGGCCATGGGGCAAAGGCAAAGCCCTGTTCTGAGCTGCAATGGCGGCGTCGGCAGGAGATTGTGTTTTGAGCGGTTTGGCCGCCAAAGAGCCCCTTAGCCCATGGTCGATTACTGAAACCATTGCGGAAGCGGACGAAGCCTGGCGCAGAGGGTACAAGCCCCGCTCGTGGGAAGACATGGGGCCATGCCGGGGCCAAACAGATCCATCGAGGAGACACTTTCCGCCAAAGCACAAGCGCTTAGCAAGCAAGCGTGGAAGCAGCGGCGGCAAGCTGTCGGAATGAAAGCGTCAGCCGCCGACTCTTTCTCTGACTCTGGGTCCTCTTCTTCCTTGTCTTCTCTTAGCTCCTGAGCTAGCAAGACCTGAGAGCTGAAGTACAGTAGGCCGCGCGCAAGCTAGCGCTTTGGCGGCGCGCAAAAAACACAGCGAAACAGTGCACGCGTAAGGTGCGCGTAAGCTTGCCCTTCAAAGTTCTTGCCGCGTAAGCTGTTTGCGTGCGCGCGTAAGGAAAGCGTAAGCGTTGGCGTAAGCAAGTCCTTATCGCATAGGAATCTATCAAGGTTTTCAGCATGGCTCTTTTGGCTGTAAGCGAATCACATGTATGCCCTTGGCCAAAGATGATAACGCGCACGCCCACGGGAACACCCTTTTGGATCAGTTCTGGCGGAGGCTTAAAGCTTACATTCCCAGCATTCTCGGCAATAAGAGACATTGACAGGTCAATGCTGCTTTGTGTGTGCGGTGCCAGGCTTGTGTTTTCCTCAAAAACGCGGGCAAGCACTTGTGGTCCTCTGTTGGAAAACTGGCTCGTGAAGTGAATGTCACGTGAGCTAACACACTCTCTGGGGAAGGGCGTTCTAACTTTTTGTTTTGGCCGGCCTTGAAAATGAGCGTTTCCGCCGCGCAAATCTGGCCTGGAGTAGTGGTAAAAATGGGACGATCGGATACGTGCTTGAAGTTTGCTTTGCATACTTTTGCTGACAGGGCCACTGCATTGTACCTTCGGCATTCGTGCAGTGTGCGCAAATTTCCCCGGGTCACTATCGACGCCGTATCCTAGTTTTACCAGGAGGAAGGTTTAAGGTGGTGACGCTTGTGGCTTACGCAGCGGGCTCTGATGATCGTGCTGACTTTTGCGAATGTGTTTGCCGCTGCTTCTGCTTCTGCGCTGTCGTTTGAGGGTGTTGCAGTCTGACTGTCCCTCGTCATCTAGTTGCGAGTCTTGACATCCATTGCTCCGGAGCACGATACGACACATCGCGATTAATGGGAGAAGTATTTGTCCATGTGGGTTGTAAAACAAAATGATAAATGATAACGCGAATTAGGGAACAGCAAATGGTACAAAATGCGCTTGGCCTAATGAGACGTCGGATCCTGGGATCCCGCACTAAAGGCATGTGTGACTCACATTGCACCGTTTCAGAAAATATAGCTCGGAGAGGGCAGATGAATAGAAGACAGTCCAGGTCCAGTGACTATGACTATGAGTATTCATCATGGCAGGCGGCGCCGCAAGCAAGAGTGACCAGTTTCACTCTTGTCAACACTCTGGCTTGCCAGTTTGTCCATTGCTGGCAGTTTGCCACTCTTGACACCACTGTGAGTGGTGCCGGATTCATCAGACCACACCTCCCGACCCCGTCCGAATCAAGAAGTGACACAACCGACAGGGACAGTGAAAGCAGAGATTGGCTTGAAAAAGATGAAAACGGATACTTAGCAACAACTGAAATTCCCAGAATATGCCAGAATGTTTGTGACGCAGCGACGATCAGGGCAGATACTTGCACTGGCACCTGAAGCACCCAAAACGCAAATGGCATTTTGCGTGCCATGAAAGGACAATAATGAGCGCATTTTGCTTGTACTAGATGCCAGAAAGGCTTGCGCCTCAAGAGAGCGATCCCGGGAGGCTCGATGATATTTTCAGTTAATGAAGCAGCGAGTGGAAATTACGGGTGTTTTTAGGCGGGAAGGAGTCACAGCCCCTTCGTTCCTAGGCATACCTTTGAAGACACTTCTTCCTCAAAAACCATGTGACCAAATCTTGAGCATCGGCTTGATGATCTGGCTGCGCATGGATCATGTTGACAGACAGGTTGGCCAATCACCTCGTTGCTGAACACAGCCCAGGCAATTGGGCAGCGATGCAGCATGTCCTGGACCAGAAATTCCAGGAGACGCAGTGAACACCGAGGGTCCATTGTTGAGGGTGAGATGTTTCGGGGGTCAATGCAGGGCTGCAGGGCTCATCAATCAACTGCGAAGGATAAGGAGCTGCGCAAGAAGCTCACATCCACCAAGAATGCGTTCCTGCTGGAGCACAACCCGGTGCCGGGCCGCCCCGTCCTCAGCATCTTCGGTTTAGCAGTTGCCGTTGGGTCTGTCTCAAAATTGGAGAAGTTCCAAATGGTAGGTTTTTCCTATTGGTCTGCCTCTAAAGCCAACCCCAAACAAGCCCATTTGCTTCTTGGCGTACTGGAGGCGACGCCATTTGGTCTAACAATAGCGACGGCTCGGGGATGAATTGGCTGGGGCTTCAGCTGATGCTCTTGCGAGATCGCCTGAGCGGGCAAGAGCGGTGGACCGCCTGGCTGCAGCAGCTTGGCTTTGAGGTGGATACTCTCCATGAATACATGAACTTAAATTACCAAAACCAGACAGCTTACCAGAACTTTAACTTTGGTTTTTAGTGCTCAGAATTTTCAGACAGGAATTTTCAGATGACATCTTCAAAAACTGATCCCTATTCAAACAGCCATCCACCTATAATATCTATAATGGGGTGCCCAAATGGGTATGATTTTTAAGACAGGGGGCCCGGGACGGTGGACAACATTCACGATTTATGTCCACCAACCTAATTGTTTGAGGAAATTCATACCCAGATGGGGCCATCCCACGCAAGCTGACATGGGTCCCTACGACTCACAAAGAAACAGCCGGTGGGTCCGTAAGACTCACATGGGTCTGTTTGAGGGGTGTCGGTGTCTCAAACGCCTGCACTCCAAGTTGTTTTTGTCGTTTGTTTCGTTCCCTTGGGGGTTCAAAGGTCCCAGAAGAAGAGGCTCTCTCTCTCTCTCTCTCTCTCTCTGTTTGTACGTTTCGGTGGAGGATGGTTTTGGTGGAGGATGTGAGAGCAGCCAATGCGTTGCAGAGCCAGAACCCGCCCTGCAGTGAAGCAGCATATGCTGTTGGTGGTGCAAGTCTTTAAAGGATGTTGAACCGGGGGGTGGTCTTGACACTTCGATTCAACGTCCACGCTAGCAGCGTTTGCTTTCTGTTTGTCAAGCTGTTGCTGTGTAATTACTACCTTATGTGTAACACGGGTTGTAAGTTTGTTACCCTTGTTCCTTTGTTGTACGAACCTTTTGCTTTTGCACGTGTTGTGTCCGTAGCACTGTCCTACCCTCCGCCTTTTACTGTAGCAGGTTTGATTGTTTAGTTTGTTGACTTCCTTTGTCCTTGCCCTTGCATTTACCCTTTTTCTACTCTGTCAGCCTTTTCCAGTGTCCTTTTCCGTAGTTGTAGCAGTAGTTGCAGGTGCCGTAGCCTGTCCCTTTGTTGTGTTTGCTGGTCCTTTAGTGCGCTTGCCTCTTCACCATGTTGCTACAATGTCCACTGGTACTGGCCCTAGGTTGTTTTGGCTCCTTGTGGTTGCGCTGCCTGGAGCCTGCTGTATGATGCTCATTCTGTCCACAACTGCATGCAGCAATTTCACTAGTTCACACCACCGATGTATGCCAGGTAAGTGCAACACGCACGCTTGAAGCCGACACATCACCAGACAGCCCAAAACCATGTTAGACTTGATCCGACTCATTTAATTTCCACGGCTACGCCGAGTGCTCGGCGACCTGAACCGAGAGAACCATCACACAACCATTGACCATGCGCTTTCTGCCTAAGCGAAATTGCTCAAGTCGCGCGCTCAGCTTCTTTTAGGCTGCGTTGCAGCTGACAATGACAGGTCTGGGCAACTGAAAGTTCCGTCGCGGTCCTTGGAGTTGAACCTTTAAGGTTTTGCCTCCAGCACACCTGCCACGTTTGCCGTCCCTTGCAATGACGCCCTGAGTTTCCTGCACCATAGTCCGGACTCGCGAATGGAACACCCTGCCAGTTTCTTAGCCTGAGTAGCATGATCTTGTTCTGAGTGGAAGCGTTGCTTTTGACTTGCGCCATAAGTTGCATTTGTTCTGTTGCTTTGCGCAGCACGCAAGCCCATCTCCAGTTCCTTGCGGGTCTTAGGTGACGGGCCACAACGTCGCAGTGGTTGACAGTTGCCACACTGTTAAGAGCCAGTGTTGGCAACACAATCCTTCTTCACATGAGGCTCGCTAGCTTGACCTGCACTCCTGGTCAGCCAACTGTCTTGGAGCATAGGTTAACCTGGGCCAAGCAGGCGGGAAGCTTTTGAGATTTGTCAAGCTAAGGCAGCACGTGAACCTCTTCACCGGGAAGCCGTTGGATTCAGCCTGGTCAGATTTGGTCAAGCGTGCCACCAAAGTGACCCTGGCTTCCTTTCCCTGAAGCCGAGCGACTTGGTGGCGTCACTGAGGGATAGTGTCTGATTGTTTCTCGTTTAGTTACCTTTCAAGTGCGCAGTCACACATATGTCACACACAAGTCACACATATGTCACACACGTACTTGACATTCTGCCTACATAACGCCGCGACATGCCATGCGCATTGCGTATTTTATGGTTGCCAAGTGTTAGACCTTCACACTTCACCGCCATAGCTTGAGAAGAGAACTGACAGCGTTTGCTATTGTTTGTGTGGGGCTGTCTTGTCGGACTCGACTCGAGAGCCCCAATCCAACGTCAAGCGGGTAGCGAAGTTCGGTTTTGCTCGGAGAGCTTTGCGCAACGGCGGGTGTGTGTGTGTGTGTGTGCGAAGACTATTGAATACTTACACTGGGGGCGATGCGCCCAAGGGTACTGCCCTCAAACGGTATGCGTGCGGTCTGACAAAGAGGAACCCATGAGCGGTCCATCGCGCCGAAACTACCGCCATTTTGTTCTACCTGTTGAGAAGCTATCATGAGTCATGTTGAAGTCTGGATGGCCACCAGCACCTGAACACCGAGGGAGCATAGCTCTTCGTTACAGAACAAGCTCCGCGGGAACGGCGAAAATGGCGCCAATCAATGAAGAGCTTAGGCGTCCTGACAGCAGGTTGATGTACTCGGACACCCTCCGGCGGTGGTTTGTCAAAGGTGCTCAGTGTCCTCGTCATCCTTGCAGCGTGACTTGGGGGAAAACTGCCTGCTCACCCATAGTCGAGACGAGCCCCCGTCATTGCGCTTTTCGATTCTGGGCGCGCCCGTGCCACGGAAACCAGGCTTGCTTTTGACTGCCTCGTCAAGGCACACCAGCAGCAGTCCGGTGGGGCATCCTGACACCCGCAAAATTCGAGCAAAAAGGCCGGCGCCTGAGGTTGGCAGACCGCCTGGGCCTTCGGCCAAAAGCCTTCAGGCTTGCTTCTACGTGGCTTGAAGAGCCCATCAGAAACCGATTGTCATGTGAAGCTTTTCTGCCAGGGAACATCAGCAGCGTTGAATATTCCCGAAGAGATCTACCAGGATAATGAGAAGGTGATGAGGGTGGTCGCGACGCCTTCAAGACGTGAAGCCACAGCCCTCGCAATCGCGAATTTGTAGAATTAGGTGAGCTCACCGCTGTAACTTCCTGGAACCTGTTTGACCACAGTGGCGACCACGTTGCTCAGGCCAACAGCCCTGCCGCCTTACGAACCAAGCTGGCGGCCAGATCGCCTTGGAACCTTCGCCAAGTTAAGAAGCATGTTTCTTTTTCCGAATCCCACCTTGCCAGGTGACAAGTTTAATTACATGCAGGTAGGCACAAGCAGGTTACGTTCCGACGAAAATCAGTCAGCCAAGTGAATAAAAGGAAAGGCGCTTAGTGATGGATCCAGGTGTCAACCTCCCTCAGATCACGCAACCTGCTGTTTGGTGATAGCCGCACTGATCCTGCAAAAAACAAACATAGACAGTCTCTAACACTTCCCGTGAACTTTGCGCTGGGGAACCGTCCCGGAAATGCCCGCCCTTGGACCATCACTGCCAGAGCCAGCAGGGCAATCCGCGCTGCGCTGTGTGACAGGCCTGCGTGGCAAGCGTCTGGACCAGGTGGAATGCCAACATGATCAAAGAAACCCTGTTTGGTTTGGGCACCCCTGCTCCAGGGCTATGTGTCCCCATGCCCATTCACTTGCGGAGAGGGCTTGATTTTGCCTGCAACGCACAACGGGGATGCGCGCATTGAAGACCAATCGCCAGGAGTCATTTGTTTGCACCTGAGGTTGCCACATGGCACGGACTTTGCGATCCTTGTGCTGTCAGCGCAGCAGGCGCAACATGACTCGTGCCTACATGTACAGTAAGCATGACATGTCCTTTCACGTGTTCGCGCCGCCGGTCGAGTCTGCTTGGTATTTCGATGTTCGTATTTGTTGCTCGTGGTGTGTCCTCCTGGCTCCATGCAGTGAGGGGCTGTGACCGTTATTTTTGCCGCCTGCGAGACTAGGCGGTGTCAAACAGGGCAAGACTCTTGGCAGGGCCCTTGATGCCGTCCACGCAAAGAGGAAAAAGAGCGGACAGTTTTGGGCAGAGGGTAGAAGTAGAAGCCTGCTTTTGTTGATGGATCAGCTGAATCATAGCAGCTGCTAGCCTTGATAGGCTCATGGTTCCCCACGCTTTGGCGCCAGCCGGGCAAGACTTGCTGTCCTGCAAGCCCTGCGTCCCAGCCGTGCTTGTTTGGAACATGTCCCATGCCAGAACTTGTCATTATTCAATTCAAAGCATGAGTGCGAGCGCGGCTCTGTTCAAGTTTGTCGGAAGAATGCCCTTGGCCCCCAGAATAAGTTGCGGCAGGGTTTGCTCAGGAACTCGTTTGCTTGCTTGCTGCGTGATGTTGCTGAAGGCCAGGCAGGTGCCCAAGTGCGCTGATGCGACCCCAGTCCCGCAGCATCCCTTAGCATCCCGTAGCTGGATCTCACGTTGCAATGTTCGGTGGACCATTCGCGATGGGCGGCTGCGGCTTCGGTGGCTTGCCCATGTGCATGCCCGTGATCGTGCGCGATTTGCGAGCGGATAGGTCACAGCCGCCCAGGGAGGTGACGGGGAGAGTTGGCGGCATCCCGATCCACGGCCTGGGCATGGGCCCTTTCGGGCCATTTCCGGGTCTTGACGACGGGCTTATCACTCAAGCAAGACAGGGGCGCTGCAGCGGGACTGCTCGCCAGTGGGGAACGCAAACGCCACCATGGAGCTCTACCACGAGACCAGTCCGGACAGAGCCGATGCGATCGTGCAGTCGCAGCGCATGTAACGCGTATCCGACGGCCTGGCTGGTGGAGGCATCTACTTTGCGGAGAGCGAGGCTGAGGCCAGGAGGAAGGCCCACAACCACGGGGCCATGCTGACAGCCACGGCGCGCGCGGGGAAGGCCAAGGTGGTGCACCGCTCCGCGGATGCCAGCTACTCGCAGCTGCGCAGTGAGGGCTACGACTCGGTGAAGATCCTGGGCCGGGACTCCGGCGCCGAGTACGTGGTTTACAACTACGACCAGGTCACTTGAGGCTGGCCACGAAAGCCGCGCTGGGCCTTTCCTGAGTTTAACAGTTTCGCTTTCTGAAATGTCTGAACATTCGGAGCTTTGACGGGTGTGAATAAACCCTGCATGTACAGATGTGAAGCGATCACAAGGCCCTTGAGTCATCCGGTGCGAAAAGATGCGTGAAGCCCGCGTTTGCTGGACCAGATTCAGATTGGTAGCGGAGCGAAGGAACGACTCCGGGCATTTGCAGGGCGAAGGTTGCAGAGGATGAGTGTGGCTGGGTTGAGGTTTTCCCCTGACCACGGAAGAGATAGAGATTCGACCCCTGCCGAAACCCGCTCAGGCTCGTACATCAATGGAGGCAGTCCGCAGGGTTTCCATGATTGGGAATTCAGGACCGCACTCAGAATCCGGATGTATGAAGAGAGCCTGAAAGCAAAAGAGGCTAAGGAGACCTTGAAAGGAAGTGCGAAGAGCCCAGAAGGAGGAACAGAAGGTGCAACAGAGACACCAGCGAAAGAGCCATCATTGAATCATACCGCGACAGGAGCGCGGAAATTGTCCATCGCGTGGTGGAAGGCTTGAGAGGCGACGCGTTCTTGGTCGCAAGAGACCTCGGCTTAGAGGCACTCGCCGAGCCTGATGGACTCAAGACCCTCATCAAGAAGATGAGAGACTTCCTGAAGAGATAGAATGTAGGAATGTTGGGAAGAGAAATAGATGGGTCTCTGAGAGTTAACGGTTGAAGATTAGAAGATTTCATGGGAGACATTGTGTGCTTCAGACGAGATTACATGGGCAAGACCCGCTGGAGTCCGGCAAGTCGAGTGATTGGAAAGGAATCAGACAAGAATGTGTGGGTGCTTTGCAAAAACATTCCTGTTTTGGTGGACGGATCAAACCTACGTCCAGCAAACGATGCAGAAGCACTAGGGAGAATGATCCTGCACGCCATGAGATAGTGCCCTCAGAAGTGATTCAAGAACATGCGCAGCAGGCAATTGAGGATGCAACAGGGGTTGAAGTGCCCGTTCCTGAGGATGAACAAGGTCCAGATGAGGCCGATGAGGATGATAGTCCACCAGCACGACTGGGACTAACGCCTGTGCTAGAGACAGAGGTGCTAGACGTTGGGGAGACGGAACCAAGACAAACAACCACGGAAAGAAACGTGAGACCCCGTCTAGCCAGCACAATTGAACCAGATCCTGAGAGAGGGACAAGTGCAAGTGAACCAAGCTCTAGGCGTGCGAGTCGACAACAGCTCATGGATGATTTACCGGAACCAATTCGAAGAGTTTTCGAGGATGCTCGCATGGAACAATCCGAAGCGAGCGGAAACGTCGCCACAACAAGCAAAGGGAAGACACGAGAGAAGTTTGTGGCATTTATGGCGGCAAGGATGGATGAAGAAGTCCAGGAGAAGCTGCTGATCTATGACGAGGTGGACGCAAGAGTGAAGAAGTGTCTGGATGAGAGCAGACGCATTGAATGGAAGAAATTCCAGGATTTTGGCGCAGCTATCCCAATACAAGGGAAGGAGCTTGAAGATCTCCTGAAGGCAGGACACAAGTCCGTACCTTCCCGCTGGGTAGAAGTCGACAAGAATGAGTATCTGAAAGGCAAGAAGGAGTACGTCCCTAAGTACAAGAGCAGACTCGTGTGTTGCGGCAAGTTTGAGGACCGCGATGGACTGCGAGGAGATGCGCCCACGAGTGACTTGGAGACACATCATGTGGTGGCATCCTGGGCAGCCATTCATGGCGTACCCCTCAAGTCGTGTGACGTAACATCGGCGTACTCTCAGGCGATGTATCTTGGCAGAGTTCTGCTTATGCGTCAGCCGAGAGGAGGACTTCCAGACGTGCCCGAAGGGGCATACCTTCTCGTGAGGAAACCGGTTTGTGGTTTGACGGATAGCGGAAGAGGATTCTGGCTGCAAGTGGATTCGGACGCCAAGGCATGCGGACTGAGTTCAAGCAAGCTGTTCCCCGCTTTCTACTACCACATCGGTGAAGGTGGTTTAGACGCAGTTCTCACAACTCACGTTGATGACTTCCTGCATGCTTTCTTGGAATCAGGACGGAAGCCACGGACTTGCTCAGCAAGTTCGTCATAGGAAGCAGTTAGGAGAAGCAGTTCAGGTACTGCGGAAGGCAGTTTAAGCAAGATGCAGACATGGGAATCAGGATTGAGGTGGATGACAACACCCAGAAGATCCGACCAATAGCCATAGCACAGGGCCGAAAACCACATGAGCCCGTGACTGAGGATGAGCTAAAGAAGCTTCGTTCAGTGGTAGGATCACTTTCATGGATAGCAAGACAAGGACGACCAGACCTACTGTACAGAACGTCGAGGTTGCAGTCCATGACAAAGGACGCTTGCGCAAGATGGCTTAGGCGCATCGATACACTTCAAGCCAGGAAGAATGAAGTGGAGTGACATAGGAGTATTGTCTGTGTCAGATGCGTCATTTGCAAATGAAGAGAATCATCATTCACAAAAGGACGAGTGCATTTTCTGGTGCCCGGAAATCAGGCGAGGAGTCCAAATTGCACTGTGTTTGATGTACTGCCATTGTCATTTTCATCAAGTACCATCAAGAGAGTCTGCAGAGCAACAATGCAAGCAGAGACATACGCGCTTCAAGCAGGGCCGAGCTCTGATATGCGAGACACAAGGAAGGCTGCGTGGACTAAGCGCATGGGAGGAAGACGTCAGACAGAACGTGCCTCACGTGATGCTGTCGGATTGCAGATCCTTGGTAAGCCATTTGAAGGCTGAGGTACCACCGAAGATTGCAGACAAGCGACTCAGCATTGAGATCGCGGCGGCACGGCAGTCACTTTGGACGCCTGAAGGCCGGAAGGCATCAGAGATGTACAAGAAAGGAGGAGACCGAGTGAGGTGGTTTAGTACAGCAACCATGGTAGCTGACAGTCTCACCAAGGCAATGGAAGCTGACCTTTTGCTGAAGGTCATGGACATGGGCGAATACGTGGTCGAGATTGACCCTAATGAGAAATCAGGATGCGAAGCCGGATCGACGCCTGAAGCAGGTTGAGTGTGAATAAACCCTGCATGTACAGATGTGAAGCCAGGATGTCGATCATGGGAGCATGGATTGATGCATGCTCGGGGCCTTTTCGGATCACAGGGCCCTTGAGTCATCCGGTGCGAAAAGATGCGTGAAGCCCGCATTTGCTGAACCAGATTCAGAACGGGCTTCCGGATTTTCAGACCGCTTTTAGCCGTGCGATGCGCAGGTTTACTTCCAGCATCTTCCAGCGACCTGCTAGTGATTGCCAGGGAACCCAAGACAAAACGGCGGCAGTAAGCCACTTAGCGGAGTTTAGCTCCGTGAGTAGTTGCAAATATTTGCAAGCTTGAGCGCGATGCATGATGGAGTGTCAGGGATAATTGACAAGCTGAGATTGCGGAGGAGTACGGCTCACCGTGGCAAGAACGTCCGGCTCAACCGCTGTAGTGAAGTCCCATTAACCAAGGATAATCGAGGCATGGCGCAGATCAGCTGTGTCCGATTGACCGCGGAAGGCAAGGTGGAGCCTGCAGCTTTCGAGTACGAAGGGGACCGCCTCACAGACAGGGACTTTGATGAAGCCCTGCCCGGCACTGAGACTCACTAAGTCGCTAAGCGCAGTGCTGAGAGAAGGTGCTTGAACGATTGCTTGACTGCTCGCGCCTCGCCTCGCGCCGAGGCTCAGCAAGCTGCGGGTGGACTTGTTCTTCTCTGGGACTCGGCCAATGCCTGTCCGGGACCTTGAAGGCTTTCAGAAGGTCTTCGTGCGGCAATCGGATGTGGTCAGCGAGTTCATCATGCTGACCCTGAGTCTGACCGGGGAGGGCCGTGTCCGCATGGGCTTTCAGAAAAATGAAGCGGGCTATGAGCTGGTCTCCCCGCAAGCGCGGCTCAGGATCAAACTGACTTGCCTTCTGGGCCCTGTTGTGATTCTCAAGAACCCAAGGTTCACTGTGCTGAAGACAGGTCGACCCCAGGATCTGAGCGTCGCCCAATTCTGGGCGTGCGCTGGCCGACTGCCGGACTTCCGCAGGCTCTGTGTATGCGAGCGCCCGCGTCTGGAGCAGTTCGTGCCCGCGCCAATCCAGCCAGGCCCAGCCCGGCGCCCCCGCGCGGAAAGCCAGCCCGGCAGGGCGCGGCCGAAGGCGGAAGCCAGGATCGCCAGGACCGCCAGGAAGTGGGAGGGACTGGATGTGGCTGTGCCTGGCACGTTCTGCTCCGGCCCGCCCGGGCTGATCCGGATGGATACCCTTGAGCGGGCCGCTCGGCAGACACCCAAGGCAGGCGAGGCGCCTGACAGCGATTTGCGCTCACCAAGCCCCATCTCGACAGCGGCTTCAAGCGTCGACACTCCACCGCTCGAGTGGACTTGCGACCACGTTGCGGGATGGTTGGACAGCCTGGGTGGGTGCAGCAGGCCGGGTGCAAGGAGAGCAGAGGGCGCCGGGATGCGGACCCCAAGCGTGGCCAGCCACTTCCTGTCACCACACCAAGCACATCAAGTCACCATACCAAGTACATCAAGTACCCATACCAAGTACATCAAGTCACCATGCCAATTACATCAAGTACCCATACCAAGTACATCAAGTACCCAAAGTGTGGGAGGTTGTGGCCTGCAAGTTTCAGCGCTCAGCCGGCGCGTGTGACCGCTGTTGCAACCGGGCCAGGTATATCCGCCAGTTCCAGGAGAATTTGATTGACGGCCGAACTTTGAGCAGCTTGACGCTGGAAGAGCTCAAGGATGACCTGGGGGTGAAGGAGCTCGGCCCACGCAAGGCTCCTGGGCGCAATTCCTTGCGCGCCGGGCATGATGCGTTTGTTTCTCAAACGCAGGGGTGGTGTTCGTTCCACTGCCAGCTGTGTGTCCAACCCCATCCCAAGCGGATCCATGCGGCTGGCCAACGTGTTCCATGTTTGCCGCCTGCGCGCCAAGGTCATCCATCGGGCAATTCAGCAACTGTTCCAGGAGTGAATTAGCGTTTAACATTTCTTCCTTGCTCCATGCGGTGAGGGGCTGTGACAGTTTTGTTTGCCGCTTGCGAGACTAGTAAGTGTCAAACAGGGCGAGACTTTTGGCAGGGCCCATGATGTATTCCACGCAAGCGCAGTGCGGAAAAAGAGCGGTCTTCCTTATGTTTTTTAGCCAGTACTTAGAGCCACAATTTGAGCTATACGCATACTTTACATTGCATTACATGAGGCTCACATGGGAGGATAAGCAACTGCGACACTCGTCCCATGTATACGATTCTTGCATTGAGTTGAATACTACTCGTATGGGTGGATGCCAAAATAATAAATAAACATGTGTTTACCTTTTTTGTTCATGTGTGCTGTTCAACATAGCGCACTCCGTTCGTTTTGGCTCAAGAAAAGGAGCGTGCATGCCGCCGCGCTTGTTTGCCGGTCATATTAGATTTTCATGGTAGCGGAGCTGCTGATTACTTCAGTGGCCTGGGTCATTGGGTTCATCACTGCGCTGGGGTGGCCACTGCTTGTCCTGTTGGCAGTATCGGCTGTTTCGGCCGGTACGGTCATAGGCAGACAGTGGGTCCACCGGGCCACGCGCGAGAGGCGCGTCATCGGGCGCTGGGCCCGCCTGCAGGCGGTACAGCAGAGCCAGGAGCAGAACGCCCTTTTGCAGACCCAGATGAATTTGCTGGCTCAACAACAGCAGCAACAGAGAGCCGTTGGCACCGGCACTCAGCCGAGTGTGACGATGCAGGACCTTGGTCAGATCTTCGCAAGCATCACCCAAAGCCAACGGGATCTTGCTGACGCCATGAGGTCCCAACATGAACGAAAGTTCGCCCTAATCGACACGAAAGGCCTTGCGAAGCCTGACAGATTCAATGGCGCGGAGGAGAACTTCCTATACTGGCGGGTTCGGCTTGAAAGTTTCATTGTGGCCTCCATGCCGGACCTTGAGGAGGTCTTAGAGTGGTCCGAGGAACATGAGGATGACATCACCAGATCAAGGCGGCATGGGGCTCCATGAATCCCACGCACAAGGAGGTGAGGGACATCGAGCAGGTGGACGCACAGCTGTATGCACTGCTGCAGACGCTCTGTGAGCGTGAGGCCTTCGGTGATGCACCTGGACACTTGCCTTGGGACCCGCGTTCAGAACTTCTCGCTATCTGCAGGTGCGGATGATGGTGTGGCTCCCATGGACATCGGCGGCTTCGGCAAGGGCGGAAAAGGTAATGGAAAAGGCCAAGGTGGAAAAGGCGGCGAAGGCAAGAAGGGCAAAGATGGCAAGGGGAAGTCAAATGCGGCGAAGCCCACATGCCACAACTGCGGCAAGCCTGGACACTACGTCAAGGATTGCTGGAGCGGTGGAGGAGGAGCAGCCAACAAGGGTCAGCAACCCAAGAAGCCCTACGGCAAGGACGGCTATGGCAAAGGCGGCAAAGGCAGCAAAGGTAAGACAGGAAAGAAGGGACAAGGCTCCAAGAAAGGTGTCAACAGCTTTGAGGAGGCCGACGACGACGGCTATCACCACGATGGAGGACAAGTAGAGCCTGAAGCTGAGGCGCGTGACACGAGCTACCTGTCCATTGCTGGATTGGACAATGTGAGCCTGTCGGAGGACGAATCGGATGAGGCCGAGAAAGATGAGGAAGGTCCCTGCCTGGACCCATGCGAACAATGCGATGTGAATGGGTGTGCCTCGGCGACGACTAAACCCGATGAAGATCACGAAGGGCCTCAAATGTGTGCTCAGTGTCCTTCAAACAATTTCGGGGAACAGACCCTAGGTGAACAGAGCGTAAGGCCCCCCAGAAAAAAAAACCGACAGAAACCGACAGACACCGACAGAAACCGACAGAATCCGACAGAAACCGACAAAAACCGACAAAATCCGACAAAAGCCGACAAAATCCGACAGAAATTGACAGAAATTGAAAAAACCAAATCAATTTTAACCAGCTACGGCACACAATTATGTGCTACCAGTGATAGCTTTGAAAATGAATCATATAACAGCCAAAAAATAGTAACCAACAAACAACAACAAGCAACAAACTAGCAACAAACAACACAAACACAACACGAGCAACGACGCAACAGCCAACAATACAATAACAATAACAGTAACGGACAACCAAACTTACACACACACAGACAAAATAGACTTTCAACGACATGGAAAAAGCGACCGTTGAGAACCGCGAGGGACAGAGAACTTTAACGAGATAGGCCTAACAACAATTCCTCGAAAGATCTTTGAGTACGCCGCCTTTCTTAGGCATAGGACGGATAGGCCTAACAACAATTCCTCGAAAGATCTTTGGGTGCGCCGCCTTTCTTAGGCATAGGACGGATAGGCCTAACAACAATTCCGCGAAAGATCTTTGAGTACGCCGCCTTTCTTAGGCGTAGGACTTTCTTAGGCATAGGACGGATAGGCCTAACAACAATTCCTCGAAAGATCTTTGAGCACGCCGCCTTTCTTAGGCATAGGACGGATAGGCCCAACAACAATTCCTCGAAAGATCTTTGAGTACGTCGCCTTTCTTAGGCATAGGACGGATAGGCCCAACATCAATTCCTCGAAATATCTTCGAGCACGCCGCCTTTCTTAGGCATAGGATGGGTAGGCCTAACAACACTTCCTCGAAAGATCTTTGAGCACGCCGCTTTTCTTAGGCGTAGGACGGATAGGCCTAACAACAATTCCTCGAAAGATCTTTGAGTACGCCGCCTTTCTTAGGCATAGGACGGATGGGCCTAACGACAATTCCGCGAAAGATCTTTGAGTACGTAGGACAGATAGGCCTAACAACAATTCCTCAAAAGATCTTTGAGTACGCCGCCTAACAACAATTCCTCGAAAGATCTTTGAGCACGCCGCCTTTCTTAGGCGTAGGACGGATAGGCCTAACAACAATTCCTCGAAAGATCTTTGAGTACGCCGCCGGATAGGCCTAACAACAATTCCTCGAAAGATCTTTGAGCACGCCGCCTTTCTTAGGCATAGGACGGATAGGCCCAACAATTCCTCGAAAGATCTTTGAGTACGCCGCCTTTGTTAGGCACAGGACGGATAGGCCTAACAACAATTCCTCGTATATCTTCGAGTACGCCGCCTTTCTTAGGCGTAGGACGGATAGGCCTAACAACAATTCCTCGAAATATCTTCGAGTACGCCGCCTTTTTTAGGCATAGGACGGATAGGCCTAACAACAACTCCTCGAAATATCTTCGAGTACGCCGCCTTTCTTAGGCATAGGACGGATAGGCCTAACAACAACTCCTCGAAAGATCTTCGGGTACGCCGCCTCTCTTTGGCATAGGGACGGATAGGCCTAACAACAATTCCTCGAAAGATCTTTGAGTACGCCGCCTTTCTTAGGCATAGGACGGATGGGCCTAACGACAATTCCGCGAAAGATCTTTGAGCACGCCGCCTTTCTTAGGCATAGGACGGATAGGCCTAACAACAATTCCTTTGAACGCATGTTTGATAGTTGCTTCGCGCTTGCGTCAGATTTTTGGGCAGTACAGGGCACTCTGCCGGACAAACTCCGAGATATTGCCGGTCTAGGATTCACATAACAAAGTGGCACAGACAAGTTTGTTGCGCAAAGAAAACCTCTCGGGTTAGTAGGCAGCTTAGCAGACGCGTTTGCTGGCAGAGAGACATGTAGCATACGCGATTGCTGTCAGAGAGTTGTGTGGCAGACGCGTTTGCTATCAAAGACTTATGTAGCAGACGCGTTGGCTGTCAGCGAGTAATCTAGCAAACGCGATTGCTGCAAAGACTTATGTGGCAGACGCGTTTGCGGTCAGAGAGTTATGTGAATGTGGCAGACGCGCTTGCTGTCAGAGAGTTATGTAGCAGACGCGCTTGCTGTCAGAGAGTTATGTAGCAAACGCTTGCTTTGCTGTCAGAGAGTTACGCAGCAGACGCGTTTGCTGTCAGAGAGTCATGTAGCAGACGTGCTTGCTGTCAGAGAGTCACTTTGTTTTAGCGGAGGATGGGCTTGTATTCCATGTGTGTAGTTCACGCGCTTAATTCCCAGAAATTGTGAGGCTTCTAGGCTACGAGCATTTGTTTATGGTTCCCCCGTATCTGATGTTGTAAAATAGTCGTGCAACAAGACGCGGTCTCGCTTTCACGACTTTCACAGTCGCTTGACTTTCTAGCCAACAAAGGCTTACGCCGCAACCTCGAACTTGCCTTGTTTCCCTACAACGCTGATTGGTGAGGTTGTCAGATATCACGTTCAGAATGTTCAAACAGGAATCATACTATTCGTAATGTGTTTGTTTATAGCTCAGCTTGGACTTTTCACATTTGAACAGCCCGGGTCAACACAGGCAATATATAGGTAGATGCTTAGCTTGTGCGAAATTGGCGGACACTACATGGATGGCTTGACATGCTGGTTAAGTGTCGAAGGCCGAAGGCGTTTAGATTCCAGAAGGTTCGGGAGACTTAGACCAACTATGACCAAATCTTAAAACAATGGCTGTGCAATTTGTAATCGGTTTAAATGGTCAAATTGGGGATCACGCCCAGGTGCGAGCCATAATACGGGTCGTTATCAGACATGTGTTAGTCAGGGTCGCTATCACACTTGCCGCTTTCGGCTCTGCTTTAAAAACACATGCTTCGTCGCGTTAGATAGTTTTTGCTTTGCCAAGACAAACTAAAGCGAAGTAACAAGTAGACTCTTCCCAAGAGCAAGTGTATACTTTCAACCAAGGTGACAGTTTTCCCACCTCGGCCGTAGATGATCGTATCAGATCGATAGGCAATGGAAGCGTGATTCCTCCGTATTCTTACCCATCGAGCGCTTTGAGCATGTTCCGTCCTAGACCTGCACGAGATGCGTGCACATGATTATCATGATTTCACACGCATGGCTTGTGTCTGTATGTATGTATGGAGCGCGAGACAGCGCTACACGGCGAGCGCGCCAAGCTCATCCGAGAAATTTCCCGATGAGCTTGCCACAGAGCACAAAAGTGGAGCGCGAGACAGCGCTATTAGTCCGCGACTTGTCAGGCAACTTCTGCGGTTGACTCTTCAATCACGCTTGCACCTGCAGTTGAGTTCCGGACAACTGATTTGGTTTTTGTGGGCGTCGTGGTATGGTGGGTTTTTGCTTTACACGAGGGGCGCGATGAATGTGTGAGTGTCGTACAAGTCTGTGCCCCAATATTTCTACCAACATGGTGATGTGTTTCGTGGCTATAGATCTGTTTTATGGTTTTTGGCTGGTTCATCCTTTTGCAGTTGCGCGAGCTACAACTATACATTAGCAGAGCTTGACTAAGTTTGGAGTTTGATGCACGGGTGTACTCGGCGGCAAAGCGGCCATGTGGCGCAACATTTGCAACGCAACTGGACTCATGTTATCGCTATTTGTTTGCTTGCTGGTTAAGAATCTCAGTATATATGCATTTATATGCATACGCGTGTGTGTGTGTGTGTGTACATGCGTGTATCTGTAGTTTGTATGCAATACTATTTTATGATGGAAGACTGCGCATCAATATGCATATGGAACACACATTCCGTGTTTCAGGTTTGGTTCCTGGAATTTTGGGGTCTTTGCCAAGTCCTCGCGCGAAGGTGCAGGCTAAGCTCGCCTCTGCCGTGACCAGGCAAAGGTTCATCAGACCAGCCCGCACTAAGCAAGAAAAACCAGCTTTGAAACCGGGCAACTGGTACCAGTTTTTCTCCTTTGGCCCATCACCAAAGTCACAACTTTGTCCGCTGACATCTTGGTCATTCATGCTTAATGCGAGTTGGTCTGATGAACTTTAGTCTCCGCAGAATTACGGTCAGATCGTACACAACTTTTTTAGTCTCCGCAGAATTACGGTCAGATCGTACACAACTTTAATCAATTTAGTCTCCACAGAATTACGGTCAGATCGTACACAACCATAGAATATGGCCAGATCAGGCCAGGACAGATTACGGTCAGATCGTGCAAGACTTTTATCACGACCGCAGATTACGGTCAGATCGTACATGAAATTATCACGTCGCGCGCGTTTTTTTTTCATTTTTTTCTCATTCTTTTCATTTTTCATTTGTTTTCCAATTTTTCATTTTTGCATTTTTCACAATTCGCGCATTTACGGTGAGATCGTACACAACTTCATGACAGAGGTGCAATTTGGCGAAAAACATGAGAACAATGAACAAAATGAAAAAACGCTGAATCACGATCCGCACAATTACGGTCAGATCGTATACAATTTAGTCTCCGCAGAATTACGGTCAGATCGTACACAATCTAGTCTCCGCAGAATTACGGTCAGATCGTACACAACTTTAGTCTCCGCAGAATTACGGTCAGATCGTACACAACTTTAGAATTACGGCCAGATCGTACACAATTTAGTCTCTCCGCAGAATTACGGTCAGATTGTACACAACTTTAGAATTACGGCCAGATCGTACACAATTTAGTTTCTCCGCAGAATTACAGTCAGATTGTGCACAATTTAGTCTCCGCAGAATTACGGTCAGATCGTAAGCAACTTTAGTCTCCGCAGAATTACGGTCAGATCGTACACAACTGTTTTAGTCTCCGCAGAAGTACGGTCAGATCGCACACAACTTCCAACGCAGGTCAAGTGACCGCAAAGGTCAGTTTACCATGATGCCCGAAATGTGTTCTTTTAAGGGTGTTCAAAACAATTTTCGGGCATTCTAAGAAAGACCTTTGTGGTCACTTGACCTCTGCTGGTTTAGGGACCCAAGACCTTCATAAGCCTTAGTGCGAGCTGGTCTGATGAACTCCGGCCTCCTCCCACCAAGGGTCCAAAGGCTTTGAAACTGGGCGACAGGTACCAGTTTTTCTCCTTGGCCCAGCTAAAGCCACAACTTTGTCCGCTGACATCTTGTTTTTTCTTGCTTAGTGCGGGCTGGTCTGATGAACCTTTGCCTGGTCACGGCAGAGGCGAGCTTAGCCTGCACCTCCGCGCGAGGACTTGGCAAAGACCCCAAAATTCCAGGAACCAAACCTGAAACACGGAATGTATGTTCCATAGGCATATTGATGCGCAGTCTTCCATCATAAAATAGTATTGCATACAAACTACAGATACACGCATGTATACACACGCGCGTATGCATATACATGTGTATATATATATATAGAGATATTCTTAACCAGCAAGCAAACAAAATAGCGATAGCGTGAGTCCAGTTGCGTTGCAAATGTTGCGCCGCGTTGCCTCTTTTGCCAAGAATGCCTCATCAAAATCCAAACTTTCTCAAGCTCTCCTAGTGTATAGTTGTAGCTCGCGCAACTGCAACGGGTCAGCCAGGCCAAAGTCATAAAACAGATCTATAGCCACAAGACACGTCACCGTGTTATGAAAAATTCGGGTGCGCACTTGTACGAGTCGCTTAACATTCAATGCGCCCCTCGTGTGAAGCAAACATCAACCATACCACGACGCCCGCAAAAACATAATCAGTTGTCCGGAACTCAACTGCAGGTGCAAGCGTGATTGAAGAGTCACTCACAGAAGTTGCCTGACAAGTCGCGGACTAATAAGCTGCCGAACACATTGATTTGGGATAAGTTTCAAAGGCTTTTCTCGGGACTCACCAACAAGGCTTCGCAATATCGCCCTAAATGCGATCCTAAATACGATCGCAAAGAGCTGAATAGCGACGCTTCGCTTTAGGGAACTTTCCGCACTTGACTGCTTTGTTTGGGCTGCGCATTTGCCTCATTTCTCTTCCAAAGCATCGCTGCAAATTTTGCCTCATTTCTCTTCCAAAGCATCGCTGCAAATTTTGCCTCATTTCTCTTCCAAAGCATCGCTGCAAATTTTGCCTCATTTCTCTTCCAAAGCATCGCTGCAAATTTTGCCTCATTTCTCTTCCAAAGCATCGCTGCAAATTTTGCCTCATTTCTCTTCCAAAGCATCGCTGCAATTTTGCCTCATTTCTCTTCCAAAGCATCGCTGCAAATTTTGCCTCATTTCTCTTCCAAAGCATCGCTGCAATTTGCCTCATTTCTCTTCCAAAGCATCGCTGCAAATTTTGCCTCATTTCTCTTCCAAAGCATCGCTGCAAATTTTGCCTCATTTCTCTTCCAAAGCATCGCTGCAAATTTTGCCTCATTTCTCTTCCAAAGCATCGCTGCAAATTTTGCCTCATTTCTCTTCCAAAGCATCGCTGCAAATGTTGCCTCATTTCTCTTCCAAAGCATCGCTGCAAATTTTGCCTCATTTCTCTTCCAAAGCATCGCTGCAATTGTTGCCTCATTTCTCTTCCAAAGCATCGCTGCAAATTTTGCCTCATTTCTCTTCCAAGCATCGCTGCAAATTTGCCTCATTTCGCATGCAAATTTTGCCTCATTTGCAAATTTTGCCTCATTTCTCTTCCAAAGCATCGCTGCAAATTTTGCCTCATTTCTCTTCCAAAGCATCGCTGCAATGTTGCCTCATTTCTCTTCCAAAGCATCGCTGCAAATTTGCCTCATTTCTCTTCCAAAGCATCGCTGCAAATTTTGCCTCATTTCTCTTCCAAAGCATCGCTGCAAATTTTGCCTCATTTCTCTTCCAAAGCATCGCTGCAAATTTTGCCTCATTTCTCTTCCAAAGCATCGCTGCAAATTTTGCCTCATTTCTCTTCCAAAGCATCGCTGCAATTTTGCCTCATTCTCTTCCAAAGCATCGCTGCAAATTTTGCCTCATTTCTCTTCCAAAGCATCGCTGCAAATTTTGCCTCATTTCTCTTCCAAAACATCGCATTTCTCTTCCAAAGCTGCAAATTTTGCCTCATTTCTCTTCCAAAGCATCGCTGCAAATGTTGCCTCATTTCTCTTCCAAAGCATCGCTGAAAATGTTGCCTCATTTCTCTTCCAAAGCATCGCTGCAAATTTTGCCTCATTTCTCTTCCTATTCGTCGCTGCAAATTTTGCCTCATTTCTCTTCCAAAGCATCGCTGCAAATTTTGCCTCATTTCTCTTCCAAAGCATCGCTGCAAATTGTGCCTCATTTCTCTTCCAAAGCATCGCTGCAAATTGTTGCCTCATTTCTCTTCCAAAGCATCGCTGCAAATTTGCCTCATTTCTCTTCCAAAGCATCGCTGCAAATGTTGCCTCATTTCTCTTCCAAAGCATCGCTGCACATTTGCCTCATTTCTCTTCCAAAGCATCGCTGCAAATTTTGCCTCATTTCTCTTCCAAAGCATCGCTGCAATTTTTGCCTCATTTCTCTTCCAAAGCATCGCTGCAAATTTTGCCTCATTTCTCTTCCAAAGCATCGCTGCAAATTTTGCCTCATTTCTCTTCCAAAGCATCGCTGCAAATTTTGCCTCATTTCTCTTCCAAAGCATCGCTGCAAATTTTGCCTCATTTCTCTTCCAGAGCATTGCTGCAAATGTTGCCTCATTTCTCTTCCAAAGCATCGCTGCAAATTTTGCCTCATTTCTCTTCCAGAGCATCGCTGCAAATTTTGCTTCTTTTCTCTTCCAAAGCATCGCTGCAAATGCCTCATTTCTCTTCCAAAGCATCGCTGCAAATTTTGCCTCATTTCTCTTCCAAAGCATCGCTGCAATTTTGCCTCATTTTTCTTCCACATCGCTGCAAATGTTGCCTCATTTCTCTTCCAAAGCATCGCTGCACATTTTGCCTCATTTCTCTTCCAAAGCATCGCTGCAAATTTTGCCTCATTTCTCTTCCAAAGCATCGCTGCAAATTTTGCCTCATTTCTCTTGCAAAGCATCGCTGCAAATTTTGCCTCATTTCTCTTCCAAAGCATCGCTGCAATTTTTCGTTTCTCTTCCAAAGCATCGCTGCACATTTTGCCTCACTTCTCTTCCAAAGCATCGCTGCAAATTTTGCCTCATGTCTCTTCCAAAGCATCGCCGCAAATTTTGCCTCATTTCTCTTCCAAAGCATCGCTGCAAATGTTGCCTCATTTCTCTTCCAAAGCATCGCTGCAAATTTTGCCTCATTTCTCTTCCAAAGCATCGCTACAAATTTTGCCTCATGATGAAAGAATGGAATGGAATGGAGTGGAATGAAATGGAATGGAATGGAATGAAATAACATGAATGCATGAATTGAATGAATGAATGAATGAATGAATGAATGAATGAATGAATGAATGAATGAATGAATGAATGAATGAATGAATGAATGAATGAATGGAATGAAATAACATGAGTCAAATGAATGAATGAATGAATGAATGTGAATCAATCAATCAATCAATCAATCAATGAATCAATGAATCAATGAATCAATCAATCAATCAATCAATCAATCAATCAATCAATCAATCAATCAATGAATGAATGAATGAATGAATGAATGAATGAATGAATGAAATGAATGAAATGAATGAAATGAATGAAATGAATGAAATGAATGAAATGAATGAACGAACGAACGAATGAATGAGTGAGTGAGTGAATGACTGAGTGAGTGAATGAATGAATGGAATGGCATGGAATGGAATGGGATGGAATGAAATAAAAGACAATTAATTAACAACAATAAAATAAAATAATATACACTACCCGGCAAATAGATGGCACATTTACGACGTATATTTTTAGGTAGATGGCACGGTGTGATTTGAAAATGGCCCATGCTCAGTTGGCACATATCTTCAATTATCCGGCGAATTGTGCCATCTACTGGCTCAAAAAATCAGGGAATATCCAGGGGGTCAAAAAAATGTGCCATCTACTTTGCAAACATGTCCGCCGACCCTTTGGCTCTTCTGTGAGTGGATCGGAGTGAAGTGGGAGTGGAGTGGAGTGGCATGGAGACTGGAGAGTGGATCTATTAAGCAAACATGTCCGCCGACCCCTTTGGCTCTTCTGTGAGTGGATCGGAGTGAAGTGGGAGTGGAGTGGCGTTTCATGGAGATTGGAGAGTGGATCTATTACAGTAAGCAAACATGTCCGCCGATCCCTTTGGCTCTTCTGTGAGTGGATCGGAGTGAAGTGGGAGTGAAGTGGGAGTGGAGTGGCGTGGAAAGTGGAGAGTGGATGTATTAAGCAAACATGTCCGCCGACCCCATTGACTCTTCTGTGAGTGGGTGGGCGTGGGAGTGGCGTGGCGTGGAGAGTGGCGAGTGGAGAGTGGAGAGCGGGGAGTGGGGAGTGGGGACAGTGGAGTGGAGTGGGGCTAAGGAAGTATTTACAGTGTGTACATATTATATTCAGAATACACACAAGTCAAAGTTATTCACGAACTCGCTAACACTGCAACTTCCATGTCGCACTGCTTGCTATGCTGGCGTGAGTCAATCCGGCTCGGCGCTGTACTGTGCACAGGCAAGGCTCAAGCAGGTACACCCGCGCAGGCTGTCCTAGTTCACTGGATGTTGCCCCCCCCCCATCAACAAATAGATGGCACAATTCCATTTCGTTGATGAGTGCTTTAAATGAATCCTTTTAGGCCAAGCAAGCCTGCGCGGGGCTCTGATCCTGATCGAATCTTGGAGTTTGGGCAGTGGAGATTACGAAGCGTTAAGGGTGCAAGGCCTAAGCACTGGGGAAATTAAAATGAACAAACCATCATTGAGATCAAACACGAAGGAACCCCCCTCCACTGCAGGGGCTGCCCAAAAGGCCCCTAGAAACACTGCTCCCCATATGTGCGAGCAGGGCTGGATGGCCCACCGCCAAAACGCCAGTCAAGCCCAATCGGCTTGCAAAGCTGTACGAATTTCCGATCCTGTGCAGGATGGAAGGCAGTGGCTGCCTAATTGCGTGTTGAACCTTTTTTCAAGGGTTGTTCCTTTTTTCCAGGGCAGGCCCTTTTTGCAAGGGAATTGCAGAGCCCTTTGGTCAAGGGGGGGCAAAAACAAAAGATCTTTGAGCTTGAAACGGCTGCAGTTGAAAGTGGTGATGGCTCCACATGGTGTGTGTGTGTGTGCTTGTGTGTGTGGTGTGTGTGGGAAACATGTTACGAGGAGAAGAAAAGCATTCACTCAAAAACACACAAGCCAATGCTTGGATGTTTACTGAATTAAAATAAGTTCCAAAAAATGAAATGACTTTTCCCCCTTCAGCACCTTCCTCCACCAAAAGGTTGTTGGTTATGTTTTTTGTGTGGCCAATGGGTCTTCAAGGGGTGCATTGAACAGCAACATTGTTTGAACAGGCAGTTGCAACAGCAATCTCACGACTGGCTTTCCCTTGATTTTCCCCAGCCCCCCTAGCTGCAGTTTTTTCCATTGAAGCAAAATCTGTCCTGACCCATTTTGGCCAAGGAATCTGCCACCACAAAGGGGATTGTTGCAGATTATGCCCTTTTCACAAGGGATTGGTTGCGGCAAGCACACACAGCTCCTTTCAGCAAGGAGATGCAACTTTGCCCTTTTGACAAGGGGATGAAAGCTAGCGCCCAGCCCCTTTGGGCAAGGGTTCTTCTATTCACTGTGGAATCCCCCTTGTAAACAGCAGCTGGCAAACCCTTTGTTCAAGGGCCCAAGGCTTCACCCTTTGGGCAAGGGTCTTCCCACTTTTGTGCGTCATGTGCACAACTCCTCCCTGAGCTGGATGGCCTCATTTTTTGTCAGGTGGTTTTCTCTAAGCCTGGCAAGAATTGCATCAATGTGTGCACTGTAGGAGGCTGATCTTTTCATTGAGATCTCCACAATCAACCTGTTTTTCTCCCCCGGCTCTTGGCTTCCAATGATGTAAGCTCTCTCTGGGTTCTTGGCATTCGCTTTGCTCAATTTCAGCCAAGGTTTTCTTGCAACTGGGTTTGTAGAGTTGTGCTTTTCTGATGTTGCTTCAGCCCTTTTGACAAGGGCAGCTGGCTTCTTCATAACAATACACAGCTGTTCTTTCAAGCTAGCCGTTGGCTGGCGTTTTTTGGCCCAGCCTTATCTCCTCATGAAGCTTGGCTTGCAGAGGGCACTGGCACTGCTTGGCACTTGTCCTTCTGGCAAGGAAGGCATTGCCTGGCTGTGGCTTGCACTAGCTTCCTCACTGGGGAGTGAATCTCCCTTCTCAGGGCAGCCCCCTTTAGACAAGGGGCTTGTGGTTGGCTGAGCTTTGAGCGGGCTGGTGCAGCAAGTTGGGAAGCCTTGGCTGTCCAGGGAAACATCACTCACCCGTGGCTTGAGTTTTCTTTGTTTGTTCTCCATTTCCTCAAGGGGTGGCCCTTCCCTTTTTCCAAGGGGTGGCTCCTCCCTTTTTTCAAGGGGCTTTGCAGGCAGAACTGGTTGGTCATTGCTTTTCTTCTCAATCATGTTGACAACCTCCTGCAACTTGAGGTACTCGACACTGGTCAACTTAGAAGCACAGAGTCTCATGCTTTCTGGAGATTTGAGCCGCCGAAAATGGGCCAAAATAACATTCAGCCTTTCCAGCTTGAGGCCAACCCAAACTTGCCCATTGAATTTGGAATTGTTGAGGGATGGGTCTGATTGATACACAGTATAGATTGCACCTCTCAAGTTTCCCTGGTGGATTTCACAGGTGGGCTCTGCTTCCACAATGCATTTCACCAGTTCCAGCACATGCATCAAGCCTGCAGGGTGGCAGGCCTGTGACCTAGAGATTAGAACTTGGGGTTTGCTGAAGTGCCGGGCCCCACCTTTGCCCATGTTGGCAAGCCCTTTTGTCAAGGGGGTAGATCAGAACCTTTTTGTCAAGGGAACCCTGCCACAATTGCTCCCTCTGTGAAGGATAATGCCCCTTTTAGCAAGGGGGTTGGATAGCGGCACCTTAGGCTTGAGCCACCATCCAGTTGGGCACGCATATACATCAAAGCTGCCATGTATAAGAAGCATGGGTGCCCAAGAAAAAGTCAATAGGGCAAGCACAACCACAATCAATAGCTAAATCAATATGAAAATCAATATGAAAATGAATAAAACTGCAAAAACTAATCAATAAGAAAAAAATCAATAGCCAATTGATTTTTTCAATAAAAACACCTCAAATCAATATCAATAAGAAAACATGGGTTTCTATTGATTACAATGAATAGCCGATGCTCTGGGGAGAGGGGCGAGTCGGACCTCTGGTCCGGCCGACTCCGATTCTGGCGGCTCTGCAATGGAGCAGGATATGAAAAGTACGGTGAGGTTAGTCGAGGTCACGGCGATTCCACAGAGGCTGAGCAGCCACTTGGGGTTGAAAGGCGACCCCAACGGTGCAGTCATGCGTGGATACACCAATGACTGGTGCGGACGAAGCGTAGAGGGCCGCTTGGTGGACGTCCATCGATTGCTGGTCTCAGGAAGTGCGGTTGCGAAGAAGAATGTGGTGATCCTGGATGGCAACGAAGGTTGGATCATCCCCCGGGACAGCAAGATCGGCAAGGGGGTCCGCGCAGCTCGCGACAACCTTCTCAACCAGAACTACACGGAGGCGAAGATGGTCACGAAGATGCACAAGAAGAAAGGCATCTCCCTCTTCGACCTGTGGATGGACAAGCGCACCAAGATGAATGGCGTGGATGCCAAGGTCGGAGCAGTGCAAGGAGGGAGCCAGTCGAAAGGTTTCAGGCGGCAGGCTCAGAAACAGCCGTAAGTCCGGAAGGTGAAGAGTCTGCTGAGGGTGAAGGTGGTCGGAAGCCGAAGCTGTTGCGATTGCCGGTCACCCCGACAGCAGACGAGATTGAGGACACCATCTATAGGACCTGGTGTGGTCACTGCATGTGTGCTCGTGGACTACATGAACGGCATGCTTCAGAAGATGAGAAAGGAAAGGATGAGAGAGGATTGCCGATCATGTCCATGGACTAATCCTGGATGGGCAAGGACTCTAAGAACAGAGACGCGCCAGATCCTGAGTGCCGTCTCTGCAGATTAAGGATGAGCGCACAGGCTTTGTATGGGCCAGTGTGGTACCGGCGAAGGGGGTGGACCTCTATGCCGTCAACTTTGCCATCCAGAGCGATCGTGTTCAAATCGGATAATGAATCGTCAATCAAAGCTTTGAAGATTGCGATCAAAGAGGGAATCAAGAGCGTCGAAATCGTGATGGAAGAAGGTAAGACAGGTGACTCGCAGTCGAACGGAAGCTGCGAGGTGGCGGTGAGGGAGACCAAGAGGCAGGTCAGGGCGATGAAGAGCGCCCTGGAAGAGAAGATGGGTCTGAAGATCCATTCGAGGTACCTAATCCTTGCGTGGGTTGGGCGCCACGCATGCTTCATGCTATCACGGTTCCGTGTTGGAGCCGACGGCAGAACCGCCTATGAGAGATCACGCGGAAGGAGGTGGAAGAGACCTTCAGTGACCTTCGGGGAGAGAGTGTGGTTTAAGCCTCTGAGGAGCTACGTGCAGGGGGCCTACGACACCATGCGTGAAGGCCTACTTCTGGGGGCCCACGGGCGCAATGGCGAGGCGCTCATCATGACCGAAGAGGGCGTGATCAAGGGCGGAAGTGTGAAAAGAGTTTTCCGAGGAGAAGAGATGGAGCAAAGAGGGGTTCGACAACGCCATGGAAGATGAGACCGAAGAGGCCTGAAGACCTGGACGCGCCCGTGGCCGTTGCTCTTCCGAATCTGCAACTTCCTCCGCCATGTCTGGCACGTCTTCTATGGCGGGAACCACCACGTCTCCTGACTTATCCTCCTTTCCGGCGGCATCTGCCTTTCTCTTCCTTGCCCTCATGACTCTATCGCGCCCCTCGTCAGTCTCCATGAGCCTTTGCTCAACCAGCGTTCTGCGTTCCACGCTGTGGGACCTTGCCGGGGGCCCCACGATGATGGCATTGCAGCCATCGCAGCCGGGAGTGAAGTTTCCCTCCACATCGGCTTTCTTGACATACAGATTCCTCACTTGACCTGATCCCTTATCGGAGGGTTCGGTCAGCCTGCCCGACTTTGGGTCGGCCGGCGCCAGAAAGGCGACCAATGGAAGATCCAGCGGAAGGCAGCCCTTCACAGAAAAGAGCCAAGTCCCCCGAAAGAAGAGAGAAGGGGAGGAGCGCAGTCCTCCGCGGGAGCTGATCCCGCTGCTACAAGCAAGTGTGCGCTGCTCGGGCTGGACAAGACGTCTGTACCTGAGACAGTACAAGATGAACCAGCTGTACCAGTCGCTGGGAATGAGCGGCGTTGACGTGGCCGAGATCTACAACCCGGAGCGGTTCACGTCAAAGGCCAACGCTTTCGGTCTGCAGCCAGGTTTCGCGATCGACCTGACGCTGCAGAAGGATGACAAAGGCAACCATTGGGACCTGTCCTAGACCGAGCATCAGACTTGTGTACGATCTGACCGTAATTCTGCGGAGACTAAAGTTGTGTACGATCTGACCGTTATTTCTGCGGAGACTAGAACTGCTTACGATCTGACCGTAATTCTGCGGGGGCTCAACTTTAATTACGATCTGAGCGTTCCCTAGGGGCCCAAGACCTTCATAAGCCTTAGTGCGAGCTGGTCTGATGAACTCCGGCCTCCTCCCACCAAGGGCCCAAAGAGATGTCAGCGGACAAAGTTGTGGCTTTAGCGATGGGCCAAGAAGAAAAACTTACCTGTCGCCCAGTTTCAAATCCTTTGGACCCTTGGTTGGCGAGGGCCCGAGCACATGGAGCTGGAAGGAGTTATGCATCGAAAAGCTACAAGCCATGGACGGCGTCTACACAGTGCAGGCTCCGATGTGCAAGTGGCACATGAAGGCTGAAGATGGGCAAGGAGTTGGATTCGTGCGCAAAGAGACGTGCTACGTCACCAACTCCGCCGACATGGCTAAGGCACTTGAAGGGCGCTGTGAAGGGCGCCACAGACATGTCCATCTGATCAATGGGCGTGCTCGTGAGGCACAAGTCTACCCGCCGAAGCTGGTGAATGCGATTTTGAGAGGAATCAAGAAGGAGCTCATGAACAAGGGCGAGATCAGTGAACTGTCTTCGATCACTGCAGGTCCTTCGCCTGACGAGACAAGCAGTGAGCCCACAGAGCCTTTCTTCAACCCCGAGGTCCAGACAGAAGGCGTCTTCTTCGATTCCGTGACTGGCACGCCTCTGAAGACCGACAAGGTTTGGGAGGCGAGACGCGAGGAGATGACATGGGTGAAGAAACAAGACCTGTACGAAGTGGTGGATGAGCAGGTCTGCTGGGATGAAACCGGTCGAGGCCCGATCGGCCTAAAGTGGGTTGATCGAAATAAAGGAGATGCCTTGAATGAGAATTACAGGAGCAGGCTGGTGGTGAGAGAGATAAAGCGAGCTTCGGTTCCCTTGGCGGAGTTCGAGTCTTTCTCGGCAATGCCACCGTTGGAAGCCCTCAAAGTCCTGTGCTCACTTCTCGTCAGCAAGAAGGTGAGCAAGTCGGGGCAGCCTTTGAGGTTGCGGCTGATTGACATCAGCAGGGCGCACTTCTATGGACAGGCCGCCGACGGGTGTTTTGCAACTTGCCAGAAGGAGAAGAAATCCCTGGCAAATGCGCGCTCCTGAAGCGCAGCATGCACGGCGCCCTGGATGCGGCTTCGATATGGCAACAGACGTATGCTGATGTTCTGAAGAAGAACAGCAATGCGTTGCTTGGCCTGCGCTGTTCTACCAGGAGGACAGTGACCTGAGGTTCATGGTGCATGGGGACCTGGGTGACGACTCCGCCCAGAACTTTCTTGAAAAGGTCCTGAGCGAGAAGTTTTGAGTACCGGGTGGATGGCCAAACCGGCCCTGAAGCCACAGACGGCACAGCCGTGTGTGTGTTCTCAACCGCGTGCTGGAGTTCAATAAGGACACCGGCATTCTCACCTATGAGGCGGACCCGCGACACGCGGAACACATCATCCGTGCCCTGAACTTGGAGGAGAGCAAGTCAGTGTCCGGAAAAGCAGAAGCTCACTGACGTGCTTGCTGCTGAAGGCCTTCCTGACACGATTGCTCACCATGCGAGCTGCTTACCTGAGTATGGACCGTGCCGAGGCGGTCAAGTCCTTGACAAAAACACATGAAGTCCAAGACGGCCTAACCAGACGCTATTTAATGGCCGGTTAGCTATATGGCCGCAAACAATGGCCGGTTGGCGTTTGGCTGCGCAGCCATCATGCATGAAAGATGCCGCAAGATGCCGCAAGCCTTTGTTTTAGATTGCCGGGCGTCAACAACAACCCGGTCCACCGCGAACTCCTGCAGAGAAACCCACGCGTCGCAAAACTTTTAGTGTCAGCGACGCTTGTGATGCCAATGATGATGCTGGGTGGTGATGCTGGGTGGTGATGCCAGGGACGCTGGCTGGCGCTTGTTTTGCTGGTTTCGCTTGCCAGGAAAGTCTTGCCTTGAGACGTTTCGTGTAGCTCTTTGCTTGCTCGCTTGTTGCTGCCTGCTTGTTCTGTCGGCGCTGCGTCCAAGTCCTTGCTGTTTGGCCGTTCTCGCCCACCGTCGCTCACAGACGAAGTTGGCGGACAGTTGGTTGCTAGGTCGCCGCTTTCCGCTCTTCCAAGCTTGTTGCGGAACCCGGCAGGCAAGGCCGCTTTTGGGATTAGGGTTCCCATTGACCTTGCTAGCTCCATGAGATTATCGCTTGCCGGCTTGCCCAACGAGATATCTTTGCAATGATGCGTTGCCCTGCGCAAAGCGCAGCGCCAGTTACATCTTGGGCTGCGCGTGCGCCTCGTGTCAACTCTGCCTATCGTTGCCGTGGTCGGAGCGGACATGGCGTGACTGTTGTTTGTAGAGTCTCGCGCTGGTTTGGCTAAACTGCTGCGACTCAACTCTGTCACAGCCCTGCCGTCGTGCGGGGACGCCAGGTCATTCAACGTCCCAGCCTCGTCCGAAAGTTACTCGCGCTGCTGCAGACGCTTTGCGGCCAGAAAGCCAAGAAGAGAATTAGAACGCCAAAAGGCTGAATTTGGGCACCGCACGGTTTCGCGAAAAAGGCTCTGCAAATTTCTTGCAGGAGCCCTTGGCCGCACTGTTCAACCCCAATGTTTGCGGACCTTTTTTTGGAGCTTCCAAAGTTGCAGCTTTAAGGGGAGCCCCAGTGAGTCAAGGTCGCGCTCTGCCACAGCCACCCTGAGCATCAGCTATGGGTTTCCGTCGCTTCGGTCTCCCTCTTGGTGTTTCCAACGAAGGTCAGGGGTGGCCAAGGTTTTCACAAACGTCTCCTTGTGCTTTTGATATGTTTGCCATTGAGTCGGAACTATTGATGTGACTGCTCCGGTCGGCCTGAAACTGTGTAGGTTCGTTGCCCAGAAGCAAATGTGAAAGCCTTGCGCTTATGCAAAGCCTTGCCATAAAGGGGGCGCGCTTCCAGCCTGAGCATTGAACAAAGATATCCCATTCCAAGACAACACTTTCACAAAGTAAGCTGCCCCCCCCCCCAAGGCCACATCAATGTCCAAGCCGAGTTTCGGCCGTTTGTTCAAGGAGGCAGGCAAGCGAACGAGAAAACAATCAGACCAAGGAAGGAACCAACCAACAGGCCATCGAAGCAAACATGTAATTACAAACACCCGCGACCAAACTAACCGACAAAGAAGCAGACGGACCCGGAAACTACTAAACATGCAAACAGTCAAAGCAGACGTGACACACGCATGCAGAACAGCACCCGTGCAAAAAAAACAATTAGCATCTACGCAAAGAACACACACGCAACAGAAACTTAACACGCGCAGAACAACAAGAGCCTGTCAAGTGGAAACGTGCCGATTGTTTCAGATTGTTTCCCCCAAGCAAACCATACTCTTGACTACTTCTACCGGGGCTCAAGGCGAAATTCAGAAACCCAGCCGGCTTCAGATTACATCTTCCCTAGTTTCTGAGTTGCCTGGGGCATGTCGGCTCCCTCCCCAGGACGGTCTGACACGGTTTTTCATGGGATATAGGGTCCAGTGACATGGTTTGACACGGTTTTGCGCAGAAGAACAAACTCAATTTGCCGGTTTGACACGGTTTTTCCTGCAAATAAGGTCCGGTTACACGGTTTGACACGGTTTGACACGCTTTTGCCAAGGCGCGGATTGGAGTAGCAAGCGGGCTTGTCGACTCCCACCCCGACACAGTTTGACACGGTTTTGCCTGTAAATAAGGTCCGGCGACACGGTTTGACACGGTTTGACACGCTTGTGCCAAGGCGCGGATCGGAGCAGGAAGGAGAAAAGCAACTTGAGAAGCGGTGACACGGTTTGACACGCTTTCCAAAGCGCGTGCCATATGCGGAAGCGGGGGAAGCCCAACCTGCCGACCTTCTCGCGGCCACGTCTGTAAATAGCATCCCGTGACACGGTTTAACACGGTTTAACTTATCCGGGTTCGCGAGTTGATTCATGGTGGTTGGCAAAAACGTGTCAAGCCGTGTCAAACCGTGTCACCGGACCTTTTTTACAGGAAAAACCGTGTCAAACCGTGTCGGGGAGGGAGTCGACAAGTCCGCCTGCTACTCCAATCCGCGCCTTGGCAAAAGCGTGTCAAACCGTGTAACCGGACCTTATTTGCAGGAAAAACCGTGTCAAACCGTGTCGGGGAGCGGGTTGGCAAATTGAGTTTTTTCTTCTGCGCAAAACCGTGTCAAACCGTGTCACCGGACCCTATATCACACAAGAAGTCCGAGCCACTCCTTGCAAAAATGTGTCAAGCCGTGTCAATCCGCGAGGTCGGCAAACGGAGGGTTCGACCGGCGCTGTGGGAAAACCATGTCAAGCCGAATGCTATTACATGAAAAGACATGTCAGACCGTGTTGGGGCGGGGTCGGGGTCTGCAATGCAACAGCAAGTGCTGCAAACTATATGCCCTGAGCGTCGGGCATTGGTTGCATCAACAGGATCCGAGGTTGTGTTCTATTGAGGGAGCCCTGGTTTGAATGTTTTTTGTTAAGTTCTTAGGGTCCTTAAATGGCAAATTCAACTGTCGCAATTCTGACTTAAAACAAAGGCTTCAACAAGCGCAGGCGCTCCGATAGCGTTTCTTGTCAATGCCGGCTGGGCCAAGTGGGAGCATTAGGTGCTACGAGCCCCCTTTCTGCCAAGGGCTGCGTGTTTTTGATTCTCCACCAACACACACTCAGTCCTTTAGACAAAGAGCTAATCCTTTTTGAAAGTTTGCTTTTGTCATGGGCCCTTGGAGTCACCGGCTTGTCGAGTGGCATAGGAAATTCTGCCTGGACAGTGGTGCCCCAAACAAACCAATGAAACACCCAGGCTACTCGAAAACTAGGCCCTGTCACGGTTGGGAGTTTATTTCGACCCGCGAGGGAGGTGGGGGCAAAGACAAGTAGAAATGCGCTAGCGAGGGCCATTCAAGCATGATTTTTGTCTCGTGGCAAGGCGCCAGGTTTTGAAATGTTGAACAAGGGGGGAGACAAATGCATGTTGGGGCAGGCGTGCAAAAATCAAAACAGTTCCCTTCCTAAAACACAAGAACTTGTCTGGCAGCCAAGTGCCGATTGCCATCTCAAGCAACACATGAAAAGCAAGACCCAGGCGACTTGGAATAACAACCCTGCGCGTTTGCAAGGCTCCAGTTTTCTTGAATGGCTTGAGCTTCGCTTTTGCTCGCACGTACGCTCCCAGGCAGGAGGATTTCTATTAAAAAACAAGCCGTTTAAAGACAATTTGAAAACCCAAGCCGCTTAACGACTGGAAATTGTTTGTTGGCAAGCTGCCAGTTTTTGAACGGCTGGGCGGGTCGAGCAAGAATGGGCATTTGTGTTCCAGCCATGGCAGGGTAGTTGGGAAGGCCACCACGCACTACACCCTGTCCAGTTGCAAGTTGCCATTGTTTGGCTTTGGCTTCAGCGCCCTACACAGGTCTCTAGTCCTTTAGCGATTTGGATTTGGAGAAGAAGCTCCAGGCCTCTACGCCACTTCAAGCCAACGCTTGAGTTTTGGATTGGCTTGTCGTTCCTTGCAAGGCAACCGCAAGCAAAGTGAACAATGCCTAATTGTTTAAGCTTCAAGGTTCAAGGATCGAGTGTAGCAAGTTCGTTGGTACAACGAACAAACTGTTTGCTGGTCAGGCCCCAGCCAACCAAAATGACACCTGGTCACACCTGATCAAATCTGATCACCTGACCGCTTCTGACCAATCCGTGGTGTAAATTTGATTTGATCAGGATCGGTTGGGTTTTGCTTGCAGGGCAGTGCGACAAAGAGATTGACTCGAGCTTTGCAATGCCCGAGCTTTGGGATTGCTCTTTTGTCTTCTTGCAATTTTTTGCTAAGCAGACCAATTTCGAAGCTATTCAACAACTGCCACCTGTTTTCCATTAGTATTTCCCTGCTCTCCCGCCAACAGGCAGAAGAAGCATCTATGATGTTCAAAAACTGGAGCCTTGCCATTGGACAGGGCGCAGTTTCATATTCATCTTGCCTGGCGGCGCCCCCCCTCTCTTGCAAGTGAGGCCACGCAAAATTGAAAGCGCCGTCCACTTGGAAACTAGACCGCACGGGCGGCAGAGGGGGGCCGACGACACAACAATCTGACAATCCAGGCTACTTGAAAGGCCAGTTGCTGAATTGCTTCGAAAAGGGTGAGGCAAAGCGAAAGGTCAAAAAGCAGAACGCTCAATGCCAGTGGCCGTGCCCCGGCCACTCAGAGCCTTGCCCACGGACAGGTTCCAATTTCCCGCTTGTCACCCCGCCCGCAGGGGAACAAACCCCGCTGGATCGCGGAGGGGGTCTACTGTTAACGCGGGCTAGATCTCTGAGAGAGGACGCCCCGGTGGCAGAAGCAAATTCCAAACCAACCAGAAACAGGTGCTTTCGCCCATGCTTCTGAACTTTGTAAGTACAGTTTGCGCCTTCTGGCAAAGCACTCTGAAACAACCGGCGCATTGCGGCGCATCTTTTGAGTATCTATTGCGCGGACGCGCTTTGTGTGTTTGTGTGTTTGCGCGCGCGCGTTGGATGTGTTTCTTTGATGGTTTGGTAAGATTCTTTGTGTGTTGGGTAGTTTGTGCGTCTGTGTGTTTGTTTGGTTGCAGGTGTGTTTGCATCTTCTCTTCTTGCTTGTCGCCTCCTTAATAATGAGCTAGAACTGGGTCTGGACCAGCTTGGATATTCGTGCGGCCTTGGGGGGGAAGCTTACTTTGCGACAGTGTTTTGTAGAAGTGGCGCCCCTCCCTTTCTCAAGTGCTCGGGCTGGACGGTCGCCCTTTACAGCAAGGTTTACGCAGTTTCAGGCAAAAATGCACAGTCAATTCAATAGCCGAAGTCATAAATGCAAAGGAATAGCCGAATCAAAATTCAACACGCAAGGGTCACTAGAAAACTTGCCGGCGCTCATGTTATTCAGGAGTGTTGAAAGGGAAAGCCAGTCCAAAGAAACGGGGGTGGCAACGCCGTGGTAGCAACCCCCCGTCTCGGCAACGCAAAGTTTATAAATGCGTTGCCAGCCGCTTGCATATACAACAGTAAATACGTTTGCAAAAATCAGGCCTTGAAGTGGTTGCAAATCTTGTCAAGGCTTGCCACATGCGCGCACTTGGCGCTGCAGCAAGCCGACTGAAACATCAACAGCGCTGCCTGCGCAAGCATCCCTTGCCTGGGAAAGCCAACAGAAACATGTTTGCGAAACAAATGCCTCAAAACGGCTTCAGATCTCGCAAACGTTTTCGGTTAAGTAAACAATGGCCGGTTCAACGGTAAAGAGTGGCTGGTTGAGTAAACAATGGCAGGTTGCAAATAGCGTCTGGTTAGGCCGTCTTGGGTCGCCCACTTCATACTCCTGGGGGCGGCTCAAGCGGCTTGGGCGCTACCTTGTCGGAGTTCCTCAAGCGCAGCAGCTGTTCAAGCCACAGCGGATGTTCACCAGCATCCGTGTCTACTGCGACAGCGACCATGCAGGCGACCTCAAGAGTCGCAAGAGCACTACGGGGCTCATCTGCATGCTCGGCGCTCACTGTGTCAAGCACTCCAGCAACCTTCAGAGTAGAGTTTGAGCTCGGGTGACTCGGGTGAGAGTGAGTTCTACGCTCTGGTGAAAGCCGGAGCAATGGGGCTCGGCTTACAGGCCATGCTGGATGAGTGGCAAATCCCCACAGGATCGTGTTGCTCTCTGACAGCTCCGCAGCGAGGGGAATGCCTCTGACCCGCAGATGTGTGTTGCAGACATGGACACCATGGGCCAGGTCATCACCGCCGGCCGCAGTCTGACTGCAAAGCAGTTGGTTTAAGCTGCGCATCAAGGGGATGCTGGCTTAGGAGGGGTGTTCATGTGTGCTGTTCAACATAGTGCACTCCGTTCGTTTTGGCTCGAGAAAAGGAGCGCTGCATGCCGCCGCGCTTGTTTGCCGGTCATATTAGATTTTCATTTTGGGACCCTGGCTTCCTTTGCGCCTCCTGGAAATCAGACCTACGAATGGGGCCACGCGTTTGGCAAGCCCACATATGTTTATGATATTTATATATATATATTATTACTATATATATGGAGAGATTTCTAGCGTCAGCTGGGCGTAAGGCTTGCGCAAGGGATAAGACAAGGGCGATCTACTCGCGACATTCCTCGGCTCGGCCAGCCTGTGGCAGCTCAGTCTCTCAGTTCCGGGAAGGCAAGACCCACGCGGTGCGCTTTCAGCAGCACCTTTGGCTCTAGTTGGCTCTATCTTACGCACAAATGGCTGCGGCAACAGTTTGCCAAGCGGCAAACTGCTCCAAGCCAACCCAGGATGGCCTGCCAGGTCGGCTTCTCCAACCTTGTCGACATGCAAGAGTGGTGTGCAGCGCGCAGTTGATGTATCGGAAACGCACCAGTGTCGAGGAGGACTGAGTTCCACATGGCCTGCCTGCTGCACTGCGCAGGCTTTTGCAGCCGCGCGTGTCGGAGACAGTCCCGGAAAACACCAGCGACAGCAATGCCAGCGCAAGGACTTGGAGGGTTGCGGGAGTGGTTAGGATGGCTGCGTTCATCAGGATCTTTTAAGCGTATATATATATATACATATGTATGCAATGTTGGGAATTGACATGCCGGCTTGTAGCCTGCGTTGCCTTGTTTGGAATAACGCAGCTCTTTGCAGGTGCGGTCTTTGCCCCATGCTCGCGAAGTGGATGCCCCTGCCCAGCATCCTGGAACGGCCAGGCCGGGCAACATTGTCCGGCCCCCAGTTGCACAGTTGCACAGTTGCAGCAAGGTGACCAGGAACACACGGCTTTGTTGCAACAGCTGGACGCCTGCATGTTGCTTTGAGGCTGCAAGCGCTGCCAGGGAGGAAATCCATGTGGCGTTGCAACGCACATGGTTCCCTCAGCTCCCTCAGTGACTCCTTCGGGTCCGGCTACTTCCTTGGACTCGCTTGGACTGCCAAGAACAGAAGTGGCGTTAGTTCAGAGCGTCTTCAGTCCCGAGAGTTGTGTCATGTTGTGTCCTTGCGATTGGTTAGAAAGGGTTCTTGCAAATCAGAAGACCAGTGCCCCAAGCGCAGTAGCTGAGCGCCCAGGCCCCGACGGCCACCCCAACGCCTGCCCCAGGTGTCTGCCAGTGTTGTGGGGCGAAGGGCTTGAGTCGTTTGGAAGAATTGCGTTGAAGCAGCCGGGGATGTGATGGGCATTGAGTTCATCGGAGTGTTGAAAGCAGGAGCCTTCTTGTGAAGTGACATGCCGGCTTGTAGCCTGCGTTACCTTGTTTGGAATAATGCAGCTCTTTGCAGGTGCGGTCTTTGCCCCATGCTCGCGAAGTGGATGCCCCTGCCCAGCATCCTGGAACGGCCAGGCCGGGCAACATTGTCCGGCCCCCAGTTGCACAGTTGCACAGTTGCGCAAGGTGACCAGGAACACACGGCTTTGTTGCAACAGCTGGACGCCTGCATGTTGCTTTGAGGCTGCAAGCGCTGCCAGGGAGGAAATCCATGTGGCGTTGCAACGCACATGGTTCCCTCAGCTCCCTCAGTGACTCCTTCGGGTCCGGCTACTTCCTTGGACTCGCTTGGACTGCCAAGAACAGAAGTGGCGTTAGTTCAGAGCATCTTCAGTCCCGAGAGTTGTGTCATGTTGTGTCCTTGCGATTGGTTAGAAAGGGTTCTTGCAAATCAGAAGACCAGTGCCACAAGCGCAGTAGCTGAGCGCCCAGGCCCCGACGGCCACCCCAACGCCTGCCCCAGGTGTCTGCCAGTGTTGTGGGGCGAAGGGCTTGAGTCGTTTGGAAGAATTGCGTTGAAGCAGCCGGGGATGTGATGGGCATTGAGTTCATCGGAGTGTTGAAAGCAGGAGCCTTCTTGTGAAGTGACATGCCGGCTTGTAGCCTGCGTTACCTTGTTTGGAAGAATGCAGCTCTTTGCAGGTGCGGTCTTTGCCCCATGCTCGCGAAGTGGATGCCCCTGCCCAGCATCCTGGAACGGCCAGGCCGGGCAACATTGTCCGGCCCCCAGTTGCACAGTTGCACAGTTGCGGCAAGGTGACCAGGAACACACGGCTTTGTTGCAACAGCTGGACGCCTGCATGTTGCTTTGAGGCTGCAAGCGCTGCCAGGGAGGAAATCCATGTGGCGTTGCAACGCACATGGTTCCCTCAGCTCCCTCAGTGACTCCTTCGGGTCCGGCTACTTCCTTGGACTTGCTTGGACTGCCAAGAACAGAAGTGGCGTTAGTTCAGAGCATCTTCAGTCCCGAGAGTTGTGTCATGTTGTGTCCTTGCGATTGGTTAGAAAGGGTTCTTGCAAATCAGAAGACCAGTGCCACAAGCGCAGTAGCTGAGCGCCCAGGCCCCGACGGCCACCCCAACGCCTGCCCCAGGTGTCTGCCAGTGTTGTGGGGCGAAGGGCTTGAGTCGTTTGGAAGAATTGCGTTGAAGCAGCCGGGGATGTGATGGGCATTGAGTTCATCGGAGTGTTGAAAGCAGGAGCCTTCTTGTGAAGTGACATGCCGGCTTGTAGCCTGCGTTACCTTGTTTGGAATAATGCAGCTCTTTGCAGGTGCGGTCTTTGCCCCATGCTCGCGAAGTGGATGCCCCTGCCCAGCATCCTGGAACGGCCAGGCCGGGCAACATTGTCCGGCCCCCAGTTGCACAGTTGCACAGTTGCAGCAAGGTGACCAGGAACACACGGCTTTGTTGCAACAGCTGGACGCCTGCATGTTGCTTTGAGGCTGCAAGCGCTGCCAGGGAGGAAATCCATGTGGCGTTGCAACGCACATGGTTCCCTCAGCTCCCTCAGTGACTCCTTCGGGTCCGGCGCCTCTTGCTGCCGGCCCTGGTGCCTTCTCGAAGTGGCTTGCTGCAAGTTGAGCGGTCTGACATCAGAATTAGGCTTTCCAGCCCGTCGAATGAAAGAGCACGCAGCAAGGTGTGCAAGACCTGGGTGCCGCTGCGCAGCTTCTTATGATGGACTGCCTACAAGCTACTGTTGCAAAGCCTGCCGTAATGGGACTCCTTGCAGCAGCCACCTGATCGCAAGTACATTGACAGGGGTGCGGTGATATTTCCCCTTTTGGAAGGATCAAACATTGCAGTTTCATGACCATTTCAAAGGGGTTTCCCTGAAATGGTGCAATGTTTGGGTGGGAAATATAGGCAAGATGGTCGCAGGATTCTCCTGGCCCGCTCATTGAGCCCCGCTTCAGGAAATGTGCACACTGTGCCTCAAGTTCAAGCAGGACCGTCAGCCACATCCTCCAACCTTTGCGCCGCCGGCTGCGGGCGCAAAACCTGGAACGGCAAGGTTGGCGAGCGACTTGGAAACAAGCTGTGGGTCCTGGGGTTGAAAAGGCCTTTAAAAGGAAGGTTGTTCCGCAAAGGCCTTTGTTTGTCCTTTTAAAGGAAGAGTACGGTGAGTGGTGACCCTTTCTTTTCATAGCCTTTGACTTCCAGGGAGGGTGCTCTGCGCATTTGGGCTTGGGATGCTTTGCCATTCTGGGATGGCTAGCTGGGTGGCTCGCAAGGTTTTGTGGACAGACATGCCGACAGAAGTATTCGCAGCTGCCGCCGACTCTCCAGCTGAAGGACTACGCAGGAATCAAGGCCAAGAGCGGGTGCCAGGCTTTCACACGCGGGTGCTACGCCAGCCGCCGACGCTACATGATGCTGGCATTCATGCTCAAGGGGATGCCATGGGACCACACAAATGGCCCACAGTTGTCGGGCACAAGTTCAACATGTTTGTGCCCGACAAAACTTCTGAGGAAAAGTGCCATATAAGCATCGGCATTTCAGCCGAGATGACTCAGCAATAGGCCAGAAATGCCTCGAAATCACACGCGCAAATCACGGAACATTAGCAGAATCAGCAACAAATTGAGCAAACCCGTGTAACAAACGATCCCAAACCACTAATTGCCCGCCAAAATGGCCCGTGGTTGTCAGGCACGAGGTAGACATGTTCGTGCCCGACAAAGTCTCCAAGCACATACTGGCTACGGCCTCCGAGTTGACTCAGCAATAGCGATGATACTTAGGATGTTTTTGAGCAGGCCGCCCTGGTACCCTGGCGAAGTACGAAAAAGCACCAATTTACCAATCCAAGAGCCGTTGCTTCCCGAGTCCACATTCCAGCACCCTAAGGCCCGAAACGCTTCGAAGTACCTCCGAACAAGCACGCGGCAAAATCATGGAACACAAGCTAAATCAGCAACAAATTGAGCCGATCCCATATTACAAATGCATCCCACAACCGCAAAACCAAGGACATGAGCAAAAACAACTGCAGCCGGTGATGCTGGGGATGCACCAGCGAATGCAAGAAAACACTGTGTTTTTGCATATTTCCAAAAAATCACACAAGACAAACCAGCTGTAAACAAATCAAGATTATGGCCTACTGTTGTCGGGCACAAGTTCAACATGTTTGCGCCCGACAACATTTCTGAGGACAAACTGGCAAAGGTGCCACGTAAGGTCTGCACAAATGGCCCACAGTTGTCGGGCACAAGTTCGACATGGTTGTGCCCAACAAAATGTCCGAGGACAAACTGGCAAAAGTGCCACGTAAGGTTTGCGCAAATGGCCCACGGTTGCCGGGCTCAAGTTCAACATGTTTGTGCCCGACAAAACTTCTGAGGAAAAGTGCCATATAAGCATCGGCATGTCAGCCGAGATGACTCAGCAATAGCGATGATGCTAGGGATGTTTTTGAGCAGGCCCTGGCAAAATGCGAAAAGCAGCGCAAATATGCATGCTCCAGCATCCCCAGGCCAGAAATGCCTCGAAATCACACGCGCAAATCACGGAACATCTGCAGAATCAGCAACAAATTGAGCAACAAAAGATCCCAAACCACCAACTGCCCGCCAAAATGGCCCATGGTTGTCAGGCACGAGGTAATCTTGGGACTTGATTAATAAATCCTTCCGGAATAATGACTTTTTCTTGCCCCGGGCCAGAAAAAATCCAATACTTATTTTTAATTAGCCAATACATAGTTTAGTCTTGGTGCCCCAGTTGACACAAGAAATCCCCCCGGAATAATAACTTTTCCGAGGCCAGAACTCCCAAAATTCGATTACTAGTTTTCATCTCCCCAATACTAATTGCAATTCAAACCCGGTGGCCAAGCAAACAAACACACGGTTTCTTGGACTTTAGCACTGCCTCCCCCACATCAAAGCAACCCCCCTACAACTATGCTGTTGCACGCTTTAGCTACCAGAAAAATCATTCCTGCACTGTCATACTGCAGCCCCACAGCACTTGCAAGCCTTGCCTGTGGCCCATCGAGGTTCCACTGGTGTGCCAGGCTGCTTTGGACACGTGTTGGGTGCTTCGGGTTGTTTATTGAAACCTGCTGCTTCCTCAGCACTTGCAAGCCTTGCCTGTGGCCCATCGAGGTTCCACTGGTGTGACAGGGCTGCTTTGGAAACTTGTTGGTGGCTTTGGGTTGTTTATTGGACCCTGGTGCTTCCCCAGCACTTGCTGCCTGGCCCGTGGCTTCAGTGAGCTCCCCTGGTGTGGCAAACCAAATCGGGCACTTGTCCTGGCTTTTGCTCCGGTGAGCTTCCACTGTGGCAGTGCCAGTCCTGGAGGTTGTGTGCAGCACTTTGTGGCCTTGCCTGTGGCTCCAGGTGTGGCAGGGCCAGTTTGGACCCTTGGGGTTGCTCGACCTAGCCAGCCTGCTGTGTAAGCAAAATTCCTTCCCGCGCCGTGCTGGGTTCAATTCCCGGTGGCATCTTTTTCCTTGTGCTGGTTCCTTTCCTCTTGCTGTGGTGGCTTTGGTTTTTTTTCTGCTCTGGGGGTTGTCTTTGAGTTTCAGCTCAGTTCCAAACCCAAAGCTCCAACACGCTTCACCAGCACCAAAACTTAAGTACTCAGCTTGTACTGAAGACCTTAGACTTTTCATCCTTGCGTGGACTTCTGCACAGCAAGGCTCAGCAAGCGGTCTCCCCCTACAATAGTAGCAGTACCCAGAATAATGGCCAAGCCCTGCAGCCACTGGTTCCCACATTCCCAAACCAAAAGCTCCAAACAATTCCAAAACCCCAAACTTCATCAGCACCAAAACTTGCAATCCCAAGTACTCAGCTTGTACTGAAGACCTTAGACTTTTCATCCTTGCATGGACTTCTGCACAGCAAGGCGCAGCAAGCGGTCCCCCCCTACAATAGTAGCAGTACCCAGAATAATAGCCAAGCCCTGCAGCCACTGGCCCCCAAATTCCCAAACCCAAAGCTCCAAACAATTCCCAAATCCCAAACTTCACCAGCACCAAAACTTGCAATCCCAAGTACTCAGCTTGTACTGAAGACCTTAGACTTTTCATCCTTGCATGGACTTCTGCGCAGCAAGGCTCAGCAAGCGGCGCCCCCCTACAATAATAGCAGTACCCAGAATAGTGGCCAAGCCCTGCAACCACTGGCCCACAAATTCCCAAACCCAAAGCTCCAAACAATTCCAATCCCAAACTTCACCAGCACCAAAACTTGCAATCCCAAGTACTCAGCTTGTACTGAAGACATTAGACTTTTCATCCTTGCATGGACTTCTGCACAGCAAGGCTCAGCAAGCGGTGCCCCCCTACAATAATAGCAGTACCCAGAATAGTGGCCAAGCCCTGCAACCACTGGCCCACAAATTCCCAAACCCAAAGCTCCAAACAATTCCAAAATCCCAAACTTCACCAGCACCAAAACTTGCAATCCCAAGTACTCAGCTTGTACTGAAGACCTTAGACTTTTCATCCTTGCATGGACTTCTGCACAGCAAGGCTCAGCAAGCGGTGCCCCCCTACAATAATAGCATTACCCAGAATAATGGCCAAGCCCTGCAGCCACTGGTTCCCACATTCCCACAATTCCAAAATCCCAAACTTCATCAGCACCAAAACTTGCAATCCCAAGTACTCAGCGACCTTAGACTTTTCATCCTTGCATGGCCTTCTGCACAGCAAGGCTCAGCAAGCGGTGCCCCCCTACAATAATAGCAGTGCCCAGAATAGTGGCCAAGCCCTGCAACCACTGGCCCACAAATTCCAAAACCCAAAGCTCCAAACAATTCCAAAACTTGCAATCCCAAGTACTCAGCTTGTACTGAAGACCTTAGACTTTTCATCCTTGCATGGACTTCTGCACAGCATCAGCAAGCGGGCCCCCTAATAGCATTACCCAAGAATAATAGCCAAGCCCTGCAGGCCACTGGTTCCCACATTCCCAAACCAAAAGCTCCAAACAATTCCAAAATCCCAAACTTCATCAGCACCAAAACTTGCAATCCCAAGTACTCAGCTTGTACTGAAGACCTTAGACTTTTCATCCTTGCATGGACTTCTGCACAGCAAGGCTCAGCAAGCGGTGCCCCCCTACAATCATAGCATTACCCAGAATAATGGCCAAGCCCTGCAGCCACTGGTTCCCACATTCCCAAACCAAAAGCTCCAAACAATTCCCAAATCCCAAACTTCATCAGCACCAAAACTTGCAACCCCAAGTACTCAGCTTGTACTGAAGACCTTAGACTTTTCATCCTTGCATGGACTTCTGCGCAGCAAGGCGCAGCAAGCGGTGCCCCCCTACAATAATAGCATTACCCAGAATAATGGCCAAGCCCTGCAGCCACTGGCCCCCAAATTCCAGCTGCCAGGCCTACACTACTCCCTACAATAATAAAACCCCCTCAGAATAAATGCCATCTACAAACCAGAATTCCACAAAACAACTGCACCTTCAATCTAATTTTAAATTGCCCTTCACTTTTCTTCTTTCTTGTCTCTCTGCCTTCCCATCCCCCCCTCCCCCCTTCCACCCCCCCACAATTTGGACCCAGGCTTGTTGTGGGGGGGGGGGGACCGGGGGGGGGGGGGCCTCGTGCCCGACAAAATCTCCAAGCACATGCTGGCTACGGCCTCCGAGTTGACTCAGCAATAGCGATGATACTTAGGATGTTTTTGAGCAGGCCGCCCTGGTACCCTGACGAAACACGAAAAAATACAAATTTACCAAGCCAAGAGCTGTTGCTTCCCGAGGCCACATTCCAGCACCCTAAGGCCCGAAACGCTTCGAAATACCTCCGAACAAGCACGCGGCAAAATCATGGAACACAAGCCAAATCAGCAACAAATTGAGCCGATCCCATATTACAAATGCATCCCACAACCGCAAAACCAAGGACATGAGCAAAAACAGCTGCAGCTGGTGATGCTGGGGATGCACCAGCGAATGCAAGAAAACACTGTGTTTTAGCATATTTCCAAAAATCATACAAGATAAACCAGCCGTAAACAAATCCACATTATGCCCTACTGTTGTCGGGCACAAGTTCAACATGTTTGCGCCCGACAACATTTTTGAGGACAAACTGGCAAAGGTGCCACGTAAGGTCTGCACAAATGGCCCACAGTTGTCGGGCGCAAGTTCGACATGGTTGTGCCCAACAAAATGTCCGCCACGTAAGCTTTGCGCAAATGGCCCACGGTTGTCGGGCGCAAGTTCGACATGGTTGTGCCCAACAAAATGTCCGAGGACAAACTGGCAAAAGTGCCACGTAAGGTTTGCGCAAATGGCCCACGGTTGTCGGGCACAAGTTCAACATATTTGTGCCCGACAAAACTTCTGAGGAAAAGTGCCATATAAGCATCGGCATTTCAGCCGAGATGACTCAGCAATAGCGATGATGCTAGGGATGTTTTTGAGCAGGCCCTGGCAAAATGCGAAAAGCAGCGCAAATATGCATGCTCCAGCATCCCCAGGCCAGAAATGCCTCGAAATCACACGCGCAAATCACGGAACATCAGCAGAATCAGCAACAAATTGAGCAAACCCGTGTAACAAAAGATCCCAAACCACCAACTGCCCGCCAAAATGGCCCATGGTTGTCAGGCACGAGGTAGACATGTTCGTGCCCGACAAAATCTCCAAGCACATGCTGGCTACGGCCTCCGAGTTGACTCAGCAATAGCGATGATACTTAGGATGTTTTTGAGCAGGCCGCCCTGGTACCCTGACGAAACACGAAAAATACAAATTTACCAAGCCAAGAGCCGTTGCTTCCCGAGTCCACATTCCAGCACCCTAAGGCCCGAAACGCTTCGAAATACCTCCGAACAAGCACGCGGCAGAATCATGGAACACAAGCTAAATCAGCAACAAATTGAGCAGATCCCATATTACAAATGCATCCCACAGCCGCAAAACCAAGGACATGAGCAAAACAGCTGCATCTGGTGATGCTGGGGATGCACCAGCGAATGCAAGAAAACACTGTGTTTTTGCATATTTCCAAAAAATCACACAAGATAAACCAGCCGTAAACAAATCCACATGATGGCCTCCGAGATGACCTAGCAATGGCGATGATGCTGGGGATGTTTTTGAGCAGGCCGCCCTGGTACCCTGGCGCAGTACGAAAACCAACACACATTTGCCAATCCAAGAGCCGTGTCTCCCTGAGTCCATATCCAGCATCCCAAAGCCCGAAATCCCTCAAAACAAGCACGCGCCAAAATTATGGAGCACAAGCTGAATCAGCAATAAATTGCCCGAAAAACTGTTTGAGGCAAACCCCCCCCCAGAAGGCCTAGACGAAATGCAGATTTGACAGCACAGAAGCAACAAAACACTGAAAATTTACAGGGTTTTGCACACCCTGCAATTTTCAGCCAAGAATACCAGTCCCAAAAGCCTTCGGCTTTACAAGGAATTCCGGAGGAAGACCTGCTCACAAGAAAATCCTTGCCATCTACACGCTCGACTAGCGTCGGCGGATTCCCTAAATGTGTGCTGCTTAGGCTTGTGTGTCACCAGTACCTGGCAGATGTTGTGTGGTTTCGCCGTTTACTGTTGACTGCAGCCTGTGTGGTCATCACTCACCACATGCAGCCCCCCATGTACGCATTGCGTGATGGTCTGCTGATGCTTTGAGTGCTGCGTAGGGTGTTGAGCCTTCTTACTGTTTCGAGTTCCACGCAAGCTGGCACTTTGCTGAAGTTGACCTCGGCTTCTTTGCATCAGCCATCTGCTGCCTTTGGACAGCACGGAAATTGCATTTTGTGTTTGTTGTTGAAGGCATCTATGGGATTGCGTGACCCCCTTCAGATGGGCAGACGAGGTTTGCCTCAGCGCCACGACATCCGCAAAATCCCAGTCATCGTTCGCCTGACCGCTATGCCAACAGCCCAAACCCTCAATCTCCCCATGTGCTTTCCCTTAATTAGCTGGCAAGCAAGTTGCCTACAAAGCAAAACAGAAGACTGGAACCTGTTGCAGACCGAACAAAAGGGTCGTGTTCGCAACTCCAAACGAGCTCCAGCTACATTCTGAGCTGTTGCAAAGTTTGTTTTTGCTTTACAACTGCAGACATGGGCTGCTGGTGCGCACTGGATTGTTCCAAAGCCAGGAGGTACTCTTTCCCTGACGGCAGGCCCAGGCGAACCTTTGGCGTCTCACAGTGTGGCCGGCAGCGATGGGCAAAGGCATTTTCTATGGCAACCGTGGCCTTGGTGCTGAACTTAGAGTGCCAAGATGTGGGTGTCAAAATCGGTTTGGACTCCCTTGTTGGTTGGTTTTAACGGGAAACGTCAGGAAAAACGTCCAGTTTGGGGGTCTCCTATTTGAGACACACCCGTGCGGGTTAGCATGACAGCATTTGCCGCTGCCCAAGGAGATCCCTCCTGTCCAGCAATGCGCAAATATGAAGCCGGTTTGGCGGCGCTTGGTTTGACAAACACGGCGAACAGTCATTTGGCTGGAAGATGCTGGAAGATGCAGCACAGGGTGGCACCAAACATCGTGATGTCACTCCAACCAAGGTGAGTTTGCTTGGCATGGCACCAGAAGTGCTGCCAACGTGATGAGCATATGTTGGGACAACTTGGACCCACAGCGGCGAAGCGGGCAGGCCAGGTCAGGCCAGTGCAGGTTTTGGGCGGGGCCCCCTGGGTCGACAGGCCTATGGCCGCGGCGAGTACTTCAGCACGAACGCCAGCGTCTCGGACAGCTACGCAGGGAGTACCGGGTACCTCATCCTGTTCCTTCTGCTCCGCGGCGCGCGCAACACCGCCTGCAATGGCAACTACAGGGCAGCTTGAGCCAGGAAATAGGAAGGTTTCAGCAGGGAGGCGCCTTCTGGGAAGTCAGGGGCGTGTGCAGGTTTCAGGGCCCCCCTCCACCCAAAAAAAGCAAACGGCTTTGCGCTCGGATTGGTTGAATGGTTGGCTCGGGGAGTGTTTAGGGCCGATTTAGGGGTTCCGCCGGGAATGCTGTATGCAAACCATAGGAAACAACTTAACTTGGATTTCTATTTGTGCCTGTCACGGAAGCAGTCGGGAAGCCCAACTTGACAAAACCATGATTGCGGGCATTTCATGTTTTTTCAAGTCAGTGTTGGGGCGGTCGGGATAGTTGGGATGGCTGGAACTGTGGGCCGCGCTATGTTCAAAGATTCCGGCATAGTTTCTGATTCGACTTCTTATCAAGTCAGCGTCCGATTCTGACCAGTCTGGTTTCTGATTCAAAGTGTCTGATTCAACCAATGCATTTCCGATTCTTGGCCAAAGTTTCCGACTTGCGGTTTCTGATTTGCTGCAGTTTCCTATGCCTAGTTCCCAATCCGTAGTTTCCGAATCGACCCTCACCCACTTGGAGAGAAGACTCACAGGTTACCTGGTTAGGGACATTCATGGAATAAGCGGGTATTTGGCATCCAGATCTTCGATTTGAATTCGCCCCCTAGATCTCGGCCCGAGTGCCTGTCAGTGGTGGATCCACGGCAGCTGAAGATCGGGAGATTTCGCCCCATGGCTGTGCGGCTCGGACTCCGACCTTCGGAAGTTGGTCACAGCTGGACTGGGCTCCTCCGCCGCGGTGAGGACACTAGGCGCCCCCTTGTGAGGGCCGTGGCTTGTGGTTTCGACCTGGTCCTCCTGGTCCCCTTTGACCTCTTCACGCAGGGAGACCTAATCACGATCTACCAAGGCCAGATCACCAAGGACTCCAGCGACCTCCTCAAGTGCTCGCTGGATGAACACTCAAGCTGGTACCCGCATACCTCCTTGGGTGCGGGTGCCTTCTGGAGCCTTCGGGACGCCTGTGCAGGTTTGGGAGGCATCGCCATGGGCCTCAACCAGATGGACATTTCGGCCACTGCCCACCTGGATGCGAACGAGTTCTGCTGCAACACGCTCAAGATGAACGACGCCAAGGGGGTCATCCATGGCGACATCAACAACCACCAGGACGTCGAGCAATTGCATAGCATGGATTATGCACGGAAATCCCTGCTGGCAGCAGGACAACCCCTCTCCACACAAGGGGATTGGCAGCACTACCTTCTGGGGAGTGCTTCGGGCAGCCTGGCTTCTGCAACCCCCCACCCTCATCCTGGAGTGTGCAGCCAACATGGCTCGCTTCCCCTTCATCGCCGAGGGTCTCCGCACGCTGGCCAACATGATGGAATACCAGGTACGCACACTACAGATTTCTTTGCATCACCAATGGCCACTGCAGAAGGGACTGCCTGCAGAACCGGAAGGTGTGTAAATCAAGCATTCGTGTTCACGAAACAACGAAGGCTTTAAAAGTAAGCATTCGTGGTCGTGTAGCTACCGTGAGGAAAGTTATCGTGAGAACGCGAGAACAAGCTCGCCAGGCGCACGGCCATAGGCATTCTTGCTGGCCATGGAACATGCGCAAACCGGCAGGATCATCAACAATGATGGTCGCAATTCCGTCCAGGCATTGCCGCTGGGTGGGCGCGGGCGTTCGTCATCAGAAGTATGGCCACGTCACGCCCCCCTGAGGCAGAAATGAGCCGGCGCATGAGAGCATGAGTCGTGCGCCAGGGGCCAATCACACGTAAAATGGCGCTGCGTCAATGGTCCGCAAGGCTAGGCAACTTGCCATCCAGGCGCGCACAGATGCAGCCATGTTCAGATTTTACGGCTCAGGGGCAAAAGCGCTGGCGGCAAAGCTGAAGCGAATGCCTTCAAACGGTGTTTCGCATACAGTGGGCGTGCGCAGAAGCGACGGACATTTGCAGAATAAACGCAGAAGTGTCTACTTCCAGCGCAAAGCCTGCCCAAATCGCAAAGTTCGCAAAAGCTCGTTCGAGCGCAAAACTGACTTTGGAAGCCGTTGGCAGAGCAAGTGGCTTGCGCATCCAGCGCGCGCATGTGTGAGACCATTCCTCAAGCGTCGCGGCGCGAGCACACGCCGGGCGCGCGCCTTGTCAGCCCACGTACGTCGCGATCAGGTTTTGGCCGCTTGGGCGATTTCAAGGGCCCTTTCAGCCTGAATGACGGAAACCCGCGAACCAAAGCGCAAACTAGGACTCGGGGCTGGAGGGAAAATAGCCCCAGAATGCGGCTGAGTCTTGGGCGCTCCTTCCCTAAGTCGGAACTTACTTTTGCTAGCCAGGATTTACTAGCCCCCCGGAAAATAGCAATTTACTAGGACTAGTTTCAAACAAGTTTGCTGAAGTATTTTTATTTGCTGGTTTTTGGCAATGTTGCATTTGCGTGTTAATTTCCTGCGATAGCGGAGGAAGGTTTCGGCGACGCCAGTCATTGATTGATTTTGCAGTTGGCTTTCGTTACCCGAGACACGCAGTTGCCTGACTTGAGTTTGCGGTGAAGCTTGTGGAGAGATCTATTTTTACATGACTGGAGGGAGGAGCTTACCTGGGGAGGCCTTGTCGGAATTGGAACAAACGCTTGCGGTTTCGTTGGCGCACAGTAATGTTTTGCTCCACAGCGATGTGGTGGTAAAGCACCCAGGTTGTGACTTGCGTGGCAGGCTACTTGCAACATGCGTCGGGGTAACTTAGGGGATTTTCGATGCCCACGCGGACTACTTCACAAGGTTAAGGCCAAGGTTCATAAGTCCACGCTAAGGTCGCTAAGTTAACCTGGCTGTAAAGCTTAGGCTTCTTGCTGTAAAGCCGGCTTGCTGCCTGTTTCTTCGAAAACAGCGCCCTTACCCCCCATTTTTCTGAACAGTAAGTTCATATCAATAAGCACTTGCACTGTGCGCAGGGACATCATGAACGCCTGAGCGTGTCTTTCTGTAGTTTGTTCCACGCGGGCAAGATATTGCGTAAAAGCAGGCTTCAGTGGTTGAATTTGTTCGCTGCGGCTTTGAAATCGTAATGGTATTCAAGCATATGTCCGCGACAACGCTTGTTGGCAAAGCTGAAGCTTGGCCATTTGGATAGTCTTTCTGCAACGTTGGCGGTTAGGTTAGTATCAGTGATGATAAAATATGATAAAATGGTTAAGCCTAGCATGCGTAGCGGCAATGCTGCTGTTGGTAGCGTGGCTTCTTGTTTTAGTTAGTAACAACCAGTTAACGCATAATGATGACATAGCTGGCACACAGCACAATCTGTGTTCCGTGGACATTCCCAACTACGCGCTAACTGTACCAACTACGTGTCAATCTCAGACAGTTTAGTGCCCGCTATACAAAAACCCGCCGTACTGAAAACGCGGTCCGGCAGCAAAGGCTACCCCGAAAAATCCGCCTTACTGAAAACTCGGTCCGTCAGGAAAAGCTACCAAACGAGCCCACCTTACTGAAAGCTTAGCCGAGCAGCGAAAGCTACCTAAACAAATCCGCCTTAGCAACAGTTCGGGCCGGCAGCATAGGCTACCGCAAACAAACACCTTACTGAAAGCTTGGCCCAAAGGCTACCAAAAAGAAACTCGGTCCGGCAGCAAAGGCTACCAAAAAAACGCCTTGGCGTAAACTTGATTCGCCAGCAAAGGCTACGCAAAAAATCCGCCTTGCTGAAAACTTGGTTCGGCAGCAAAGGTTGCCCCAAAAATCCGCCTTACTGAAAGATTGGCACAACAGCAAAGGCTACCCAGACAAATACGCCTTAGTAAAAACCGGGCCGTCTGCAAAGGCTACCACAAACAAACGATTTACTGAAAACTTGGCCCACCAGCAAAAGCTACCCAAAAAAACGCCTTACTGAAAACCCGGTCCGGCGGCAGGAGCTGCCAAACAAATCCGCCTTAAAGAACTTGCTGGAAGCTTGGTCCGCCAGCAAAGGCTACCCCAAAACATGCGCCTCACTGAAAACTCGGTCTGGCAGCAAAGGCCACCCAAAAATCCGCCTTGCTGGAAACTCTGTCCGCCAGCAAAGGCTACCAAAAATCCGCCTTACTGAAAACTCTTGTCCGCCATCAAAGGCTACCCAAAAATCCGCCTTGCTGGAAACTCTGTCCGCCAGCAAAGGCTACCACAAATCCGCCTTACTGAAGACTCTGTCCGCCAGCAATATCAAGAAATCCGCCTTACTGAAAACTCTTGTCCGCCAGCAAAGGCTACCAAAAAATCCGCCTTGCTGGAAACCCTGTCCGCCAGCAAAGGCTACCAAAAATCCGCCTGAATGAAAGCTCTTGCCCGCCAGCAAGGGCTGCCCAAAAATCCGCCTTGCTGGAAGGCAAAACAGCTTGCGAGTGAGCAGGATCGAGGCGAGCCAATCAAAATGAGGCATCGGCGAGAGGGAGCGGGGACGCGGCGGTGGTCGGACCCTTCGATCAGACGGGGCGCTGCCCGCTCCGCAGGGTGAAGCCTCCGCCACGCCACTGCGAACCGAAGCAACAGTTTGTCACTCTTACATCTGAAGCCGGTAAGCGTGCGACCGAGGCCCTCGCCAAGCACAGAGTAAGACAGTTTAAGTAAACAACATCGAAGAGCAAACTTGGGAAGCTCACTCTCTTCAGCTTGACGTGGCGTGCGTAAAAAGCGAACTTCGGAACCTCCGGTTCTTCAGCTAAACGCAGCTTGCCACGTAGCCTACACGGGCACTCCTGACCATGAAAGCGGGACCGTTCCGAACCTTTCCCAGCACCAAGCCTTCAAAGGAGTATAACTAGCTCACATGCCCAAGGATGGCGAACCTCGACGCTAAGGAGCAAGCTCTGACCCACCGCGGCTCAACTCACGCTACGTGTCAGGAACACGTTGGGTCTGCTTGTTTTCTGTTTGCGCTTAGTCCTGGAACTCGCGTGTGTGTGTGTGTGTAATGGAAGCATTGTGTTAGCGCTTGGGGCTCCCAAAGAAGCTGCCATCTCTGAAGCGACCGTGTTAGCGCCAAGCTTCGCCCGTGCACATCAAGCGCTTACCGCTTCTTTGCGCAAGACACAACCACTTGCGCAAACGCGGCCGGCTGCTAAACAAGATGCAACATGTTGTTGGTCGTGCAACATGGGCCGCGCCAACGCAAAACAAATGCATCGAAACAAATGCAGCAAAACCGCAGCGCGAAGTGTTCGTGCGTGTGGCCACGTGTACTGTCGCGCGCGTATGCTTGAAAACCCGGCGCTATGTTTGCACAGGCGGCGCCCCAACCACTCCTTGGGCTTTGTTGCAAGGCACGCGTCAACCAGCCAATGTATACGCGCAGGGGAATGGGTTTGGCCATGTTTCGTTTGCTCACTGCGGCCAAATGGATTTACACATTGTCAAGCAGTTTGTCATTGACTCGGTGGATGACCTTTCTTGGGGCTAAACCATTCCGCGCAACCCTCGGCTTGTTAGGCGCTTGTCTTACCAGCGTTACTGCAACGTTGGCGTTGACCTGTGGCTGGTGGCGCATATCATCTGGGAGTTTGTGATGTACGAATTTCAATGCGCGAATCTCAATCACACGTGTATTTCGCTGTGAGAAAAACACGCGCGAGCCAGAATCGAGCATTCGTGAGACGAGACAAGCCTTCGTGCGTCGTGAAACGCCAAAAACTTATCCTAGTCTATTCGCGCGGCCAAAAGGAGCCTTGCGCGGGAAGGCTTGCCTTGCAAGCTTTGGGAAAAACACGTTTTTCCGAAATCGCATGGTCAAACAGCACGATCGTGTGTCGTGTGACACAAATGCTTGGTGTTGCCTCTCGGGCGGGCAATCATACATGTTCGTGCACGAATGCTTGATTTACACACCTTCCGGTTCTGCAGGTGTTGGTGGGTTTTGGTTGCTCCAGCCCTCTGGATTTCTCGGACCTACAAGCCTGACCACTTGCAAAAGACCTCCAACAGGTTCACGAGATCCCTAGGCTGCCTTCACCCCTTTGCTGGACTTCGCAGCTACCTTCTGAGTGGCGCAAAATTGTTCGGAGCTCCTCGCTAATTCGTTCTGGACCCAATTTTGTGTGCGGCCTTCTTGAGTTTTTCCTGAGAGACCGACAAGATGCTGACACCAGCCACTGTGATTGCCGCTTACGCTAGGATTAAGGGCATCCCTTTCGCAATTGCGACTGCCTCCGAAACCGGAGGAAGCTGGAGGGATCCCGTTCGAGCTGTTCTTCGTGGTGTTTCCCGCAATGGACATCGGTGAAACCCGAGGACTCTACCTCTCTGCATTCAGGGTGGGACCACCCCAGGCAGGTTGCTACATGCCTTTTTCCAGGTCTCCCTTGAGGCAATTAATGCCAGGATCCTGGGCTTAACATCGGCTGAGCCGAGTAGGTCCTCCAATGACCTCTCTCGGCCACAGTGCTGAGCTGAACTCGCGCACCGCTCTGCTGCCGCTGAGCGTGCGCCGCAATGAAGGGTGAATGAATGAATGAATTCGCCCCCTGCTTCCTACTCAAGCGCCGCAGTGACACACTCCGCGCTTTCCCGCTGCATGCACACTATTCGTATTCCGCTCCAGGTATGGCATCCTAATCCAGGCACCCAAAAATACCCCGCGAGTGTCTCGCTCCTAGTACCACGCGAGAATCCTGTTCCAAGTACCCGTGAGTGCGAGTAGTCCGCTCCTTCGCTGGGGCACAAGCTAAAGTACATGGATATCTTGAGGAATGCTTCTGCTGCAAACCCGCATTTGGCAGATACGACCAGGCATGTGAGCCATGGCCAATACTCTATACTAATTGTGGCATTGGTACAAAGGTAATGACATAATGACACAGGGTACACTCACCAAATTACAATCAACAAATTTACATGTGGATAGATCGCCAAATGTCCATGTCCATTGCAGGCACAATTAAGATTGACCAAGCCTCAGGTTGAACAGTTTGTAACAACAGGAATAATAATGGCTAGGTTCACGTTGAGTTCAATTTGAATCACAACATTGTTTATTAAGTTGGCCCGCCAATTGGAGGAAACAACAATACACTGTCCTTTAAACCTTATTGCGCATGATTGCCACGTTGTTCTCGATGCCCTTAAGCGTAATTAATTAAAGCAGGCGCGGCGAAGCACTGGTTTTTAGTGGAACACCCCAGGCCTAGAAAGCCTATGTTTGGCTCTGTAGAACAAACCGCCTATCATCAATTGTTTCAGGGACCTATAAGATGTGTGTTCTGCCTGGGAAACGAGCGCAAAGACGAGGAGGGAGCATCATTGCCTCATGGCCTTTGCCACAAAGAATGCCCACTGTTGAGCCAGAAATATGGGGCGCAGTGTGTGTGTGTGTTTGCGCCGTGCTGAGGTGGTAGACAACCCTACTGATGGCAGAACGATGTACTGCCTGCCCGTGGGCGTGGTCGACTACAGAGCCAACGGGGATCCGAAACTCAAGGGCGCCGGTAATTTTTGAAGCTGACTTTCTCAAACAGTGATTGCAGCTTCTTCAGAGCTTGTCCACGGCAAAGGCCATGTGAAGCCAATCATATTTTGGCAGACGGTCGAAGGCCTGCGGAGTTTCAAGACGAGGAATCCAGGGCCCAGCGTGGTCCACACCACTGCCAAATCTATTGACTGCTCATGAATTGGCCAGTAAGCTGTGCGCAGTTTGGATACGGCCTTTGAGCGTTGCAAAAGGGGGAAAGCCAACTTTTATGCGTATGTCGCGCGCCCTTTGTGCAAGACTGATGGCAGGTCCAAGGGCAAAAAGGAGCGCGCAGCATTTGAAGCAGTCAGGATGGCCAAGAGCATGTGCAGGCATGGGCACACATGAGTTGAATCAACGTGCTGCAACCAACGTGTTGCGCACGTTCCAAAGCAGCACATGGCGCACCAAGCAGATCATGACCAGCCCGTGGACACAAATCCTGGCAGCCCAGCCAAGTGTGTGGCTCCGGCCCTGAAATCTAACGCAAGAAGTTGAACATAAGTTGCGCATTTCAGCCAAGTCTGTCCCATGGCAAGGCCATAGGATGTGGCTGCAAGATGGCATGCTTCCATCAAACAAGGCATGTTGGCTCTCGGAGTGCGCTGGAGGATTCTCAAAGCCAGCCATGGGTGTCGTTAGCGTGGAAAAGTCCGGAGGCCAACGAACCAATTGGTTGTACTTGTTTGTATGGCTGAGGCTTTAGACCAACAGATTCCAAGGGTTAGGCAAACAAGTTAGCTCCAACGTGTTGAACAAAGTTGCTTGCTAGTGAGGCACACAGGCAAAGCTCTAACAAGCGCTGGCTGGAAGTGGGCGAAGCTGCTGCCTTTGCCAGCTAACAAGCGCAGTCTGCAAACACATTCGCTCAGATTCGCCCTGGCAACAGTAGCTCATCAACCAGATGAGCGTCCAGTATTCCGTTCACGCAGTTTGTTGAACACTTGTCCAGGTTTGCAGTACACGGACTAAGGGACTGGCGGAGCCAACCATGACATCCACGACCTTATTTTGTTGCACCATTAGTCCCAGCAATGTTATGACATGTTGATAGGCTGTTCTACTTTGCAGAGTGACACAGGCGGCTGGCAGCTGGATCAGACACAGGTAGCCGGCGGCGAGCTCCGTTTGAGAACGCATTGTCGGGAACGGAAAGGGATTCAGGAGGAGCGTGCCGGCCTGTTGCGTGCAGGCAAGTTCCACGTAGCTGTTCCAACTCAGTTGTCCATGGGGTTAGCAGCTTCAAGGCATACGCGCGGCGCAGCCTGGCTCCAGTCAGATGGGAGACGTGGCAGCCAAGCAGGCGAAAACTTAAAGGAGGCCGATGAATTTGTTCATATTTGTCCTGCCGTTATGCTTCAGCAGCTGTGAGCGTCGATCCCCTTCCCCGAGTTTGCAAGAGTGGCGCGCGCACAAGCGTTCGCCGCACTGTCGCGCCTTTGGCAGCTTGGCGTTGTGCTCTTGGCCTGTATGCATCACACGCATCAGACGCATCACACACATAAAGACACACAGACACAGACAGACACCTACACATACACACACACACGCACCAATGCACCAATGAACAAATGCACCTGTGCACCTGTGGACCTGTGCGCCTGTGCACGCACGCACGCACGCACGCGCGCACGCACGCACGCACGCACGCATGCACGTACACCCAAACGCACGCATTCAACGTATGCGCGCCCACACGCACGCACGCACGCACGCACGCACGCACGCACGCAGACACACACACACACACCCACCCACCCACCCACCCACCCACCCACCCACCCACCCACGCACGCACGCACGCACGCACGCACGCACGCACGCACGCACGCACGCGCGCGCGCGCGCGCGCGCGCGCCCGCCCGCCCGCCCGCACGCACGCACGCGCCGCACACGCACACGCACACGCACACGCACACGCACACGCACACGCACACGCACACGCACACGCACACGCACACGCACACACACACACACACACACACACACACACACACACACACACACACACACACACACACACACACACACACACACACACACACACACACACACACACACACACACACACACACACACACACACACACACACACACACACACACACACACACACACACACACACACACGAAAGCCCACGACCACGCGCACGCTCGCAAGCACACGCACACGCCCAGGCCCACGCAGGCACTCGCGCATGCGCACGCGCACACGCGCACACAGCGCTCGAGAAATCACTCTCTTACCTTTTTTTAAGCATTCTTTTTTGCTAGCTTCGGAGTGGACGGACCCAGGCGCGAGAATGTCATAATTCAGGAAGGACACGGCCGGGCAGGGCCTGCAAGAGATTGCAAGAGTATTTGTATTTGTCCTGGCGGCACTCAGTGAAGGAAGGCTAGCGGTTGCACGGAAAGAATTGCCGTGTCATGCGCGCAGTGGTTGGGGTCCATGCCAGTGGTTCGATTGTGGAGGAGTCGTGAAAAGATTCCTGTTTGTCTCCATTTTAGCGTTGGGCTCTCCGCAGGGACCACAACAAACTTGATCTCCGGGCACGGGAGAAACCCCGTAGCCGCATAATGATCATAATGCCGCATAGCTATTTGGTCACTTCAGCGTCCACAGCCGCTGGGCTCCTGGACTGAGTACTCAGTCTACTGCGCTACCGCATTTTGTGTTTTCCGGATAACATGACACACCACGCACAGGCAATGCACGCCACAATGCGTAATGCGCTTGTCATCACTGTGACAGATGGAAAGGCTGCTCCTGGCAATTCAATGTCAGCTCAAAGAGCACCAGGCTTGCTCGAAGCTTAAGTATTGGGGACAACACAGGACAACACAATCTCGCAGAGATGTTGTTGAGTGTTATTGTTTCCCCTTGGCTCCATAAAATAAGGGGGGCCCTATGAAGCAGCCGTGGCCCAGCCAGTTCCCTTTCCAGGGGCAGGCAATGTGTCAACGCGGCAATCTCTTTCGCGGCTTGAGCTGCGCAGCTTGTTACGGAGTTGAACGGGCCCTTGCAGCATTTTTGGACCGGCGCTTTGGAGGCCATGAGCCTTGAAGATGGGAAAGCTCGGTGAACTGGCAGCGCAGCCGAAGCTTAGCAGGATTCCAGCATGCAGGGCTCCGAGAGCGTGTTTGTTGAAAGCCATGTTTGGAAGCACAGATGTACAAGGATGCACCAGAATGCCAAAGTGCTGGAAGGTGTTAGGACTCCACAAAAGCAAAGCAGAGATCACCCAAGCCGCTTTGTGAGCATGGTGTACAGCAAGGGGTTCGAAGAGAGACAACCATGGCTCGTGATGATTGGGCCATGCATTTCAACCCACGCAGCACAATGAGTTGTTACCTTGCACCTTTTCTTTTAGACTTTTTAGGCTGTGTATGTGTGTGTGCGTTTGGTACTTGACAGAAGGTTGGCTTGAGAGTTAAATAGATTTGGGAAGGCTGCTTGGTTTTGTGGTTTTGTTTCCCGGACAAAGCTTTGTGCGCCAGCTGGACTCGTCCAAGGAGGATGTCTGACACTGAAGACCTACCTGATCCTCCCGACGCGGCAAGAGAACCACACCCTTCGCCTGCCGGACCGTTTGGTGGGGCATGAGGCAGTTGGCCACGAAGCATATTAGTAACCAATATGTTGAAGCGCAAGCAGAGGGCAGCTGGCAATTGGGCGTCGTGCGTGCGCGCGCGTGCGTGCGTGTGCGCGCACGCGCGGGCGGGTGGGCGGGCGGGCGGGCGGGCGGGCGCGTGGGCGGGTGTGCGTGTGGGTGTTTGTGTGTGTGTGTGTAACATACTAGTTCATGTATGCATGGCTGTGGCAAGACGCGAAATCAAAAGGAGTCGATGGACGTGACAGTGATGCTGGCAACCATTCTGAAGAGCCCTACCAGCATTACTGGGCGAAACTCCTGAGACCTGGCATGGGCGCCGGCATGTGCAGCTTGCAGGTCAATCAACCCTGTCTGACTAAGGCGACATTGCCCTCTTTCCTCGTCTACCTTCTTTCCATCCCAGTGTGTGCCCCTTGCGGCTCGGGTGCACGCCTGATGTGGCGACACCGTAGGCGGGCGTCCACAATGCTGGTTTCGGCCAGCGCATAGCGCGTGGCCTCCGTGGCCACGTGGAATGTGAGCGCAATGCGACCCGAATCCGGGTTTTGCCAAATTAAATTAGCCCTCGCGGCGCATCATCGGATTTCGAATGCGCCTTGGATGGCGAAGGGTGCCTTATGGCAGCATTTGGGTCTTCGGACAGCATGCGGTTGGCAAAATGTACTGCGTCGTGAAGTCCTATCACTACGTGGACATGGAGCGCACGCACGCGGCGGTTTTTTGACTTTGGTTGGGCTTGCTTTGCTTGTTGTGAATAAACCCTGCATGTACAGATGTGAAGCCAGGATGTCGATCATGGGAGCATGGATTGATGCATGCTCGAGGCCTTTTCGGATCACAAGGCCCTTGAGTCATCCGGTGCGAAAAGATGCGTGAAGCCCGCGTTTGCTGGACCAGATTCAGATTGGTAGCGGAGCGAAGGAACGACTCCGGGCATTTGCAGGGCGAAGGTTGCAGAGGATGAGTGTGGCTAAACCCGCTCAGGCTCGTACATCAATGGAGGCAGTCCGCAGGGTTTCCATGATTGGGAATTCAGGACAGCACTCAGAATCCGGCTGTATGAAGAGAGCCTGAAAGCAAAAGAGGCTAAGGAGACCTTGAAAGGAGGTGCGAAGAGCCCAGAAGGAGGAACAGAAGGCGCAACAGAGACACCAGCGAAAGAGCCATCATTGAATCATACCGCGACATGAGCGCGGAAATGGTCCATCGCGTGGTGGAAGGCTTGAGAGGCGACGCGTTCTTGGTCGCAAGAGACATCGGCTTAGAGGCACTCGCCGAGCCTGATGGAGGTTAGAAGCCAATGGGCCCACTATCCCGACAGAGGGGCGAGAGCATGGTATCCTACACATTGAGACGGAAACGTTGGTGGAGGACACTCAAGGAGCTGGACAGCAGCTTGCAGTTGTCAGAGCAGATGCAGGCAGAGCTGATGCTCGACCTTGCCAACATCTCACACCAGGAGACCCTTGTCATCCGAGCTTGCTCGGACGGCGGGCGAGAAATGGACAAGGTAGAGAAAGCTCTCTGGTGACGAACTACGGAGGTGTAAATCTTCGGGAATGCAAGGTCTTTGGCATGCCGACTCCGAGCAAAGGTAGAGGCAAGCACTCCGATTACTCGAGCTACAGTGGTTTTTTCTGTCAGCCGCGGCAACTGGAGAAGGTCTGCGTATCCAGCCTGGTCCGGGCATCCCGAATGGGAACTCGAAGGCGAATACACATACGAGCATGAAGATGCTCTACCAGTAGGCTTTTTTGCTGAGGAAGAGGAGGAAGCAGCTGAGTCATTTGAGGAGTATGATGAGTGTGAAGATGAAGAAGAAGCCCTGGCCCTCACAGCACTGGAGGAGTTGGATGAAGGAGAGCCGATGTCAACTGGAGAAGCCATACAGCTGCAATTAGCAGCCCATGTTGCTTTTGGCAAGGCCAAAGGCAAAGGAAAAAGGAAAAGCTCCAAAGGCAAGAGCAAGGGCAAGGGGAAGGTCGTTCGATCCCACTTGACCCTGGAGCAGAGGAGGTCGAAGTTGAAGGACCTCAAGAAGCAAAGCAAATGCCTGAGATGTGGAGGCCATGGACATTGGGCAGGTGAGAAACAGTTGTAACCCCACTTCAGTCCATATGAGGTGTGCGTGACACTACATGTCACGACACATGAATGTGTGCAGTTGACGTTTGTACTGGAGGCCTTTTGTGGCACAAGCGCGGAAAAGATCGTGCGAGCTCTAGGGTTGAAACCTGTGTTTGGTGTGTTTCCCCTTTTGCTTGTTTTGTTTCTCATGGTAGCGGGGCGCTGAAGACCAGCGCCTAGGTGAGCCATGGCTGAGCATCAAGCTCAGATGGATCTTCTTACAAGGTTGGCCACAGCCACTGAGGCAGCTGCCACAGCAGCACAGGCGGCGGTTCAGGTCAGTCAGGCAACAGCTTCTTCACCTACAGGCGCGCAAGCGCGCCAAGATGATCGGCAGTGGCATAAGTTGGTCAGCAGGCCGAGCGTGTTCGACCCCAAGTCTCGGGAGGAGGAAACCGGAATGTGGAAAGGTTGGTTTTGGTCAGTGGAGCAGTTTTTGGCAACAGTTGATGTGGCGTTCCAAGCAGAGTTGACAGAAGTTACAAATCATTTGGATCGCGAGCAATCACTTAGCAGCATGACGCCGGTGCAGCAAGAGCGTTCACATTTCCTTTACAGCTTGATGGCTTCTCTTCTTCGAGGACGACCCTTGCAGATTCTGAAGGCCGTACCGAATTCAAATGGGTATGGGTTGGTTCCATTCAGCCTGCATCTCGGAACAGATCTTTGGCCATGCTCAGTTCTTTGATGAGTTGGCCCCAGTTTGATTTGAGACAATCTATTTTGGCGCAGCTTCTTAAATTGGAGGAGGCAGAGCGTGAGTACAGTCGCATTGCAACAGAACTTTCAGATGAAATCAAGTTTGCAGTTTTGATGAAATCTATTCCCCCTGGTCAGTTACGCACATATTTGACTGTTCAGATTTCAGATACATCTTCGTACAACGATTTGCGGTCCGCTCTTTTGCGATATGATACAGCAACCACCAAGTGGAACAGTGCAACATCGTTGGGTTTTGACAACTCTTCTCAGCAGCATGGTGAGGTTGCCCCCATGGATGTGGACAGAGTGTTCAACAAAGGCAAAGGCAAAGGCAAGGACCACAAAGGTGGCAAAGGCGGCAAGTCCAAGGACAAGCAGAACAAAGGTTCTTGGGACTGGCAACAGAACAAAGGCAAAGCAAGCAAGGGCAAAGGTGCTGGTGGAGGAAAAGAAGGAAAAGGGAAGCAGCAATTTCAGTCTGGGAAGGGGTATTCGCATAGGCCCCAAGGAGCATGCTTTAATTGCGGCAAGCCAGGACATGTGGCCAAGAACTGCTGGGCAACCCCGAACCAGCAGGCACAGCGGCACACACACGGGCAAAGCTGCTCGGGCGTTCGCAGCGTTGAGTTCGATGAGACGCCATATGAACCGAGAAGCAATGCCGCATCAGCGACCCCTAGCACCACACCCAGCTCAGCGCAAGCTATGCAGCAAGCGCAACAAGCATCGCAATCAGCGCAACAGCAGCGTGTGAGGAGAGTATTTGCAGATTTCTCTCTTGAACAGGTTGAAGAGCAGGACCAAGCAATTGTTTTTGATTTGACAGCTGGAGATCATGCGGTCTTTGAACCATTTGGCTCTGTTGGCATGGTGCGTTTCAGTGCAAGTTCAACTGAATTTTTCAGACTGGATGCATGTGATGACAAGTTTGAGGAACCCCCTCATGACATGCCTGTTTACAGTTTGCTTGATGGGCAGTTTGATCAGCATGAGCAGCAACACGACAGCCATACAACACGTGCAGCATGTGCTTTCGCCGATGGTTTATCCTCGCGTGATGGGCATTTCTCTGCAGACGGCATTTTTCGAATGGTATCTTCAGATCAGGCTGGAACAGTCGATGCTGTGGATATTATCATTGATTCAGGCAGTGATGCATCTATGTTTCCTTTGCAGTATATGCATGTTGGTAGCGCGCTTACAGGGCAAGTACCAATCCTGTGCGATGCGCAAGGTGGGCGAATCCCTGTCAGCAGTTGCAAAAAGGTGGTATTTGAGTTGGAAACAGATGGTTCGCCAAAGGCAATTTTAAAGGAACGTGTGCATGTAGGTGCAGTGCAAAGCCCTCTTATCAGTTTTGGGCGGCTCCTGGCATGTGGTTGGGAGATTGTGCACAGCGAAGGTGGCCCGGTGCTCAGACACAGTTCTGGCAGCAGAGTGCCTATTCACATGAAAGGGCACAGCTTAGCGGTGAAAGGCTATGTGAGGCACATTGGCGAGCAGCAGCTTACAGTTGTGGTTGACCCGGCACTTCTGCAGCTTTCTTTTGGTTGGAACCTCAGACCTTCTCAAGGCCCGCTGTTGAGGTGCGTTGCGACACATTTCACAGATCCGACCGAGATGTGCAGTGTGGGTGAGTGGCCATGCAGGACCACTCTCATCAAAAGCAGTGATGGTTCATGGAATTTGGTTGAGTTTTGTGAGCGCATTCTGAACATGGAGGATCGCGCAGGTCCCCTTGGAACCAATGAGCCGGTGGAATGTTTGGTAATTCTTTCAGAGAGAACTGCAATTCCACAGCAGATGGGATTTGCAGTGTGCGAGGCGCAGTCACTTCCTGTTGGCTCAGCGCATGATGATTCTGGGCAGCAGGATGGTGGAAGGTGTGCAGCTGAGTGCGGCATCAGGAATCGGTGCATTGAGAGCAGCTTGCAAGGTGTGCAATTTATCTCAGTCTGGCAGCAAGGCAAAGCTGTTCAAGAGATTGTGTGATGTTCATGAGCGGCGGCGCATTTCCATGTCACAGCAATTGCGGTGAAAGCGTTGCAGGATGCTGAACGTACTCCTGCCATGGAACCTGAGGTACCCGATGAGGCTGTAGTGGCCCGACACCGATTGACTCACCAGCCTTATGCAGCATGGTGCGAGACATGTGTCAAATTTCGTGCTAGGAGTGACAAACATGTTCGTGATGAAGGAGCTCCTGCTGAGCGCGAAGTTCCCACGGTGAGCATGGATTTTTGCTACACGAGCTACAGTGAAGATGACGAGTCCAAGTTGTGCTGCTTGATTTTGCATCACTCAGGAACCAAGGCAGTGCAAGCGATTCCTCTGGGTAGCAAGTCAGCAATGAAGTACATAACGTTGGAGGTGGTTCGCTTTACAGTGTTCACTGGTGTAGGAGAGCTCATCCTCCGTTGTGATCAAGAGCCGGTGTTGTTGAGTTTGCAGCGCAATGTGCAACAGGCGCGGCAACGTATGGGCTTACACACGGTAATTGAGAATGCCCCGATTGGTTCACACGCAAGCAACGCTAATGTGGAAAACAGCGTGCACAGACTACGCGGGATGGCAACTACGCTTTGTTTGCTTTGGAAGAAAATTCCAAGATGGCCCATGGAGTGAAACATGCAATCACAGCTTGGGCATGGGTGCATGCTGGCTGGATTTGAATCGTTTTGGGACGCGCGGCAACACTACAGCATACGAGCTCATTCATGGCCACACATATACAGGTCGGTTGGTGGAATTTGCAGAACCCCTGTTATCATATGTTGTGGTTGAGAAGAACCCGCACAAGGGAGCAGCGAAGTGGGTTCGTTCCATCTTCCTTACAAAGTCCAACACGAATGACATGTTTCTGGCTGCAGTGGCTGGCAAGATTCGTTTGACACGGTCAGTGCGGCGTACTGGGCATGCTTGGACAGACTACATGGAGCATTACCAAAAGCTGGAGACTCCCGCTTGGGAGATGGAAGGAATCATGGGTGCCCGCATTTTGCCTACGTCGAAGCCGATGGCGCAAGCACTCGAGGTGTTTCCTGCCCTGGGTGCAATACAGGACGAGGCAGCAGAAGAACCTTCGTCAAGTTCAGATTCAGACAACAAGGGTAGCAGCATGTCCGGTGTACAGGTTCCTGGATCAGGCGGGGCGCCACCCCTCTTGCCAAGTGCATCAGCTGGAGTGGATCGACCTGCAAGTCCTAGAGGAGCTTCAAGCAAGCTGCTACCGGATGAGGCAACTTTGGACGCCTTGTCACCTTCAAAGAAGATGAAAGGCAATGCAATTGTGGCAGAGATGGAGCACGAGGATGAAGACGATTTTCAGGAGTTGGAAATTTCAGCAGATGAGTATGAGAAGTGGTGGATGGACGATGAGCCTGAGCTGGGAGCAGTCAGATCTCTCCCTCAGGTATCCTTTCACATCAGACAACGAGCCTTCTTTGACCAGCGATGAGTTGCAAAGGTTGGACGCAAAGGCAGACGCGCTGGAGGTGTCTCGGTTGCTGGGCATGGGGGTTCTCTTGCCCCCGCAGATGTGCGATGAGCAGGACCTTGACACTCCTTTGACGGCAAAATTCGTGAGAACATGGCGCAAGAAGCACGATGAGTCTGGAAAGCCTTACTGGCTTAGGCGATCGCGGTTGTGTGCTGGGGAGTTTTTATGCTGGGAGGTGCGCAACGATACGTTCAGTCCAGCTTCGACTCCATCAATACAGCGTTTGCTTCCAGCGATGCTTTTATCTGGATGTTTTCCTTCCACGTACACGTTGGCATCATTTGACATCAGCGACGCGTATTTGATGGTTCCCCAGGAGAAGAGACGATTGGTGAAGATTCTTGATCATCATGAGGTCTTCATCATCGACAAGCTATTGCCTGGACAGAGAAAAGGGTCGAAGCTGTGGTGTGAGTTTTTCGTGAAAGATCTGGTTGAGCAGCATGTGGTATGTCGGTTTGCGATGTGGCACCAGCACTCTTGCGGGGCGGTCGCAGCAGTATGTTGCTATTTCTGCCGGAGTTGGGGAAGAAGTACAAGCTTACTGTAAAGATTTTGGATGGAGTTGGCAGTTCAATCGAATTTCTGAAGAAGACGTACATCAGCCTGGAGAGTGGAATTGAGATTGTGCCCGCAAGACGACATGTGCAGATTTTGGCCAAGAAGTTCGAAGAGGTAAATGGGAAACCTGCGAGAGTTGCAAAAACACCTGTTTTGCAGCAGCTTTTCGCAACAGATGATACCCCACTGTTGAGTGCTAAATACCATTAGCACTTTCGCAGTCTGGTAGGTCTCTTGATGTACATTTCGCAGGACCGCTGGGACATCATGTTCGCAGTAAAAAGCCCTGCGTGCTATTTGAGCTCACCAACCGAACTTGCATGGCGAGCTTTGGCACGTGTTGTAGGGCACATGGCATGGACAAAGTTGTTTTCGATGCGAATGCATGCAAGTAGCAAAGGACATTCGATGTTTTCACACATGGCAGATGGTGCACCCTGCAAAGACAAGAATCTTTTGGAGTGTTTCAGCGATTCAGATTGGCGATACATGCAGTGTGCAGAAGTCAGAAAGTTATCAGCTTGTCGAGTTGCGAGAGTGAATGGTACGCGGCATGCAGTGCAATGAGCGACGCATATCAGTTGCGGTTTTGCTTGGAGTTCATTTTGCAGACAGATGTGGAGATGATTTTGTGCATGGATTCTTCAAGCGCCAAGCAGATGGCGTACAAGCAAGGCAGTGGACGCATCAAACATATGCGTGGACGCCTCCTGTGGATGCAAACCCGAGTCCAGCTTGGAGAGTTCAGTATTGCATCAGTCAGCGCAACGTGGAATGTGAGTGACTTGAACACCAAAGGGTTGAGTCATGACAGGCATTTTGCTTTATTGCATTTCTTGCTTTTTTGTGATGACGGCAGCGAGGTCGGTGAGTGCGAGTACCAGCAACTGGTGCTCAGGGAGCAGAACAAGAATCAGGTGCGACGCATTTGCAATTTTCTGGCAGGCGATGGCAACAAGTGCATGAGCACCAGCAATGTGCAGTGCGCAAAGCAGATGGTCCGGATGCTTACTTTGCGTTCTCTTTTTAGCACAGCTCTTGGAGCGAATGAGGCATGGTTTCAGGCCTTGGGTCTGGCTGCGGTGTATTGGCAATATGTGAGTGGTTTTATTTGCAATTTCGCATTTGTGTGGTTTCCGTTCCTGGTTGCAGCACTCTTGTTTTTCTGGATGCGCAAGGAGATTGCGAACGGCAATCAGCAGGCGAGAGATTTGGATGTGTATTTCGCCATTTCTGGTTTGCGAGATGAGGTAGCGTATGCAATGGCAAGGCTGGAAGAGAGCATGAGCGAGACAGATGCCAGATGGACTACACTTTTGGATGATGATGGTGTATCCCGTCGTTCTCATTGGATCTGGCATCAACTGGACATGACCAGGATGTTTGCAGATGGTTTGGCCGGTCGCACAGCAGCATTGGAAACAAGAGGTGGTGAGCCAGATGCGGAAGCAGACCCAATTGTCACAGACACTGAAGCAGATGGGAGCGTTCATCTCAATTTTCGAGATCATGGGTATTTGTCTGAGTCAGGTGGATTTCCTGAGTCGGAGATGCCCGAATCTGTGAGTTCGAACGGCATGGTAGATTGATTTTCTTGCAGCAGATGGTTTTCCTTATGCATATGTGGAGTGAGAGAAATGAAATCCGGTTTTCCATGATAACACGGATGCAATGGCAAGTTTCACAGAGTGCATTTTGCATAGCTCTTCATGAGCCCAGATGCTATGCATGGAAAGCAGTTTCAGTTTGGATTAACCGTGAAAACCACGACAATCCAAAGGCGGGGTGAGAAACAGTTGTAACCCCACTTCAGTCCATATGAGGTGTGCGTGACACTACATGTCACGACACATGAATGTGTGCAGTTGACGTTTGTACTGGAGGCCTTTTGTGGCACGAGCGCGGAAAAGATCGTGCGAGCTCTAGGGTTGAAACCTGTGTTTGGTGTGTTTCCCCTTTTGCTTGTTTTGTTTCTCAGCAGGTGACCCAGTTCACTCCGCGTACCACTTTCGTGCTTAAAAGTGGCGACGGAACGCTACCGACAGCTCTGGTAAAGAGCGCAGAGCTTTGCTTCTACTTGAAAACTGTTAAAACCCTCTAGGCCCCGTGCCTAAATTGGGAAGCTGTTCTGAGGTCTGTGTTAGTGTTGCTTACCAAGTTCCATTGATCGCCATCATGGCTCAAGACACAATTGAGGTTCAAGATCTGATGTGTAGCTGCATTCACACGTGATCGGCATTGAGAACGGAAAACACTCCGCTTGCGCTGCATTTGTCAGGACCACTGTTGTAACTATTATTCCTTCTCCCTTACAACGTTTACACGGGTTCGGCTATAACGGCATTGTCCGTATACACCTTTCTACGTGGTTGGTATTACAGCTGGAGGGTTCGGTGCACAGCGTCCCACGGGACGTCACCTTGCCGTCTCTTGACAGGTTATCAGCCGTAACGACAAGCTCTACACTGGACAGAGAGACAGCTGGTTTATTGCGGGTACAGGGACAATAAAGGAACAATATCCTACACAGTACAATGGCATCTTCAGCGAGCCCAAGTACTGCAACTTTTGGGAACAGCAGCTCAGAGGGATCCAATGGATTGATGGCTCTTCCTGCGGTGATGGATATGATCGCAGATTCACAGGATGAACCTGGGAGCGGAGGTTCCGCGCTATTCAGCGACATATCCACTCCCACAAGATCATGGAAGCAGATCGATGTTCATCAGGAGTCGAAGCAAAGAGAATCCCCACCGAGAAGATCATCATCTTCGCCTGCGACACCACGGACGTCGCAGAAAGGCGTGAGATCAACATCGAAGGGTGGGAGGTCAAAATCACCCACCAGTGCGGAGTTTCGCGCCGCGATTAAAGAAAAGAACAAGATGGAGATGGAGATCGGGGAATATCAAAAGACACTTGATGAAATGTCGGCAGCGATGGCGAATCTTCATCAAGAAGACTATGGGAGCACCATCCGGATCCAGGAGCTGGAAAGACGATGCGAGATTGCCAGCAGGCAGTCGGGACATCTAGTGAGTCACCACCAACACCACATGGCTGAGGCATGGCGCAAGTTTGAGGAGGAAGCCCAACAGATGCGCAAGGTGGAAATGAACGCATATCAGTACGGGGAAAAGAAAGACATGGAGTCGAATGTTATAATGCAACAGATGAGACAAGCTGAAGGAACTATCATGGAGCAGAAGCGGGAGATTGCAGTGATGAAATCCTATATGGCAAGCGAGAAGTCGGCCGCGCAGGAGTCAGCCATACGTGCAAATCAGATACACCGTGAAGCTTCGCAGCAGATATCAGTTTATCAGCAACAGATCAGAGGCATCGAATCGTCTACATCTATCGAGAAGTTCAACGAGGAGGAGATGGTACAAAGTCTGAAATCACAGTTGGAGCACGCACTCGTCAAGCGCCCCGAGACGTACTCTATGGAGGACTCCAGGGAACAGCTGATGGCGAGACTGAATGACGTTACAGTATTTGCGGAACAAGAATCAAAGAGAGCAGAGTGCTTGCTTCGCGAGAAGGAAGAGATCGTCAAACAGTATGAATCCGACGTGTCGATGAAGGACCAGATGATTGCTGTCGAGGGTGGTCATCGTCAAGATGCGATCTTGGAGTTAGCCCAGGTCAAAGAAGCAAAACAAGAGGAACGGTGCACGATGGACGAGAAGTCGAAGGAGGCTGAGTACTGGAGGTTGACAGCTAAGGGAGTGTACGATGAATACCTCGAGGAGATGCATGAGCTTCAGGGACAACTGAAGGAAAGGGAGGCGACGCTCAAGCAAGAAGAGAGTTTTGTTCGCCAACTCGATGCTGACAATGAGGAACTACGTGCACACAAGAAGCTGGAGACACAGGAAGCCTCCAGCAATAAGGATGGACATCGTGAACGAGCAGTAGTGAAGCGCGCTGAGGGAGGACCCCAAGCTAATTCAACTAGGGTAGACAAGAAGATGGCTGGGTTAGTCCCGTCATCGTCTTCAAATCTGACCCCTAATTCGTCGCTAATGCCAGGTTCGATTCTCTTTCCGTCTTTTGGTGATCCAATGATCGATGTACACCTATCCCAGATGCAAGGGGTTGTCGGGCATGTCCCACAATCCACTACTGCGACTGGTGGCGGTGATGGAGGGGGAAACAACGGTACTACGCCCCCATTGGATTACGGTGGATTCCCGCCTGGTGGAAATAGGCAGGGAGCAAGTCGACGTCAGTTGAGCCTCACAGGTGGCGGAGGAGGACCTCCGGATGACCCACCCGATGATGAAGACGAGGACGACGACGGCGAAGAGGATGAAGAAGACGAGGAAGAAGAAGAGGAAGAAGATGACAATCGGACACGGAGGAGACGAAGAAGATCGAGAGATGATCGAGAGGTCAAGAACGATAGACCGAGGATCTCGAGGAAAGAGGCCGAGAGGGTATCTATTCCTGCTTGGCCAAAGATCCACCAACTTGATAACTGGAAGATGCAACTGCTGATGAATGTTCTGAGCGCATGCGCAGATCCAGATACCGACGCATGGACGAAATGGCTGGAGCAGGCTCTTGGGTTGAACCCAGACCTGGATTTGCTTAGCGATTCAGGTGGCGACAGATTTGCTACGATAGATA
>CAUJNA010003282.1:334540-726512 GCA_963377175.1 Effrenium voratum
GCCCAATGACACAATGAGTATTATCTCCCGATTGCAGAAACTGGATAAGCTCATCATCGAACGACGGAGGCGAGACATGGATGACTCACCTGTGTCGGTGCACATGTGGATGTCGCTCTATGATTGGGTGTGCATGAGAGGATGTGGGTGGCAGGTGACCGCCAATCCCATCATTGACTCCTTGCAAAAGGCGATATCTGACCTCGTCAACACATGCAAGGGCCTGGTCGTGGTGTGCGTGAATCGCGATGTTGCTTTCCACGGAGGAAGAGGGGACTCGGGGACGATCGCCAACAAGGTCAGCGAGATCTGCAAGGCGGCAGGCGCGCTGGTGACCGAGAACGATCGCCTGTGGCGCGTGGTTCACGCGCTCACAGGTAAGAACTACAAGATCCCTGGGAGCTCGAACCTGCAACATTTCCTCCTGAAGCGATTGCTGGTGGAGAAATCCATCGATGTGATCGCACCAAGCAACGCGTTTGTGCGTGAGCTGGAGGAGACGTGCATAAACGAGCCCGCCCTTCGATTCAACATCCCAAAGAACATGGAGGAGTCGAAGGTGAAGTTTGAGTACAAGCCGACCTTCACTGCACAATCAAAGCGAAAACAAGAGCAGCAAGACGAAGGGCACGGCGGACAAGATGCGTTTGGGAACACCGATGTCGGTGATCAACGTCTTCGATGGTATTCGGTCACGGAGCTCAGCGGGTTTATCTGCGAACTTTGCGTCAGAGAGATGCAAGTGAACAAGTCGAAGGTGCTCGGGCCAAACTCGAAGTTCAATCCCACTTCTTGCGTGAACTGTTGCGCGAACTGGAATGCAGACACGAACGGCATTGCGAGGTCTATCGAAGGGAAGAAGCTGTATACGCGACTCTTCGCGGAATGCGTGGTAGCAGTCCCTGACCTCCAAAACCTCATGGTGGACGTCAACAACGTCCAGGCCATGATCACGATTATACGGGAGCTCGCATATTCTAAGTTGAAGAAGGAGCTTTCCCACGTGGGTTTCGTGAGCATGACAGTGGATCAGGCAGCACAGTTCTACAACAACGGTCACGGGAAGCAATTATGTGCATCCCGGGATGTGATCCTGTGCAAGAATTCCGAGGGAGTCGAGGAGAGAATGTCCATCTTCATGATAGACAAGGATCTTGGCAACGTGGCCTATTCATCCTGGATCAAGAGCGTGCTCGATCAGGGGACGATGTATGAACTCCTGGGACAGACCTCAAACGAGGAATCCTTGGGGGACGTCGTCGAGATGGTATTGGGATTCTTTGAGGTGATGTCGTACTTTCAGCACGAACTACCGCTGTGGAAGGATGTATGGAAGATCAAGAGGGAGTTCGAGCAGTCAATCGTACGACACCTCGCCGGGAACGTGACCCACACGACGGGCCAGAACCGAAAGCGGAACAAACCTTCCGCACAACTCGGGGTGCCCACGAAAGAAGTGCTGGACATCATGAACAAGATCAAGCCCAGACACCCGCGATCCCTGATAACTGAGCCTGCTGCCCAAGGGTCCAAGAGAAAGGCAACGGAGGGCGAAGGTGACGGTCTTGGTCAAGCGCCAGACCCGAGCCGAAGCTCTCAGCCCAACGCTGAGAAGGAAGAAAAGAAGCAGCGAGTGATCGATGGGCGGAGAGCGGCACTAGGATTCCTGGAATCAATGGAGAAGTGCATGGGAGAAATGGGAATCTGCATGAAGTGCGCGAACCTGGCCCACGACGGCGACTGCAAGGACATTGAGGAGGCTGCTGGGAATGAGAAGGCGATGAAGAAGATCCGTGAGCTACTCAGCAGTGATCCTGTCTCATCGGATGAAGAAATGGGGGATACGGAGGAACCGTCCTCATCAACGTCCAAGGAACGCAAGAGAGGAGGACAAGCAGGGAAAGAAACAATTGAAATGTATAGCTATACCATCAACTTGGTGGAGATGGCTGACACGGCTGAGGGAGGAGAGCTACAATGCGGTGGCGTGGACCTCACCTACAACGCTAGAGATGGGGTGTGACACCATCCCGTGCTACATCCCGAAGTACGGTGACATGAGTGATGTGCATATGCCATGGGCGTACGCGTCTATTGTTGACCCCAGGTACTTTCCCAAAGGTGCCAACCTTGAGCAGGTGGATGTGATGCAACTTGGCAAGAGTGTCAATTTTTGCGTTGCTCCTTTTGACGGTGCTCCACTATGCAGGATTGGCGATGATCGCTCGGTATTTGCTACGAAAGACCAAGCAAACCAGCTATCTCACGACCTATGCAGAGTCCTTCGACACAAAATCGGCAATTGCCGAGGAAGTGCTTTCAGGTGCGACGAAGGTGGATGGGTCGACATTGATGCAGTCATTGACGACCGGAACAACGACATATTCCCACCTAACACCTCGAGAGCGAAGCGATACATGGGCATCATGGAGGTGATCAAGTGGCAGGAATCTGGAAGCAAGAAATCGAGATTTCAGGTCCTGGCAGCAAGGTTTCCAAGCATCATGAACCCGAACGACACCAAGGCGGCCAGGGAGGAAATGACCAGAGCTGGCATGGATCGGGACGACATCGACAGGATGTTCAACAGATGCGATGGATGGTACAGACCTTGGTGCATCCGAGTCACAACTGGTCACAGCGATTTTGGATTCATGAGCTCATCCGCACTGGCAAATAGGTATTCCGCAAGGATGGGTGATTCTCTCGGAGGAGCATTCCATGTGACGGATGTGGAAAATCTGCCAAGCATCGTACGCTGTGGGTTAGTCCCCGGCGGAATCGATGGCGGTAACAGGCTAGCACTGCACTTTGGAGCGTTTGCCCCATGGGATGAGATGAACGTGGCAACGAAGGTGACGCTACGGAACGTAAGGAAAGGGGACCCGATTGCGATCATCTACATTCCCAGTGCAACCCTCGCGCGGTATGGAGCTGGAGTCGCGGCAAATGGGACATTCATGGTCTTTGACGTGATCCCGTTCTATGAGGTCAAGTCCATTTGGATTGGCAAAAGCAACGGAGGGAAACGCCTGGAGTACGTTGACATCAAGAGAGCGTACTCAAAATGTGTGGAGAACGAGATCTGTCCTGGTTTCGTCAACTCATCCCAAGAGTCGGCTGCGATGTTCCTCCAGAACGTCGCAAAGATCAACGAGAGGATGCCTGAGACCGAGGCAGGTGCCGATAATCTGCACTACATCAAGGACATGGTCGATCGTGCATGTGAACTCTATCGGAACAACAAAATGGAGGAGTTCGATGCGCAGGTCAACGAGGTCAGGGACGAAGTCAGCAAGGTCGTCATCCTGAATGATGAGACATGGGAAGGACTGAGGTGCCGGATATGTCCGTCATGTGCGACCGCAATCCCCACATGCTTCTGCTTATGCCTGGAATGTGAAGCGCAGCTGATCTCCACCGGGAGGTTCTACGTCCACATCAACTCCGACGACGAGGAGGACAACCAAAAGCCCAATGTCTCGGGTGATGCCAGGCGTGCGCAAGAGGAAGCCAACCATGATGCGGCAGCACAGGAGGATGATGACGAGACGGAGGAGGTCCCTGAAGAAGACGACATGGACACACAAGGATATACATCCGGCTACGTGTCTGAAGAGGAAGATAGCGGTTGGTATTACCGCGACACTGATCTGGCATCACGGGATATCATAAATTCCCAGCGGATGGCGATTTGCCTTGATGAGCCGCGCGAGGCTCAATACATGGCGGGATTCATCGCACTGCAGATGTCCAAGATGTGGGGGATGTTCGAGGGTGGTGAGGAGAGGACGTTGAATGCCGGACTCGAGGGGAGGCCGGGCTGCCCTTACCACAACGATTTCAAGAGATACCCCAACATCACCGAGCACGATCAGGAAGGGATCCTTTTGCCATCAACGGCAATGAAGATTTCTCAATCAGAGAATGTTCGGACAAGGGTCTTCCGATCGGTTGAGGAGCGTGAAGAGTATATTCGTATGATGGTGTGCAAATGCGAGGGACTATATACATTCTACAAGCTGTGGATTGCAGCGAGAATCCTCGATGTCACCAAGGACGAAATGAAGCTCCTGGTCAAGGACCGAGTGCGCCCGGTGGGTGATATTATTTTCAGATGCTTTTCGCTGGCTTTCAACTGTAAATATATATCATTCGTGAGGGATGGCCTGAACCTTGGCAAATATGGTTACGCGGTCAATGTGAGCGCCATCATTGCGGCCATCGACCCGAACAAATGCGACACACCTCTGCTGGATTGGTGCCTTCGGAAAGGACACTGGTTACCAGAGGATCATAACAAGAAGTGTGTCCGGGCGCGAGAAGCCCAGAAGAACTTGGACGAGGAGTTCCGTCGACGCACTCACAGACTGTCCATAGGGGACAGGTGTGCGTAGTGAAGATGCTGATTGCGGCACGATGTGGGTTAGTCCCCATCTGTTGCTTGCGTCTCATCAACACCATTGCGATGGAACGACCTTACATCATGATATGATTTCATGCGTCCAAGATGAATGGATGTGTATATGGTTACATATTCCGACGGCTATGACATTCTGGATATTCATGGATGGAACTATTACCTCATGGATGATTTCCTTTTCATTATATATATATATATTGTTCATGGTATCTGGAATGGCTATGATTTGCATTGATTGCTCACCGATATTTCTTTGCCGGAGATATGCAGATTGCTTACGAGCAGGCGCCTCTGTTGGACTCTTATGGCCAACCCATTTTCTATGGATGACGGCTGCGCGATGCGCAAATGCGGCAGCTGGGATGTTCACTGGTGGTCAAATGACGTGACAATAGTGTATTGTATACACCTGCATATGGGCGTGCGCTTCGATTGGTGGATGAATGTTTCATACAATCGAACCCGGCATGTTTCACAACGAATGAACGGTGTAGCGATAGCAAGTAAAAGAATGCACGACACGATTTCGTAGCTGAAGCCGTGGCCAGTGGAACGTTTTGTGGTGTTTGGACCGCATGATGAACAATGCGACCCAAATGGGGGATGTTAAAACCCTCTAGGCCCCGTGCCTAAATTGGGAAGCTGTTCTGAGGTCTGTGTTAGTGTTGCTTACCAAGTTCCATTGATCGCCATCATGGCTCAAGACACAATTGAGGTTCAAGATCTGATGTGTAGCTGCATTCACACGTGATCGGCATTGAGAACGGAAAACACTCCGCTTGCGCTGCATTTGTCAGGACCACTGTTGTAACTATTATTCCTTCTCCCTTACAACGTTTACACGGGTTCGGCTATAACGGCATTGTCCGTATACACCTTTCTACGTGGTTGGTATTACAGCTGGAGGGTTCGGTGCACAGCGTCCCACGGGACGTCACCTTGCCGTCTCTTGACAAAAGCCAAGCTTTGCGCATGGCCCGGCTCTATGCGGGATATTGTAAAAATTGCTATCCGTGCTCCAAATCCGGGCCTCCGAAAGTGCACTTGCGTATTACTTTCGTACTTAAACGTTGCGATTTTCAAGCCGGGGCTGCGAAAGTGAAGTGCGCTCCCCGTATTACTTTCGTAAGTTGTATTACTTTCGTAAGTTTCAATGTTTCGAGCCGGGGCTCCGAAAGTGCACTCCGCGTGCTACTTTCGTGCTTATGTGTGGCGATTTTCGAGCCGGGGCTGCAAGAGTGATGTGCGGCGAATTACTTGCGTACTTAAACGTTGCGATTTTCGAGCCGGGGCTGCGAAAGTGAACTCCGCGTACTAGTACGGAACTTAACTTTTGTACTCGTACTATCCAGTTACTTGAACTAGTAATCTAGTTGTCCAGTTATCTAGCTGGCTAATTGTCTCGTTGTCTGATTTTCTACCTTGTAGCTATGCAGTTATCTAATTTTCTACTTACCTAGTTATCTAGCTATCTAGTTATCGAGCAATCTAGCTATCCTAGCTTTCTAATTATCTAGTGATCAGGTTGACTAGTTAGTTGTTTCGTTATCCCTGCTTGTCTGGTTCTCTAGCTGTCTAGCAATCTAGCAATCCGGCTATCTAGTTGTCTAGTGATCTAGTTGTCCAGTTGTTTTGTTACCTAGGTAGCTATTTATCTAGTTGTCTAGTTATGTAGTTATCTAGCCATCTAGCTATCTACTTATTTAGTGATCTAGTTGTGTATAGTTATGTCATCATCTAGTTTTCTAGCTACCTAGTGTTCACGTTATCTAGTTGTCTTGTTGTGTAGTTGGCAAGTTGCCTAGTTTTGTGGCTATTCAGTTATATAGCTTTCTAGTTTTCTAGCTATCTAGCTCTCTCATTATCTAGTTTTCTAGCTTGACAACTATCTACTTGTCTAACGACCTAGTTGTCTAAATATCTAGCCATCTAGGTATCTTTCTAATGACTTAGATGTCTAGTTTTCTAGTTGTTTGATTATCTGGTTATCTAGTTATCTAGTTATCTAATGTCCAGTTATTTGGTTATCCATTTATCTAGCTATCTATCTAGGTATATAGTGATCTAGTGATCTAGTTATCTACTTTTCTAGCTGTTTAGTTTTCTAGCTATCTAGTTTTCTACCTTGCTAGTTATCTAGTTCATTTATTTAGTTATTTAGCTATCTTAGGTATGAAATTACCTGTGTGGGGGTCTCTAGCACCAAGTATCATATCTAATATCTAGGTCGCTTCGCTCCAGTGATCTAGTCGCCTCGGGCCCAAGGGCCTCGGCGGAATTGGAATGGATTATTGATAAATTTTGCCAACGGCAATTGTGTGAAGCAATTTTCGGGGAAGGCCCCCCCTCATACTCTTTGCTACAGGCTGGCTCGGCCTTGGCAAAAGGGTTGGCAGATTTCTCCGATGAAGAATTGGCGTTTTCCCGAAAACGTTTCTTTTGCAGAATAGGCTTGGGCGACTGCATGTGAAAGAAGAAATGCTGCGTGAGGCCAATGCAACAAGCGATCGCTAAGAAATGCAAGTACCCAGGAAATTTCAGGGGGGCTAAAATGGTTGACATCAAATGTACGCGTTGTTCCGTACGTTTGAGAAATCCCAGTCTCTGAACTTCTTCCACAATGTGTTCCTGCACGGCGCTTGCACTTGGTTAGTTTGCTTTTGGTGAGTGTTGCTGGGGTCAATGAGAAGCAACGCGGGAGGACACAGAAGATGCCATTATGACATTATGTGATAAGTTGGTAACACAGGGCTTGCGGTGTTTCTTTGAATGGGGTGGTCGTCACTGAGTTGCTCGTGCCAGTGTTTTGCGCATTGAAATCAAAAGCACGCTGCATGGCTGCATGGCCGCATGGCACTGTGTGCAGGAATGCCGGCGCACAAAATGCCAATTGCGCACCCCAGCGATTTTGGCGACAGCTATGGCTATACGGACCCAGAGCCAGGTGCCGCAGGCGGGGGTAAGCTTCTGGCAGCCTGGGGATTCATATGTCCGGGTTACCGCGGAGCCCTCTATACCACATTGAGCCATTCCCAGGGCAAAGATGTTCGGCAGTAGCTTCCATTTCTGTGATTTCCAGCAGCTTCCTCAACCTCGTGCGATAGTCACGAGTCAAAACCGATTGAACGGCTGACAGGTCCAGAAAGGAGGTGCCCTAGGCGAAAACAGAAGTTCCTGAAGGGCAGAGATCGCTTTTGGAAGTAATTATGCAGCTCCATGTGTCACACTGCACCAGGCACAAGTTATCCAGCTTTGTTTTTAAACTGAACAACCGTGGGAACGTGGAACGTTTGGGTTCTTGAGGCTTGAAGGGGAGACTGCTGCTTGTCACGGCATCGGCATCGGCAGGTAGCTCTGCCGGCGCAAGAGGTGCTCCTGATCTTCCAGGCATGCTGCCTTGCAGACTCTGAGTATAACTTGCGGCCTTTGCGCATAGAGTGCAGATGAGGGACATTGAGCGACATAACTGTGTATCTATTCATGAAATAGGCCGTCCCCTATGTATCGCTGCCCAACTGGTGGCATTTCTGAACATATGCAGCAGTTGTGCTTAGGAAAGTAATCCGGGTCCGAATTGTTGCACAAGAAAGGTACACAGCTTCAGTTCACTTGAGCAGCGTTTGTTTATGCTTGTTTTCAGAGGGAACTCCTTACATGCCGCGGAGGCTCCGCATAGGCATTTCTGGTGGGGAGCAGGACTCGCGTAGGCAGTGCGCGTAGCCTGCCTCAACAAGAGTCCGCGTACGCAGGCTGCGTAGGCAATGTAACATCATTGCTTGCACAGCGCGTCCAAACAATGAAGCTGAACCTGCGGCAGCCAGCTGCCCACTGTGCGCCGCCCACGGTGCCTTCGCTGTGCGCCGCCAACAGTTGTTCGAAACTCGATTCACAGTTTGCCCTTGCCCGGCTGGGTTTGCTTCCCGGAATCCAGTTTGTCTGCGCGTAGGCTCAGCGTCGGCTTCGAGGCGCAGGCACTTCGTAAAGTGTTTCCCAACCGTCCGTGCGCTGCGCAAGTCTGCTTGCGGCCCAAAGATTGGCATGCGTGTTTATTCCTGGCCTGCTACGAAGGCTGCGAAGAATGCGCTGTGGACAGTTTCCTCAGACGAGCGGAGGCGAGGCCGCGCAAAGGTACTGCTAAGACACGGTGCCAAAAATCAGCTCTGAAGGTCTTCGCGTTGTCAAGCACTTCTTCCGCCTCAAGTTCTGTTTTAGTTTCAGAATCCGAGATGCAGCGCTCAAGAAAGGTGTCCGTGGGCGCCCGCGTAGGCGCTTGCGTAGGCACCTTCTAGCGGCGTAGGCCCGCGTAGGCACCCTCATGGGTGTTTCAACATCCGCGGAGGCGCTGGCGTGGGCATGCTTCCAGTGTATACCCCCGTATGCCGAAAACACCGCCCACGTGTTCAAACAAGAGCTGGAGCTAAACCTGGACGAAGGCTGGCGGTGGGACTTGTAAGTCATGCGGGTGTGTTCATGCGCACGGCGTCATTAGCTTCCAGCCTGTCGCTGCAGATATCGTCCAATGTCCTGCATAGTGCTGAGCACGTGTATGTTGAATGTCCAGTAATATGATGTTGTAAACCAACCAAGCTAGCAGGCTTTTATATCAAGCACAAACTCCACACAGGTGTCACCGTACCTGAAACGGTTGTCCAGCCTGGCATTTCCACCACCAAGGAAACAGAGAACCAAGAGATTCGTGTGCCCATAGCACCAAGTCCAAATGGATCCAGCACGCCCTGCCAGATAGGCACATATGTACGCCTGACACAGGTCCTCAATGCAGGTGCCTTTTATAAATATGTCTCAGTTGTCATGCTAGGTCAGAACAACATGTGTAAGACGGATGTTAGTGACACACGTGTTTGGGTAGGGTATCATTTCTTGGCCTCTTCCAATCGTTTCTGACAGACACACATAGGGGTGTTTGGATGGAGCATCCTTACATATATTAAGCATGTATACACGTATATACACATCAGGATTTAGTTGTGAGCTTGTCTCACGCATTAATACGTGTATTGTATATATATATATACACATTATGTAGATATAAGTGCACATATGTGGTGGTATGCCCCTGGGACCGAGGTACTGAGCTGATTCACTGGTACTTGTTGTGTGCGTGTTTGTGCACACATTATGCCAGCCATGCGCGGAAATCGTGCAAACATTTGAAGGATTGAGTTTGCGTCATGACTAGTTGCATTTGCCGAGTCTTAGGACTGAACATTTCTAACTGGCTCTACTGATTATCCCTGAATTCGTGTGCATAGGGACCTTGCACATGTGCAGGAGGTGTGTTCAAATTAAAGATAGTGTTGATAGGGTAACCTTTGCACATTGTGCGTTCTGCATAGTGCTGTATTGTTTGGTAAAAACACCCTTGGCGATGTTGCAATGGTATCTCCAAATTGCAGAACTGTTCATTTGGTACATAACCCCTTGCAAGCAGGAATAATGTTCGAACTTAAGGCTTCAAAGGGTATCCTGCAACCAGTCAGAGTGATTTGACACTTAAAGGGTATCCCTTGCAGTTTGTCCGAAACACTTTGCAAGAGAGTGCACTTTGCAATAAGGACGTGTTGAGTTACAATCCTTGCGCCTTTATATCTGCCGCCACTTGGCTCCAATTCGCCAACAGTGGCGGGAACATAACTAACATAGTTCTTTTGGGCTGCAGCCCTGTGCCATACGGCTACGCAGTCTGAGCCATCCAGGCCAGAAGCAACCTTGGAAAACAACCTTGCGGACTTCGCGCGTCGCTTGGGGAAGAGCTGGGTTCAACACCTATCTCTTCAAGTTGGTAGCGGAGGGAAACCGGGCACAGGGGCAACTCCCACGTCAAGATCACTGGCCTTGCGCCTCCACATCAACTTCATCGACATCGCTCTCCACTCGCCCTACGGCAAGAACAATGTCTGCCTCCTCTGGCAAGGACCCTGAGACTGCAGCTGGCAGCTCACTGTCAGAAGTGGTCAGGGACAACTACATCCCGCTGTTCGATGGTAAACCGGGCAGCTACAAGGAGTATCGCAAGCGCATGCTGTACTACCGGAAGATGAGCGTCCGAAAGCGCACCAGCGAGGCGACGATCAACCTCCTCACGTCGCTCACGGGCGGCGCCTGGAAGCAGGTGGAACACATGGTGGACACCGCTCCAGAGCAGGAGGACGGCTTCACGAAGGTGATTTCCCAGCTGGACAAGGCCTACCAGTACGACGACCGAGTCGAAATGCCTCGGACATTTGAGAAGTTCTTCTACAACCTTCACCGGAAGCCGAACCAGAGTCTCCTTGCTTACTGCACCAAGCACCGATAACATCTTCGAGAGGTGGAGCGTCACAAGCCTGTCATTCCACCTGCGATCATCTCATTTCTCCTGCTTATACGAGCCGGCCTCCGGCCGAGCAGAGACAGCTAGTCATGGGACAAGCAGGTCCCGACGCCACGGTGGAGAAGATGGAGGAGGTGCTGTACTACCTCTTCGGCCAGGCGGTACCCGCTATGGGACCACTGATCATTGCTGGAGCGACCAGCAAGGCCGCGGCCACGGCAACAACGCCGGCAACCACATGGAACAACTATCGTAAGCCGGCCATCGCTCATTGGGCCCATGATGAAGCTTACTATGAGCAAGATCCCGACGACTGTGATCTCGAGGACGAGGACCAAGCCTACTGGGAGGACTATGGCGACCCCCAGTACTCTCCCGACCACGTGCCGGAGGAAGACCCCGACCTCGAGCACTATGGTGACGCCTTTTACAGCGATGAAGGCAAGTGCCCAGCGGACGAAACGGAGGAGGAAGTGTACGCCTCCTACATCGACGCCCGCAAGAAGCTGGCGGAACTACGAAGTGCTCGCGGTTACTACCCCGTGGTAGCACTAGCCTCTCCAACCATACCAACGCCGACCTATGCCCCGTCGTCGGGCAAGTCGGGAAAGGGCAGCAAGGGCAGGAACAAGAGCAAAGGCAAGTCTGATCGACCTTCACCACCCCATCGCAACGAGGCCGCGATGCCACGCAGAGCACGAAGTGTCTTCGACGCAGCCAATCAGGACACTGGGCCGCCCAATGCCCCCAGAATTCCCAGGCCAACTCAGCCAACAAGATCCAAGCCTGGTGATGGCCTAGTTGCCCAACAGGAAACAGCCCCCGGACAGACATCATCACCGGAGGCGCGTCAAGCATGCTATGCGGACACAATACACTCATGCGGCTCCTATCATCCATTACGGAGAAAGGAGTTCGTGTGGGGGATTTCGAGTTCAGCAGAACAAATAAGTCCTTCAGGTTCGGGGGAGACCACAGCGCAATGGCCACATGGTGTGCGCACCTTCCGGTCTTCCTGGTGGACGGCTCCACGCCTCTGCTGATCGGACGCCCGGTCTTAGAAGCTCTCAAGGTCAAGGCCGACTACAAGAAGCAGATGTGCAGTGTGCTACAGGAACCATGGCAACCTGCGCACCGAGGACCGATGGGCGAGTACCTGCTCCGACTCGACGACGGTGTCGAGGACGCCCTGCACAATGACTTATCTTTTGATCGCATGACCGATGATTTGAACACGGACATAGATAATCATGCCGTCGAGCTCCACGCGTTGACACAGGCCGACCAGGCCCCAACATTCCGGAGAACGTAAACTACCAGGACACCTCACTCGAGGACGATATCTGGAACCTCGAGGAGACCGACCACCTCGACGACCATGAAGGGACCACTCCACCGGTGGTTAGTGATCTTCCCCCCAAGATGTGGAAGTCCTTCGAGGTGGCGCTGGCGACTTGGTACAACAACATGAACTACCAGCTCGGCCAGGCCCTTAAGTTCAAGCCCAATGGCAAGAAGGTCTTCTGGGAAGTCTACTCCGGCCAGGGCAACCTGGCTGATGCCATGGCCAAAAAGAGCAAAAGGAGAGTTCAACGAACTCTCCTATTAACTATTTTTCTCTAACAGCAACACAACAAACAGCAAAACACAAACCAGAACAACCACTCAACAAAATAAATCAGAACAAGCAGCATCAACAACATTTACTAACAGCATAGCAACATCATTAAATCATACAAGCATACCAACAAAACACAAAACAAAAAACCATCAAACAACCCAAACTCAAAAACACACACCAAGAAAAAACAAAGCAACACACCAACAATTTTAAAACAACAAAGCACAACAACAAAATAAAAAGCAACTACCAACCACCGAAAAAACTGAAAGGGCCTAGCATGTCAAATTTAGAACATTTGAAAGAGTTAACCAAAATCAAGAAAACAAAAATATATAATCTTTACAAACGATAAGTACAATATAAACACAACATATAATATTTTACATGTTGTAATTACATTATTAGTCTGAATTACTATACCTCTTTATAAAATACTTCTGAATTCTTTTTATTATTTTATCAGTTGTTTTTCATTATAAATATTATGTCCTATTTCTTTTTTAAACCAACCTAATGTTCTAATTGCTCTTTTAATGTATATTCAAGTTCATCTGTATTATACTCACAACTTAAAAAAATAAAAGTCATCGTCATTTAGTGCTTCATATGTTAAACATTCAGTATCGAAAGAAATATTGCATAATCTTTTTACTATACTATAATACTTAAAAATGTTGGTTGGGCGAAGCCCATAAGACTTTGTCGGAAGGAACCAAAACTTTGGGTGGCGGTGGGAGGTGGAGGTGCACGCCAGGTTAGGTCACGGTGCGCCTGCTTAGGGGAAGTTTGGCACATGCAGAACGCAACTCAGCGGCATGTACACAATGCTCGTGGTTTCACCTTAATGTGTGACTCATTATCTAAGGAGCCTTGGGCCATTTACGGCCCCAAGCCCGAAATGCAGAATTTGCCGTAAATGCGCATTGCGCAATCCGTGGCTGCGCCACGCCACATCTTGATGTTTTCAGCAAGACACACTGTCGCAACTTGTCGCGAATGCGATGCTCTGAGGAAGGCCTTTGGCCCAGGATGATTTGAGAACGGTGGGGCGTTCGTGTCTCACTCGCTGCGCCATGGACTGGACTGAATTTCCGCTGGATGTACGCAAATGCTTGCAGAAGTATCACAAGACCCCGTTGTCCGCTTTGGAGGACCTGAGGGACCAGAACGGTATTGAATATTGGGGTCGTGTTGTAGCAAGCGAACAAGGGGGCGATGAGCTGCAGACGCGGGCTCTTCTCAGCCCAGGCTGGCCAGGTCGACCTCCTGCTGAGACCAGTATGCCAGCCTGAGACTAGCGTCAGGCCCAGTCCCTCAGCCCGCCTGCTGGCGTGTCTTACGTGTCTGCGACTGCTCAGGCCCAGCTCAGCCAGCAACTTGCCACCCAGCCTCAGGCCCAAGTGTGTATGAAACAGGCCTTGCCCATCCAGCAACCCGCCCAAGCACCCCAGCCCAAGTTCCAGGCGCCGGCTGCCCGGCAGCCAGCAACCCACCCATGGCTTCGCAGCCTCGTGGCTGAGACTAGCTTCAGGCCCAGCCCAACCAGCAACCCACCTCAGCCCAGCCTGCCCAGCCCAGGCCCCGGCGCATCTCAGAGCATGCCAGCCACAGCCCAGCGTGCCAAGGTCAGGTTTGTCTAACGTGTTTGAGACTGGCCTCAGGCCAACGACCAGTCTCACGTGTCTGAGACTGGTCTCAAGCTATGCCAGCTACTAAGCCCAAGCAGCTCAGTGGCCAGGCCTTGACCTCCTGCTCGCGTCTGGCCCCAAGTCATCCAGCAGAAGCATAGGGCCAGAGGCAAGCGCGAGCTTCAGTTAGTGTGGTCGGCAGCATCGCGCCCTCGACTGGCGGATAGGTCTGACGGGAGTGCAGAGCAGCTTCAAGCGGCTTTTGCCGAGATGAGAGCTAACAATGTGGATCTGGTGCGGGCGAAGTACAAGAGCCATCGTTCAGCAGCCCTTCAGGCGGAGGACGCGGGTCCGGTAGAGATTGAGCGGTCTGAGAAGGAGAAGCGGGCAGCGGAGCTCTGGTACTTCATGCAACTGGCAAACCTTCCAGTTATAAGTGTTTTGGCTGACCCTTCAATTGGAGCAGGAGCTTGGATCCGAATTTTTTGGAGCACGGAGGGCCAAAACCTTGAGGAACAGGGCTCGCACTTGGAAACGCTTCCAGACCTGCTTGGTACAGGTAAAACAGGTTCCTTGGCCGGACAAAGTAGGCGACATCATGGAGTATCTGGAGATGTTGGTGGTGGATGGATGTGGAGTTTCCGCGCCAGACAATCTTTTGGCTTCCTTGAGTCTGCTGGAAACGGTGGGACGGGTTGAAGACGAGGAGAAGTTTTCCACGGATTCCACCTTATTAGCAGTTTGTAGGTCGCTGAAGACGGAACTTCATGAGGGACACCCTGCACGTAAACCGGCCAAACCTTTCACGGTTGCCACGCTGGTCGCACTTGAAATCGTTGTTGTGGATCTTGGCCGCAGCCCTTATTCACGGATCATGGCGTGGACAGTGTTGCTGATGCATTGGATGTGCTTGCGTGCAGACGATGTGCAGTGGATTGATGTTGAACGCATGCGCTTCACAGAGAACGGTTTGACTGTTATCTTGACCCGAACAAAGACATCAGGAGCAGGACGCAGGGTGGTGGAGCTGCCAGCGTATGTTCGCAGGACAGTGTCCCTGTCTGGTTGCGATTTGCTGCAGGCAGGCTGGGCGATTTTCAGGAGTGATTCATTTTATTGGAGCAGACCCTACTTCTTGCCGATGCCAAGTGCTGACTGGAGTGAAGGCGTGAGGAAGTACTTGAAGGTTGAGACATTCAACACTTCCGTCAAAGGTGTACTCAGTGATTTGCAGGCGCCCCGCTTTGGTGGTCGAGGTTGGGAGGCCACAAAGGCGGACCTGGTGGTGCCGGAGCTGCTCAACTTCTGGTCTGGGCACTCAGCGAGACACTGGTTGCCCACTTGGGCAGCAAATGTTGGCATTGCGAAATCTGACAGGGATTATCTGGGCAGGTGGATGGCCAGTTCCGAAGAGAGCAACGCTTACATTTTGTCAGCAAGGCATGCGGTTTTCAACATTCAGGCAAAGGTCAACAAGGCTCTTTGTGAAGGTCACGAAGGTGTGAATGAGAGTGAGTTGCTGGAAGAGTTGAAGGACTTTGGAGAGGCCAGGAACGTGCAGCAGCGTCGTGGACACCTCAGGCATCGCATCTGGCGCAGGAACAATGCAGGTCGACTACCCGGCTATTGCCACAGGCTGAAACATGCTGGGGGCTGATCCAGAGGTGAGTCTGAATGAGCCAGAGCCATGTGCAGTGGAAGTTGAGGGCAAAGAGAGAGAAACCAAGCTGAAGTTCTGGGTTGCAGTCACTAGGAAATCATCCTTCCGGAGGTTGCGTTGGAAGGGTGTGTGTGGATTGTGCCCCAGCTCAGTACAGAATTCGGAATTGTTCAATGACGTGGAGTCTGCAAAGGCAGACGCATGGTGCAAGAGGTGTGAGGTGAAATTCAAGGGACGAGCGGCACAGAAAGAGGAGGACTCTTCAAGTTCGGGCTCGTCCTCGAGCACAGAGGAAGCGAAAGGTTGTGAAAACACTGGTGCAGGATCGAGTGGCATGAGAGATGTGCCTAGACTCGAGTGGCATGAGTGAGATGCCTTGCAAAGCATGAGAGATGTGCTTGTGTGTGGCTCATAACTCGCTTCGAGAAGGCGAGAAAGGAACAGGTGGAGAGAACGCCTGGATGAGCCTTAGGGCACCATGCGTCTGGTTCAAACATGCATCAGATGCAAGCAGATAGCACACTTGTCAGCGGGAGTAATGTGCCAGGAGCGGTTTCACCTGCTTAGTGCAACATGAGTGCAGACCTGACGTATATCTGGGAATCACTGGGCGTGAGTTTGGAAAGGCAGTGCACGCTGCGTCAGCACTATGTGGATGTTCGCCGTTTCGCAGCATTGGCGGACACGCGGGCAGAGGCGCGAGCTGCACTGAGGGCAGACCTCAGACTGGATCCAGATCAAGGCCCCGAGGAGCGAGCGCAACTGGCAGCATTGGTGGCCAGTTGGTCAACTTGTTTTGATGGAGCTGAACGGGAGAGGCAGCTGACAGCGGAGGCACACGTGCTGGGCTGCCGAAGCCACTTCCGCCCAGCGAGAGAGGAGCCATGCGGGTGGCGGTGGAAAAGGTAGTGGGGCGATTGGAGGAAAGAGAGGAGCCGGCGGCCACCTACGTTGCCATGAAGCTGGAGGAGACGGAGACGGGTGAGATCGTAGGCTCACCATTAAGTGATGTAGCCTCAGCAAGTGAAGAGGCCTCTGCGAGCCTTCAGTCGTCCCTGACCCTTCAGGTCGCATTCGCATCACCAAGGAACGCAGTAAGTCAAAGCTGCCAACCTCGTCTGAAGAGCTGAGGCACAAGATCAAGCTGGAAACGAACACTTTTCTGATGTTAGCGGCAAAGTTCAGAAGCAAGATCTGGTTTGAAAACTTGTGCGCAAACGATTTCAACAAACACGTGGACTTTGTGCTTGGTGAGAAGGTGTATCGCATCCAGATGGCCAGTGCAGATGGTACCACGACGCAGGCGATGCAACCAAGCTGGACTTTGGTGTTGGCCTTTGAGCAGAAGTTGCGACATGAGGCATACAAGAGGGCGTGCAGAGGTGGCAAGAAAATAGTTGACACGCTGGAGGAAGTGAGGAGTGATGCGTCCTTGAAGGAAACACACTTTATCACGCCCTTGGCCCTGGAGGTGGCGTCGCGCAGCAAAGGAGGAGCGGCCCAACAAGTATGCAAGGTTCGAGCTCAATAGCAAAGGCAAGAAGGGCAGGGGCAAAGGAAAGAAGGGTTCCTCCGGCAGCTTCCAGTCGAAGAAAGGCTTTGTTCACAGCCAAACACCTGATGGACGTCAAATTTGGTACGGATACAATAACAACAAGTGCACCACCAAGGGATGTCAGCGAGTACATTGCTGTCAGTTTTGCTTACAATCGCACCCCAAGTCGGCGGATTCCAAGCAGGGCTGACAAGAGCCTCCAGGTGTGGAGGAGATTTTGCTGCAGCCTCCACACGTTGGGGTGGACCACTTGGCAGGAAGCTGATGGGCGTTCACTGAAGTTTGTCTACCTCTTTTGTGGCCCACGCAGGAAATCGGATGTGAGAGAATGCTTGACAGCTCTTGCAAAGCAACAGAACTTCAAGCTCGAGGGGGTCGAGATCGATTTATTAAGAGGGCCACAGCAAGACTTGTTGTCGGAAGCGTTGTGGCGGAAGGTTCGTGTGCTCTTGCAGGAGGCGGATTTTGTGTTGGTTCGCCCCCGTGCAACACGTTTTCCAGAGCAAGATGTCAGTGGAGGACAAGGCCAGGGCCCAGGCCCATTCGCGACATCAACCATGTGTACGGCTTTCCATGGGCCTCGGAAATCGTTGGAGCAAGCAAATCAATTGGTGTGGAAGTCCTTCGAGGCTTGCGAAATAGTGTCTCAACATGGAGGGCATTACGGAGCTGAACATCCAGAGCAGCTGGGGCGGACAGGCGGCGTGACACCAGCGTCCATTTGGGATTGGAAGGAACGCAGGGATCTCTTGATGACGACGCAGGGTTGCAGTTTTGCTTTTTTCCAGTGTCAGTTTGCAGCGGCTACGAGCAAGCGTACACGCATGGTAACTTCTGACAGTTGGGAAGGGGCAGTCATGTTTGCTGGATTGCCGCAATTGGATTGGAATGGTGCGTACAAGGGTCCATTGCCGCACGGATGTCCACATGGCAAGCATGAGGCGGCACTGGTGGGCAAAACAGAGCAGGATATTTGGCGTACATCAGCAGCTGCAGCATACCCTCCAGCAATGTGTGACTGGCTCGCACGTTGCAGTGGGGGGGGGTTTGAGCAAGCAAGCAGGCAGGAAGAAGGAGGAGGACAAGGTAGAGGAGGCCAGTTTTTACTCTGCGCCCACGTTTTCGGCCATGGTGGAGGCAAAACAAGTGCTGGATCGGGCAGTCTCGGAAACGGATGGACAGGACGAGGAGGTGGATTCTTTTCATGGCTTATGATGATGGCCAAGCTGCATAATTATGGACAACCCCTCACGGTCAGATGGCGGGGCAAGAAGCCAGCATCATTTGTTGATGGTTGTGGACTCAACTCCCCTGGCAGATGGAGACCCAAGCAACGAGGCCTGGCGATTTCTGGTGAAGTGGCGGACTTCATTGAAAGGCTGCGAGAGGTGTTGCAGAGGTGGACGAGGAAGCACGTGGGGGACCTGAAGAAGCAGTTTTTTCGCTTGGCTTTGGGCAAGATGGAGGAGACGCCGTTTCATGAAGCGGAGTTGAACGGGCTGAGGGCTGAGTGGTTTTCTTTGCTGGATGATCCAGTTTTGGCAAAGGAGCAGGTGGCGAACCAGCCCTTTTTCTTGCAGGCAATTGCGCAGACAGCGAGGCGGATGGAAGATGAGGATTGGAAGGTTTTAGTTGAGGGTGAGGACAAGGGGCGCAGAGTAGGCTTCAAGTCAGCTTTTCCTCGGGTGCCTTTGGTGTTCAGACCAAAACTGAAATACCGGCAGTACGATGACACTGAGTTGCGTGAGGATAACGTGAATTACACTTCAGCACAGGCGCACGAGGACACCCTAGAGAAGCAGTTTCAAGAAGAGGAGGCCATGGGGTTGATGTACCCGTTATCGGAGGCCGAGGCCCGCCGGAGATTCGGAGAGCGGTTGAGGATTGCTTCACTTGGTGCAAGGAGGATGGGACAGTTCGGGCATTGCGCGACGCTACTCACTTTGTGAAGGTCAACTCGGAGATCGTGATACAAGACCGACTGGAGTTTCCTGGACCGGCGAATTCTTGCCGCTTGATGGAGGCTTCGCAGGAGGACGGTCACCGCTTCATGCTGGCAGTTGCTGCGGACATTGCGAAGGCGCACAGAAGATTCCTGCACCACCCAGATGACCACGGACTGTTGGCGTGTAGGGCGAAACTTGGGTGGCGCCTGCAGCGTATCACTTTGGAAGGTTGGCGGCGATTTTAGGGAGGCTGGTTCTGAGACTGGCGATGCAGGACCATCTGTATCAACTGTTGTTTGCCGATGACCTCAAACTGGTGGCCGCTGGCGAGCAGAAGTATTTGGTGATCTGGTCGGCTGTGGTGGCGTGGCTGATGATGGGGACGCCTTTCAAGTGGTGCAAGTTTCGGGGTGGCCTGGAGTTGGACTACGTCGGATTTTATTTTGATTACACCCGCTTTGAGGCGGGGCTGTCAGAGAAGAGGACCACCTGGCTTGTGCAGTGGATCGAAGGGTTGGAAAGGGACAAGGGGCGTACTACACCGGAGGTTCGTGGAGTTTCTGGGATGCCTGGTATATGCAAGCCAGTTGCTGTGTTGGGCGAAACCTTTTCTGGCTCCCCTGCATGCCTGGAAGTCAGCGGTAGGAGGGGGCGCTGTGCTGCAGGTCCCCAAAATGGTGCTGCTGGCCTTGAGGTACATCAACAACTTGCTGAGGTCTGGGAACCGCATGGTCAGCAGCAAGGCAGCGCCAGAGGCCGGAGCAGAGGTTTTTCGCACGGATGCAAAGCGTGGAGAGGACTTCGTGGTCTTGGGAGGTTGGCAGATTTTGGAGGAGGGAGAACCGGGCTTGTGGTTCTTGTTGAGGATAAGCAAGGATGAGCTTCCGCACTTCTTTGGGGAGAGTGGCCATGCTTCATGTTTGAGCACAGCAGCTGAGTTGTTGGCGACCTTGGCAGCCCTTCATGCTTTCAAGTTGGTAGAGGCGAGGGGCCCACAGTGTGTCTCGATTACAGCCGGGACGGACAACCTGGCCACCGACTTCGTGGTAAAAGGGAACTCTACGAACAAATTTCCACTGGCTTGGGTGCACATGCAATTGGCTTTCTTGCTGTTTCGGGTGGATGCAGCGCTGGACTTGAGGTGGAGGCCGAGAGAGGAGTGGAGTTGAAGCTGGAGCACATGGACCTGAGTTTGTTTCACGAGTTGGTACCATGACGAAGTCATGGAATGGAAAGGCTAAAGGCAAGCAAAGAAGTGTGTGCGCGAGCCAGGCATGGGCAAGAAGCGCAAGATGGAAACCCGCACGGAGTGGGGATGAAGGAGAGTGCCCTCGCTGAAGAGGGGGAGGTGACCTACTACGGGCACTTGAGATTCAGAGAAGAGAGCTCTGAAATTTGGGCTGAGAGATGGTCCAAGGTTTTCAGCTGGCTAAAGGAGGGCCAGATTTTTGCAGGAGCTCATGCAGTGGCAGTCGCACGCACTTGGTGAAAAGGCTTGCCCGCTCTTCATGTGCTCTCGCAAAACAGGGGACCTCCTAGGGACTGCTTGGGACCTTGGGGTGTTTCTGGTTTGTTTGCCTTGGTTAAAGGCTAGGTAATAGTGGCCTGCGGCGAACCTGCCGCCTGGGGTTTGGGGGCTCTGCCCCTTTGGTGTTTGGAGGATGGAGATAAAGTTGGTTGGGCGAAGCCCATAAGACTTTGTCGGAAGGAACCAAAACCTTGGGTGGCGGTGGGAGGCGGAGGTGCACGCTAGGTTAGGTCACGGTGCGCCTGCTTAGGGGAAGTTTGGTACATGCAGAACGCAACTCAGCGGCATGTGCAAAATGCTCGTGGTTTCACCTTAATGTGTGACTCATTATCTAAGGACCCTTGGGCCATTTACGGCCCCATGCTCGAAATGCAGAATTTGCCGTAAATGCGAATTGCCACATCTTGATGTTTTCAGCAAGACACACTGTCGCAACTTGTCGCGAATGCGATGCTCTGAGGACTGCTTTTGGCCCAGGATGATTTGAGAACCCACCCTTCCCGCCCTAGCCACCAGCCACGGTGGGGGGGGAGGTGACCTACTACGGGCACTTGAGATTCAGAGAAGAGAGCTCTGAAATTTGGGCTGCGAGATGGTCCAAGGTTTTCAGCTGGCTAAAGGAGGGCCAGATTTTTTGCAGGAGCTCATGCAGTGGCAGTCGCACGCACTTGGTGAAAAGGCTTGCCCGCTCTTCATGTGCTCTCGCAAAACAGGGGACCTCCTAGGGACTGCTTGGGACCTTGGGGTGTTTCTGGTTTGTTTGCCTTGGTTAAAGGCTAGGTAATAATGGCCTGCGGCGAACCTGCCGCCTGGGGTTTGGGGGCTCTGCCCCTTTGTTGTTTGGAGGATGAGATAAAGAAATCATTATCATTTCCTTCATCATCACCACTATATAACAGATTATCAAACTCTTTTCAGTCCAGAATTTGTTCATTTCAATAAACATAAATATTTCTAAATCTTCATCGGGTGTATTAACACTTCTAATATCAATATCAACATTTCTGTTATTCATATCATCAATTTTACATATAATTCTATTACAGTTATCACAAACCATATACTTACAAATATTATTACAAACACCATTTATAAAACCCTGTTTAATTGGTAATTTTAGCATCTCACAGTCTTTACATGTGTAATTCAAAAACTTTTCTTTCAATATATTTTTGGCATCAATACCTTCACGGACAGTATCGCTATATTCACTATATACACTTTCTGTATCACTATATTCACTATACACTTTCTGTATCACTCATTCTTATCTTAATATATTAAGCATCTATTTCTTTAAGTCATTTTAAGTCATTACCTTGTTTAATTTATGGTATTAAAGGTTTTAACTTATGAAGTTCAAAAGGTTTAACGTTGCTTGGTTCTTGTTGTGTTTCTATTTCATCAAACATTTCTGACGACAATTTAGATGATATATCAGCTTGAACCCTAGCATTCAACCATTGACTTCTACCATATTTTGAAAGAACAACTACGTCAAAGTCTATATTATCAATTGATGTGTCCCCTATCTGTCTTTCTGGGATGAATTCAATTTTCAATCTGTGCGTCATTGCTTCTTTCAGCATTTCATCAAAGGTCTTCCTTCTTCTCAATGCATAATATTTACTATTACTCATTATTAAATATTATAGATTAATTATTATTAATCACGTACCTGATGAAGATGATGCCTTTTGTTCTTTCATATACTTAATATATACGTTCTTTGCGTAAAACTCCCTTAATTGATTTCTCTTTTCATTCTTTTCAGCTTTGGTTTCGGCTTCAATTAATTCATTAAATAAGTTGTTGAATTCTATGAATTTGTCATCTTTAACTAATCCAACATTTTATATTTCATCAATAATGCTTTTCATTTCCATTGGAACATTTGCTAAAATGTACCGGTGTATTTCCCCTTATTTCATTTATAATATCATTAATTCTAATTAAGTCATCGTCTTCTTTAACTACAGGGTCTTCTTCTTGTGCTTCTTCTTCTCCCCCTTCCTCTTGTAGGTTTGCTTTCTTTTTAGGTTCTAAGTCTGGCAATTCACCAGCTGTTGCCGTTGAATGGACTTCTACACCATCAGGTATTGATTGTTTTGAAACAGCATTTGCCATTTCTTTTTGTTGTTCTTTCCATTGTCTCACTCGCTCTTCAAGTTCTTTTTCTTTTTGTCCACTTCCATGTTTGCTTGTTCTATGAAAGACTGTTGTTGTTTCAGCGTGTCATCAATTTTATCAGTCACGCCACCAACATCCAACGACGTTTCTTTAATGACTTCTTCTCTTCTGTTCAGTTCTTGTTTCTTTTGAATATCTACAGCATCTTTATTATCAAACTGACTGCCGTATTGATTTAACCTGTGTCTGGTTGCCCTTCTGCCTATTACATTTTCAATTGATGGGCGGTTCTTTCTCATGTTCTACTAATGTTTCCTTTAACAACTCATCATAAGAAGGTCTCAAGTGCAACTGTGTTTTTATTGAGCCTATCACTACTGGTTTGCTTGTGTTCAACCTATTTTTTTTGATTTAATCATGTTATATTAATTATTTAGAAAATTAAAGAAAGTAAATTTACAAGTAATGACGCTGCCGCTACAATGACAATTAACCCCACTGGAAATGTTAGACTTGGTTCAACTGCTCAAAATGGAGTTTGTTTGGGCATCAACGCTAATCCTACCGCTGGGCATGGTTTATATTGTAATGGTGCAGGGTTATTTTTTACTAATCTACAAGCGAACGGAAATTTAACAATTGCAGGCGAGGCTACATTTAGTGGAACTAACAATCTTATCAATATTAATAATGGCTCATATATAAACTTGAACGGCGTTGCTTCAATTAGAAGTTATACTCCTGATGCTATTCAAGGGTTATACATTGCCCAAAATAATTTCGTTGCTGTCAGTGTTTGTGATATTACTAATCCGGCTAATCAATATTTCTTATGTGATGGATTAGTTAGAAGAACAATATTTAATAAAGCGGTTGATGTATTAGGTAATATTTGGAGTAATGGAAAAGTAATGGAAATTGCTGGCGATATTAATTTTAGTGGAACTGATAAAATTGTAAGTTTTAATGAATAATACATATTTGAATTTTAATTCTTCAGCATGGATAAGAAATTATACATTTGTGGCTACCAGCAGTTTATATTTGATGGATAATCATCAGATTACATTTCATATCCGTAATGATGCTTCTGTCGGTGCTAATCGTTATATGTTAATGGATGGAAGCAATAATATAATATTTGTTTTTAAGGATTCCGAATGTAATGGTAATTTATATTCAATTAGTATTGCTTCTTGGAATAGTGGTTCTGTTGATGTTAATAGTCATTTGAATGTGAATACTGCTAATAAAATTATTATGGGCGATGTGGAAATATCCTATTTTGAGACACCGGCAGTCATCAAAAGAATGAATTTTACAAATGTTGATAAACTGTTAGGAGTGTTATCTTTTGATTTTGGAGTAGATGGCGTGGTTACTGACATTACGACCGCTACGATGAGTTATGACAATTTATCTGTATTTAAACCGAGTTATTTCTATGACCCTAGTGTTATTAGCGGTGGTAATTTAACTTGTGAGAATATTATAATTGGTGCTACAAATAAAGTAAGTATTGATGCTACTGAAATTTATAGTAATACCAATGATGCAATAATTTGAAATACGAACACTGCTAATTCAATAAAATTTGTGATTGGTTTAGATACTACTTATGACGATAACAAGGTAATTTTGAATATTGGTAGTAATAGCGAATTACGAGGTGATTGGACGGTCGTAGGAGATATGACATTTGGAATAACTACAAAGATTAATTTAAGATATGTTAATAGCGATGAAATTTTGAGAGTGGAAGCGTTCAATAATATTAGTAGTTATATCAATGGTGTAAGGTATCTACAATTAGGCGATACACAATTTACATCCTTTAACGGATTTAATTTATCTTCAGATGAAAGGTTAACAGATGACATTGATGATAGAACGGATGATTTTATTGAAATCTTGAAGAATATTAAAGCGAAAACATTCATGAAAAATAAGAAAACAAAAAGGCACGAGATAGGCTCTATTGCTCAGGACTGTCAGAAATTCACACCTAATACATTCGGTATTGTTAATGATTTAATGATGATTATGAATATTTATCCATGGATTATGGAAAAATGACTGCCTTATTATGGGACATTGTCCAGAAGCAACAGGAAAGAATAGAGAAACTTGAAAAGCGATTATACGGTTGAAATGGAGTTCGATGTATGAATTTTAGTTTATTCTAATTATTAATATTAAACTATATGTTTAATGTTATCAATTACTTATACAACTTCTTTCACTTTTAGGTGTTGATGTAGAAACAGTGCTATTTGTCTCATAATCATCATCTTCATCAACAAAAATATGTTGAAATCTTAATAATTCTCCGTCTGTTGGTCGTCTTTTTAACACTTTATAAAGTTTATGTATCCAAGAATTAGTATGAAAATCATAATTCCCTTTACGATAAAATCCACCGCATTTACAAAGTTTCATTGTCAACTATTAGTAATAATCATAGTTATATTTTAATTATGTTCAGGAGTTTCTTCTGGTTGTAATGATTTCAAGTATTCTTGATGCTTTATTGTTCGCCTATGTTTTGGTAAGCAAAATTTTGAAGCAACACTGCCACATTCGCATTCAATCTTTTCAAATATCTTATCTCTGCTTTCCTCCCTATACTGTTTTACTTTCTGTTTCACATAATCTTGTCTTTCTTGATAGTATTTCGTTTTAGTGTCAGATATTTTGTCTTTATTATTATCTCTATATATTTTATCTGTTATACTTTTTTGTTCCTTGCGATTATCTCTGTATATTTGTCTTTTTGGTTTAATAGTGTCAATGTTTGTTTCGTAGTAGTTTTTCTATATTCTTTTAAATCATCGTTTGTTACAAATGGTCTTGCTATATTTAAAAATGGTTTCATTAAATCTATTAACTCTCGCTCATGTTTCCTTGCTTCAAGCACATGTTCACACGATTTTGTTTCAAGTAAAGCCATATCCCAATTAATCCAGTGTCCATGGTCTCTGATGTACTTGTATAAAGACAAATTATAATGTGTGCTGTGTTCAGTACAGCAAGACGTCTTATCTCTGTTTTTCCTCTTTGTAAAGTTTGTAGTATGACCTATATACATTGAATTGTCATTAGTGTCCTTACAAGCAATTTTATAGAAATAAGTATTAGAATAGTCCATAACCTTTTTGGGCATTATATAAGATTATATAAGACTTACTCTTTAAATATTAACTATCAGATATGTTTAAATGACTATGGAAACAACACATAAACATTTTGTCTAGGTTTTTCTCTAAAAGGTTAATATATAAAAAATGATGTGTTGTTCCGTCGCTTTTTCATAAAATTTATATATTAGTTTCTTGCTTTCGTGTAAATTATCACTTCTAACAATCGCTGACATTTCATCTTGTAACATTTCTATTTCCTTCAACTTTCTCACTTTATAATAAAATAAATGACTTTTATTAACCCTAATAATTGGCGGTACTGTTGTGCTCTTCTGTAAAGATACAATCGTTGTTATTCCTGCATGGCGACCTCTGCAGAAAAGCGAATTCAGTAACTTATTATTTCTTGTTATTGCTGGAGTATCAGATACGTCATCCAAAATAATACAACAATTAAATAATTTCTTCATTCCTATTTTCGTTTGATATTCTATTATTTTAGTTTGAGTATCAATTACTCTTTCTAAATCTTCCAAATGAAACTCATCCCACCAGGATGGCTTTTATCAGTATCTACCTTTAAAACTTCTTTTATATACTTCTTAACTGGTAACCATCTACTATCCAAATTTACGGATGGTGACCAGATTTAGCATCTCTCAGAAACTTTATAATATATATCGAATAAAAATGAAACAAGTAACGTACTTTTGCCAGAGCCTGACGGACCAACAACCATGGCACGCATTGGCACATGTGGCACATGTTCATATTTACTCTGTTTAAAAGTATATTTGATTTCATCAATTGGTTTTACATCAGGCATAATAAAGTAATATTAAAAACATTTATAAAATAACATATTTAATTAGTTATTGTATGAAAGCATTGCTATGATATGGATGGGGTCTATCGTAGTAGAACAGGCTCTTTCATCAACTTCAATCATAAGTATTGAAGATAATTAGTTTGTTGAGACCTAAGTTTGCCATGTTTGAACCCCCACTTTCCAGATGACGAAGCGATGACGAAACCCCCCGTGTTGACATTGTGCCAGTGAGAATATTCTAATATGCATGAAAATAATAACATTAATTAGAATAATTTTATCTTATTATTTATATGGATAAAAGTTATTCAGATTATATCAATATTAGTAATGAAGTTGAGAAAATAGAACAAGTAATAATAACTGATAATAAAATTAAGAAATGTTGTTATTATTCCTTAGAATTTGTGAAGTTAGGAATACAATATATCAATCATAAATATGTAAATATTAATATAAATGCCACCAAGGAAGAAGAACCAAGAAAAGAAGATTAGAAGAGAACCAGTACCAGAAGATTTTGAATTTCCAGATGAAGAGCCAACAACAACTAAATTAAATGAACAAAACAGAGTATCAAGTAAATTTATTACATTCGACTGTCCTTTATGTAAAGGAAAACTACAACTGAGAAATGAAATTGAAATCAACCCTACAGGGGTAAAATGTAGTTGCAATCCTTGTTCGTTTAAAATGAGTAAGAATAATAGGACTGTAAAAATTAGTAGGGATGACAACGGAGATATTACATTAGGTAGTGAAGACCACAGTATATCATTTTCATGGAATAGAGAAATCACACCAGAAAACGAGGAAGAAAAGAGTAGAACTAAAATGATAAGTGATGTAATGCATATGACACCAAGAAGTCGTCAACAAGCATTGAGAGAAATGGAGTAACATTTAAAATATTTGTATTATTATTTATAATGCAAGATGTTATAAATAACATTATTGAATTCCTTGATGTAAAAGAAATGAGTCTAAATAATTTTATTGAAGCATATAGTGAATATGATATACAAAATCATTTTGTTAGTGATTTTAGAAATCGTAAAACTGATTTTAACATGTTTTATGATTCAATTAACTATTCTGATTTACTTGAACAATCGGAATTTAAATTTTATTGTCAAAGAATATTTATATACTTCAAGATTTATTGCTAATTATGATAATAAAAATACCATTCAATTTTATGAAATTACATTGAGAAGATTAAAGAATATTTATAAAAATAGTAATATAATTATTGCTAATGTTTATTGAATGCATCAAGTGTTCTATAATTTATATTACCGATAATATTGAAAAGTTTCATAAATATTCAAAGTTTAGAAAATGCATCATTTGTAATTTAATTGTTGAATTGAAGAATACTTTAACGAGTTATACATTAACTAACTTTGAATTAACTTATAATAATATATAAAATATTTTATAAAACCAAAAAGTTTAGTTTTCAAAGTTTTATTTTGTAAAATAGTATATATTGTATGGATCAAGGATTCGAAAAGATGGTTAAACAACTGAACAAGGTATTTTAGAAATCTTACAAGAAATGGAAAAGAAGAAACCACTAACAACCAGTTATCAAAGTAAGGAAGTAGATAGAAACAGTAGTGAATACATGAATAAAAGAAATATTTATTTAAACAAACTCAATAACAAAGAAATTAAAGAACCTAAACAATCCACAATGTCATTTTATCAAATTGACTATGATGAAGATACAGGGGTTTACTCGTAAATCGCTATTGCTTGTAAAGCAACAGGGGTTTATTCATAGATAATATTATCTAAATATCTCTAATAATGAACTTATTAGAGATGTTTAGTGGGACAGGTAGTTTTGGAACAGTCATGTTGGCTACAGTTTGCGGTCATGTTGGCTACAGTTTGCGGCATGTCTTTTGGCACTGTGGTTGGTGATATACTGACTGGTTTTGCTAGTACCAACTTGGGAATGCCCTGTGCCAACTTGGGAAATCCCCTTTACCAACTTGGGAAACCCCCTTTACCAACTTGGGAAATCCCCTTTACCAACTTGGGAAACCCGCTTTACCAACTTGGGAATGCCCTGTGCCATAATAGGAAAAGAAAATATCAAATACATAGATGGGGATGATATAGAAACATATGTTGATTATATATTTGAAGACATAATGCCTGATTATTATTTAAATCCATAATCATTAATTGTCATGTAATTATAACATGTAAAATATTATATGTTGTAATTATATTTTACCTATCATTTGTAAAGATTATATTATTTTATTTTCTTGATTTTGGCTATCTCTTGCAAATGTTCTAAATTTGACATGCTAGGTTCTTTCAGTTTTTTCGTTGGTTGGTAGTTGCCTTGTATTTTGTTGTTGTGCTCTTTTGTGTTAAAATTGTTGGTCTGTTGCTTTGTTTTTCTTGGTGTGTGTGTTTGATTTGGTATGCTTGAATGGTTTTTTGTTTTGTGTTTTGTTGGTATGCTTGTATGATTTAATGATGTTGCTATGCTGTTAGTAAATGTTTTTGATGCTGGTTGTTCTGATCTATTTTGTTGAGTGGTTGTTCTGGTTTGTGTTTTGCTGTTTGTTGTGTTGCTGTTAGAGAAAAATAGTTAATAGGAGAGTTCGTTGAACTCTCCTTTTACTATTTTTTGGCCAACCTGGGATGGACAACTCGGACTTTTGACTTGCCTGACTGGGACTTCACAAAAGCGACTTGCACCAAAGCATTCCTAAGACTACTCGATGAAGAACTTCCCGGCGTAGTCAGGCTTGCACCGCCGTGCAAGAAATGGTCTCGCACGCAGCACATCAACCACTGGGATAGGGTCGTACTTACGCTGGAGTTATAAGTGACTTAGCACTTAGCTTGGACTTATAAGTAACTTATCTTGAACTTAGAAAAGAGGTTTTTCTAAGTCCGCTAAGTTCGTTCTAAGTTCATCGAGTTGGCAAACACATGCGTTTTGAAGCATGGCAGTGATGAAGCATTACGCGCTGGAAAGTACACATTTTCGTGTGACTCAACGCAGCAGGGCAGGCGCGCGCGCCTGCAGTTTACGCTGTTTGTTCGCGCTGCTTCGCACGCTTGGCTCGATGGAGCCAGAGCATGTTTTGCACTGATGGACTCGGTTGAATTTTGTTGTGCGATAATCGTTTCTATAGCGGTGTCTCCGCTGGCAGCCGGTCCGCCTTAATATAGTCGCACGGGGCGGTATCTCCGCCGGCGGCCGGTCCGCCCGTTTTGCTTTTCTCGTTTGATGATATATCATTGTAGCGGCGGTTCCGCTGGCGGCCGGTCCGCCCAGCTATTTTTGCCACGTTCATTTTCATTTCGAGATTGCACTTGAAGCGGTTGTCCACTGGCGGCTGGTCCGCCCAGGAATTTTTCAGCGTTGATTTTTATTTCGAGATGGCACTTGAAGCGGTGGTCCGTTGGCACTTTGGGATTTTTTGCATGTTTGGATTGTGAGTGCGCGGATGAAAGGCTGCAAGACTCAATCAAGGCTTCAGAATCCAGACTGCTGACTGCAAACTCCACACTCCAGACTGCAGACTCCACACTGCAGACTCCAGACTGCAGACTCCGGACTGCAAACTCCAGACTGCAGACTCCAGACTGCAGACTTCAGACTGCAAACTCCAGACTCCAGACTGCAGACTCCAGACTGCAGACTCCAGGCTTCAGAATGCAAACTCCAGACTCCAGACTGCAGACTCCAGACTGCAGACTGCAGACTCCAGACTGCACACTCCAGACTGCAGACTCCAGACTGCAGACTCCAGACTGCAAACTCCAGACCCCAGACTGCAGACTGCAGACTCCAGACTCCAGACTGCAGACTCCAGAATCCAGACTGCAGAGTCCACTCCAGACTGCAGACTCCAGACTGCAAGCTCCAGACTCCAGACCGCAGACTGCAGACTCCAGACTGCAGACTCCAGACTCCAGACTGCAGACTCCAGAAATCAGACTGCAGAGTCCACTGCAGACTGCAGACTCCAGACTGCAAGCTCCAGACTCCAGACTGCAGACTCCAGACTGCTCCAGAATCACGACTGCAGACTCCAGACTGCAGACTCCAGACTGCAGACTCCAGGCTCCAGAATGCAAACCCCACAGACTGCAGACTCCTGACTCCAGAATCCAGACTCCTGACTCCGGAATCCACAGTCCAGACCCCGGAATCCAGCATCCAGACAGCCCCGCCCCAAAGCCCGGAAAGGACGGTGCAGTTTTTTAGAACTTAACAAAACTTAACATAACTTAACCTGGGCGGGTCGTGTGGAGCCGTGGCGTCCCTGTTGTAACTCAATCAACTTAACCGCCAAACTTTCCGCGTGAGGCCCAGTTGCGTCACCACGGCTTAACATAACTTAACTTGGCCCCGTGGCCAAATTCCACCAGAAAATGATCAGGATCCTGGAGTCAGGAGTCTGGAATCTGGAATCTCGAGTCTGGAGTCTGCAGTCTGGAGTCTGGAGTCTGCAGTCTGGAGTCTGGAGTCTGCAGTCTGGAGTCTGCAGTCTGGAGTCTGGAGTTTGCAGTCTGGAGTCTGGAGTTTGCAGTCTGGAGTCTGGCAGTCTGGAGTTTGCAGTCTGGAGTCTGCGGTCTGAAGTCCGCAGTCTGCAGTCTGGGCTCTGCAGACTGGATTCTGGAGTTGGCAGTCTGCAGTTTGGAGCAGCTGCAGTCTGGAGTCTGGGAGTTGGCAGTCTGGAGTCTGCAGTCTGGAGTCTGCAGTCTGGAGTCTGCAGTCTGGAGTCTGGAGTTTGCAGTCTGGAGTTTGCAGTCTGAAGTCCGCAGTCTGCAGTCTGGGCTCTGCAGTCTGGATTCTGGAGTTGGCAGTCTGGAGTTTGGAGTCTGGAGTTTGCATTCTGGAGCCTGGAGTCTGCAGTCTGGAGTCTGCAGTCTGGATTCTGGAGTTCGCAGTTTGGAGTCTGGAGTCTGCAGTCTGGAGTCTGGAGCTTGCAGTCTGGAGCCTGCGGTCTGGGGTCTGCTGTCTGCAGTGTGCAGTCTGGAATCTGGAGTTGGCAGTCTGGAGTCTGCAGTCTGGAGTCTGCAGCCTGGAGTCTGGAGCTTGCAGTCTGGAGTCTGCAGTCTGGAGTCTGCAGTCTGCAGTCTGGACTCTGCAGTCTGGATTCTGGAGTTGGCAGTCTGGAGTCTGCAGTCTGGAGTCTGCAGTCTGGAGTCTGGAGTCTGCAGTATGGAGTCTGGAGTGTGGAGTCTGGAGTCTGTATCTGGAGTCTGACTGCAGTTCGAGCGGACCCGCCGCTGTGGATCTTCGCGGGCCAGCCGCGAGTGCAATCTGAGCGGGCCCGCCGCTACGCTATGTGAGTCTGCGCGGGCTAGCCGCGAGTGCAGAGCGTTTGCGCGGGCCAGCCGCGAGCGCAGTCTGAGGCTGAACTTCTTCGCCTACCAATCTCAAAGTCACCAGGCGAGTGTATCTCCGTCAACAACAGGCTGGCAGACAAGCCTACATCGAACAGCCTCAATGGTCTCTTGCCTGGGACGCTGCAGCTTTACGTCTCCGAGGACATCGAGCCGAGTTCCACCAATGCGCCTACGGAGCCAGGTTCTGGACTACATCTACCACGTGGTCTTACATCCGGAAACCTACGGCTATCCTCACCACCGAGGAAATCTGAAGTGCCCTGGCGGACATCAACATGTGCCCCTACAGGGCTCATGCCCCGGCATCGGCAGCCTCACCGAAGCCGCCGCGGCATACCAGCCTGACATGCGCAAGGCCCTCAAAAATGCCATCCAGCTCGTCACTGAACTGCGGAAGGAACAAGACTTCGTGAATGCAGACGAGCCCACGGACAACGTAGAGCCAGAAACGGATCAGAGCAGACAATCCAGTGGAATCCCAGCGACTCATCGCTCGATTGCACCGAAACCTGGGTCATCCAACAAACAAGCAACTCCAGAAGATGCTCGAGGATCGCGGGGCTTCCCCAGCCAACCAACGACTTCAGGCCGACGCTCTCTGGATTCAAATCCAGGGCAAGCCAGTCCCGGTCCTCACCAGGCTCCATTCGGCGACTCGCTACATGGCAGCTCGTGTCTTAGTCACTGAGGGCAGCCAGGACTTCATTCAGGCCGCGCAGAGAGGGTGGATCAGGATCTTCGGACCGCCACAGATGCTCCAAGTGGACTCTCACAGCATGGTGCTCCGAGCTTGTGAGACAGTGCAAGAACCCATCAAGCTGGCCATATCTCCTGGAGAAGCGCATGAACGCCTTGCAAAGACGAACCGACTACTACGCCGAGCACTGGACATCTTCCTAGCCCGTCGGGCAAGAAGCTTAGGGTCAAGGAATCCCTGGACCATACCCTGCCGGCCATATGAACCGCATGGCCACCGTACAAGGGCTTCTTTCCCGTACAATGGGTTCTAGGGTACCAACCACACCTTCCCGGACAACTGGTCGAAGAGGAATCCTGTGCACCTTCAGCCTTCCGAGCAATTCCAGCAGAAGCTGCAACTACAGCTCCAGGCCAGCCAGGCCATCTTGACAGCTGACACCGATGCCCGACTACGTCGTGCTGACTTCGACAGTATTGTGGACAAGCTGAACCGCTGAGCATCGGCGCCAGAGTCTACGACTGGCGCGACGCCGCCGGCGCGGACCCAACATGAAATGGGACCAGTGTCGATCGTCATGGTGGAATCGGACTCCAACACGGGCAAGCCCAAGTGTTATTGGAGCGTCCACGGATCCAATCTCCTGAGGGCAGCTCCCGAACATGTCCGCAGAACCGTCACAGATCTCTCCGAGCAGGATAGAGATCCACAGCGAATCCTACGGGAACTTCGGAACAGAGGAACAACAACCTACGTCGATCTCACCAAGTCCAACAAGCGGAAGCTCGAAGATGTAATCACTGATGATGAGACGGAGGAGCCCGACAACAAGAGACTTTCTGAGCTATTAAAGCCTGAAGGACCTCTCACAGACTACTGGGAGATCTCGCCAGATGGCAGCGCGTTCGAGAGAGTCCATGTGACCTCACGACGACAGCTATTCTGTCCATCTCCGGAAGACCCCGATATTCCGTACAACCAATTGGGCAGCCTCCGGCACACGGAGATCTATCGCATAGAGCCAACGACCGGCCAACAGGCCCAGGAGGCGGAACGTCGCAATGATGATTAGCATCAACCCTTTGACTCCCACTTCGAACTTCCATACGCATGGACGGGCAGGACTCGATTCATCAAAGTCGAGACTGATGGTGACATACCCATGGGCAACAGCCATCCTCAAACACTACCAGCACCCACAGCCACACAACCCACGCTCAAGCCCGGAGTTGCGGAACCAGCCTCTCCAGGACCTCAAGGGATTTATTTGGAAATTCGTGATGGTGAACCTTCGGAGGAACCTGAGCCCATCGCGCCGACCACTACAACCATCACAGCCCCGCCGGGGACATCGAACAACCCCGACCCTTACCAGAAGACAGATGGTGAGACATTCGCACAATAACGTCGACGTTTTGATCAACAAGAGACCATCTCCTACGGACCTCGCCTGCACCGAGATAACGAACACCGGAAACTGAGGTGGAGACTGCTGAATATGCATTTCATGTTGACATCCTTGGTAACAACAACTGGCCTCTCCCACCAGGCCGGTGCCTGGACGACCACGGGCAAATGATCCCCACGACTCCTGGAGCCTATCAAAGGATAGTCACTATCTGATCCGACACCACTACATGGCGCGGAACCATATGTTTGATCCGCGACTGGGGCACCCATTCGACAGGACAGGTGGCGGAACAGCCAACGAAGAATTTTACCACACCTCAGAGGGTCGCAGCACATACGCTGGAGCACCTCTGGGGAGATCGCTACGGCCAATGTCAAGACCATCCACAACAGCAACAAGGCCCTCCGGCGCGCGAAGGCCAACGCTGATGTGGGACTGATGTATGAGCGCGTCACCGACAACCAGAACGACTGGAGTCTTGTCGCATGGTCAGATGCAGCTTTGGCCTGCCGCAAGGACCTCGCCTCTCAAGGGATTCATCCTCGCCCTCGTGCACCGTGACATGATCGAGCGAGGCATCGAAGGCGGATATCACATCCTTGATTGGAGATCGTTCAAACTGCCCCGGGTAGCCAGATCGACCCTGGCAGCGAGAGCCAAGCAGCAGCTGAAGCAGCAGACAGCCTCACCTTCGCGGCCAATTTCTACTCCATCATGATGAACCCTAACATGGGTCTCGAGGAGATTGAGTTGGGCATCGTGCAGACGCCCGCTGTCCTCGTCGTGGATGCCACAGCCCTCTACGACCTCCTGGACAAGCAAGAGGTACAAGCTTCACTGGGCTCGGACAAGCGCACCGCCTTGGAAGTCATGGTGGCCAGGAGAAGACGTCCGAGGTCAACGGCAAGGTACGCTGGGTCTCCTCTGAAAGACAACTGGCAGACGGACTGACTAAGATGTCAGCAGGGCAGATCCTGGCCGATCGACTCCGTCTTCATTGGACTCGATTGGTGGACGACGGCTCCTACCAGGCCGCCAGGAAGAAGACACCACAGGAGCGGAAGGAAAGCGCATACCAATATGCCATCTCCAGAGCCAAATCAGCAAGGACCACAAAACCTTCGACAAAATCCACAACGACAACCGCTGTACGGCTATGTGGGCCACCATGCGGGCTTCGTTCCCTACGGTGGCACGCGTGAGACCTCCGACGGCAAGTCAGGGATTTGCAGCGTCAACTTCAGACGAGGGATAACGCAGAGATCTACCTCTGCCGCGGTGGCACCACCTACCACCTCGAGCAGTGCGCCGAGCACCGCTCCTGGGAGGCCATCTCGAGCAGAAGGCCGTGCCAGGTATGCGTGGTCACCCATCATGGGGTCCAGCAAGCCGACAACTGAGGCTCATCAGAGCCAGGTGTGTCACCAGTTTTTCCTCTCCCACCAGTGTTGAGTTGCAATCCTTGCACCTTGATATCTGCCGCCGCTTGGCTCCAATTCGCCAACAGTGGCGGGAACATAACTAACATAGTTCTTTTGGGCTGCAGCCCTGTGCCATACGGCTACGCAGTCTGAGCCATCCAGGACAGAAGCAACCTTGGAAAACAACCTTGCGGACTTCGCGCGTCGCTTGGGGAAGAGCTGGGTTCAACACCTGTCTCTTCAAGGGACGGTTTCGGGCTTTGTCGACATTCGCTTCAGATTCAGGTCTTGTCAATGGGGATCCCCGTCCTTCAGCGCTTTGCAGGAAGTTTTCCCGGTTGCCAGCCCTTCAACGTGTGTCCCCTATCAGTTTTGGTGTATTTCTTTCCAGGTTCACGCATTCATCGCAACCCAGAGCATGCAATCAAAGCAGAACACATGTGCACATGTATGTGTATTAGCATGTATATAGACTGTCAACTATGGACTTCAACAGCTCCAGATGCACAAGTCAAATTAGCTCTTCCTTTGGTGCTGCGCATGCTGCTATCGGCAAAGGGCCGTTCTGCTGAATGCGTTTATATCGGGGGTTTTGTAAACCTTTGTTGGGCTGGAGTGCTTTTCCTCACAAGTGAGGTGACGTCACGGCATGATAGATAAAATCGGCATGCCTTTCCTCTTGCTTCCCTTTAAATTAACGGGTTCCAAAACGGGCCTTAGGGCCTTGCATTTAGAATTTAGAACAACCCTCACTTGTGGTTTGTTGGGCGTGATCCATTCACCCGGGCTTTCCCATGGCCAGTCTTCGACTCGGAGCAGCTCCCAGAGCCACTGCAGCGACTTGCACAGATTCTGGCGCCACATGCGCGACAGGAAGGCCATGGGCCAGGCGCGGGGTCTCGAAACTAGGGACCTGGGGCAAGTTAGAGGTGGGGATTCGGATGTGTGCAAATCAAAAGGACCCTGTGGGGACATGTGGGTACCTCTGACCTTTGTGAGTCGACCCTTTGTTGGGACATGTCGGCCCAGAAACAAAAGCGACCGAGAGCCCGGAGAGCCCGGTCTGACGGCCGAGATTGCGCTCCTGGGATACCCATAAGATCGGCTGCGTGGACTAAGCACATGGGAGGAGGACGTCAGACAGAACGTGCCTCACGTGATGCTGTCGGATTGCAGACCCTTGGTAAGCCATTTGAAGGCTGAGGTACCACCGAAGATTGCAGACAAGCGACTCAGCATTGAGATCGCGGCGGCACGGCTGTCACTTCGGACGGATTAGTACAGCAACCATGGTAGCTGACAGTCTCACCAAGGCAATGAAGGCTGACCTTTTGCTGAAGGTCATGGACATGGCCGAGATTGACCCTGATGAGAAACTATAGGATGCGAAGCCGGATCGACAACCTGAAAGCAGGTTGAGTGTGAATAAAGCCTGCATGTACAGATGTGAAGCCAGGATGTCGATCATGGGAGCATGGATTGATGCATGCTCGGGGCCTTTTCGGATCACAGGGCCCTTGAGTCATCCGGCGAGAAAAGATGCGTGAAGCCCGCGCTTGCTGGACCAGATTCAGATTGGTAGCGGAGCGAAGGAACGACTCCGGGCATTTGCAGGGCGAAGGTTGCAGAGGATGAGTGTGGCTGGGTTGAGGTTTTCCACTGACCACGGAAGAGATAGAGATTCGACCCCTGCCGAAACCCGCTCAGGCAGTTCGCAGGGTTTCCATGATTGGGAATTCAGGACAGCACTCAGAATCCGGATGTATGAAGAGAGCCTGAAAGCAAAAGAGGCTAAGGAGACCTCGAAAGGAAGTGCGAAGAGCCCAGAAGGAGGAACAGAAGGCGCAACAGAGACACCAGCGAAAGAGCCATCATTGAATCATACCGCGACATGAGCGCGGAAATGGTCCATCGCGTGGTGGAAGGCTTGAGAGGCGACGCGTTCTTGGTCGCAAGAGACCTCGGCTTAGAGGCACTCGCCGAGCCTGATGGACTCAAGACCCTCATCAAGAAGATGAGAGACATGGTTTTCCCAAGAGCAAGCGAGGAAGCCGGAGAGTTGTTCAGGGCAGGTCAGAAGCCAATGGGCCCACTATCCCGACAGAGGGGCGAGAGCATGGTATCCTACACATCGAGACGGAAACGTTGGTGGAGGACACTCAAGGAGCTGGACAGCAGCTTGCAGTTGTCAGAACAGATGCAGGCAGAGCTGATGCTCGAACTCGCCAACATCTCGCACCAGGAGATCCTTGTCATCCAAGCTTGCTCGGACGGCGGGCGAGAAATGGACAAGGTAGAGAGCTCTGGCGACGAACTACGGAGGTGTACATCTTCGGGAAGGCAAGGTCTTTGGCATGCCGACTCCGAGCAAAGGTAGAGGCAAGCGCTCCGATTACTCGAGCTACAGTGGTTCCTCTTCTTCTCCCAGCCGCGGCAACTGGAGAAGGTCTGCGTATCCAGCCTGGCCCGGGCATCCCGAATGGGAACTCGAAGGCGAATACACATACGAGCATGAGGATGCTCTACCAGTAGGCCTTCTTGCTGAGGAAGAGGAGGAAGCAGCTGAGTCATTTGAGGAGTATGATGAGTGTGAAGATGAAGAAGAAGCCCTGGCCCTCACAGCACTGGAGGAGTTGGATGAAGGAGAGCCGATGTCAACTGGAGAAGCCATACAGCTGCAATTAGCAGCCCATGTTGCTTTTGGCAAGGCGACAGGCAAAGGAAAAAGGAAAAGCTCCAAAGGCAAGAGCAAGGGCAAGGGGAAGGTCGTTCGATCCCACTTGACCCTGGAGCAGAGGAGTTCGAAGTTGAAGGACCTCAAGAAGCAAAGCAAATGCCTGAGATGTGGAGGCCATGGACACTGGGCAGGTGACCCAGAGTGTAAGTTTTTCAGGACCCAGGACAAACCAGGGGACACCATCCAATCCGGCATCCCCATCAAACACAGCATATGCAGCCCACATGAGCGATACGTCAGAAGAAGAAGACAATCTGTACTTGCATGCTGTAGGAGACGACCAGCCAGTTGCATTGACAGCATCGGGAACAGGTAAGGGATACACCAAGAAGATGGCCGAGAACAAAGCCCCCGTTGCTGATCTGTTTCCCCCAAGCTCGGCCGAGCCGGAACAACTGTCTGAGGTACCTGCAATAGCTTCAGCGGGAGCCATGAAGAGGAGAGCAAGGATGAGTACCGCTGAGCCTCAGCAGATGTCCAGCTGGTAGAAATGCAAGAGGATGTTGAAGGCGAAAACACCGTTCTCAAGTACGGCACGCACAAGGGCATGACATACAAGCAAGTTGTTAGAGACCATCCTCAATATGTCATTTGGGGATTGAATGTCAAAGGCCCTGGAGGATTGCTCAAGAACTTTCTGACTTGGGTGTTACAGCACTACGTTGTGGAAGGCAAGCAGTTGGTGAGCCGTTCTTTGAGGGGCATGGACCCCGGGGCATACCAACCGAAGGCTAAGTCGTCAGCAGCCAAAAGGCCACCTGTGCCACCATTGCCCAATCCGTGTGCATCAGGATGCAAGAACTTTAGCTATCAAGGCTCAACGGCATATACCGTCAGGAAGACATTCCGCGAATGCGGGCACAGCTCAACCCAGAGGCGTGAAGCTGAGCCTACACATGAGCCAGACACTTGCACACGAGGACATAGACCACCGGGGCTCGTCCCGTGTGACAAGTAGGAGTTGGTGATCAGCGAAATGCCGATGGAGGCTAAGAAGTCCATGAAACACAGTCATCTCTGAACAGCTGTCTCAAGGCGAAGAGTTCTCTGCGGCAGACCTCCACACGGTGCTCCAGGACTGTATAGTGAAAGCCACCGAGAGGGGAGAAGGCAGTTCTCCACCTTGGGAAAGGTGAGCTACCACGGAAACGGCCTGTTGAGCGATGAAGTCCGTGTGGGTCACTTCCCTGTAGTGGACGTTTATGACCCCAATGAACCAGACGTTTGGGGAGCTCTTGACGAAGGGTGTAACTGCACTGTTCACTCATCATACTGGGCAGAGATTTTTGGAGAAGCGCTTGGAGGCACAAGGAATGAAGATGCCGTGGTTGAACAAAGAAGGGAGACAGTTCACCGGCCTTGCTGCCAGTTCAAGAACAGAAGGCGTGAGGAAGCTGCCCTTTGCCATTTGCGCAAACAACGGGGACGGCGTTGCAGGCATCATGGAGTCGCATGAATTGAGCGCAGGCAAAACCCGACTGCTGATCTCACTGTAGCCGCATAGGGACTGGTCAAGGAGATGGGATCCGGTGTAGTGACCATCAAAAGAGTTGGTGATTTGCAGATCCATCGATGTTCCAAAACCGGTCTTATGATGTTGAACCTTTCCCAATTTGCAAGGTATGCAGCAAGGAATTGCCTAAAGGTGTCAGAGCACTGAGGGCAGACAGCTGCTTCAGACCTGCAGCCATGAGCAGCCGGTGAGGAGGCCGAGCCAATTGAGGAGTTCCTGCAAGGCTGGACGCAGCCCGCGTGCCGAAGAACAAGAAGATTTGGGTGACCTCTGTAGGACTCAGCTGGGATTACCCAGACCGCCGCGAGAAGATGAAGTTTCCGACAGCACAAGGAGATGTCTTGCACATGCTGCCGGAGCACCGAAGGAATTTGCCAACCAAAATTATCCATGTTCGCTGTTTCCAGGACCCAGATGGCAGACAGGATTGAAGGCTTGGCAATGTTGAGGTCAATCCTGTACTTTGCAGAAGCCAATCCTGAAGGCTGCAACATCGTGTTTGTTTGCAAATCTGGACGTCGTCGATTGGCATGGCAACACTCTCAGGCGCATTGCTTCGACATGAAGGAGTGAGATCGGTGGCCGTGGTTCACCGAGATGCTGGAAGTTGGGCACGCATGCGATGCGGAGGAGCCCGAGACTGCCAACAATGCAACATGAACCCCAAGATTGCGAGCGTCATCGCGCACTTTGCATTGCGAGCAAAGGCCATCACCCCAGTATCGGCACCGGTGACAGAACCGAGTGCGCCACAAGGCCAACAGGAGAGTAAGGCTGTGAGCCTGACACCATCGCTCAGGGCGAAGAAGGACAAAGAGAAGGACAAGACTAAGGACATCACGAAGAAGAAGGAATCAATGAATGATCCAAGGACCAGAACACCCGCAAGGGCAATTGACCCAGAAGCGGAGGACCTGCGCCGAGCTGTAGTTGGAGAAGCAGCTAGCGCGAGGCCGAAAGTAATAGCCACGATCCCGCCAAGAGGCAGAGAGGTGACCTATGGACAGATGAGGTCAGGACCTCGAGCATCTGAACCAACACCAGAGAGGTGAGAGACCTCGAAGTCTTTGTTCGAGTTGGTGAAGGCATTAAGCAATCAGGTGACTACTCTGACCAGCGAGTTGAGGGAGCTCAAGAAGAAGAGCCGCTCACGAAGCCCTAAGAGGGGAAGAGCTTCATCAAAGGAGAGTTCAATGAGGAGCAGGCGCAGCAGGCCCCGACAGAGCAAGTATGACAAGGAGTCGAGGAGCCGATCACCAATCACAAGAAGAGGACCGAGCGCCAGCATGAGCAGTAGCTATGGACACCGTGGGTATGGCGCTGCACCAAAGCAAGCAGCAACACCAAGGAGGACATCCCCATTGACGCCGAAATCACCAGGGTACCCACCGCCAGCGCACTTGCTGGAGAACAGAGTGAAATTGAAACCAGCCGTGCCGGCAAGGCCAGAACCTGAGGTTGCAGGAACAGAAAGGCCGAATGAGCCTGAAGTCAGCCCAAGGCGTGATCAGGAAGCGCCAGCAGGGCCAGTTGAAACCTGTGCTTCACGAGGCAACAGACCTGGTCGGGGACATTGACCCTGAGGACCGGGAGGCATCAAACAAGTTTTCAGAAAAGAGCCTACTCATTGGAGGACCACTACAACGTGAGAGCACAACTCCAACAAGTCCAAAGGTCATGGCTAGAGAACCTGGTGGACGGCCTCAAACATGACAAGACAGGCTGGTATGGCCCATATAAGCCCAGAAAGGGCGAGAAGCCAGACCGCGAGATGAACAGGAAGAACCGGATATGGCACATCCCGGGTGCAGACCCAGGCGGGGATGACGAATGGCAGAAGACGGTGATCCGCCCAGTGGACGGCAGTGAGGACAGTTGGAGCCTACTGGCACAGGATATCCCGGCAGCAACGCTGCCATCAGGTAATGTCGTTGTGGTTTTTCGCCGACGCGTCCATGGGAACCTCCGAAAGCACCATCACGAAGCCTGTCCACATTGAGTTTGTCTTCCGTGTTGACGGGACTTGTCGCAGTGTGCAAAAGAGAGCCCGATGATGCGCGTGATCCAAAGAGAGCCACCATGTCAAGGGGACAGAAAAGAGACTTCATTGCAGGCATCAAGGCAATGAATAGCAATGATGCAAACTCGAGGATAGCATTAGGCAAGGGGGATATGCCACTAATCACCCCGGCGCACACACTCTTTGTCACATCAGTTGCGAGGTTTGGCAGACTTGATGGAGTGAAGTTTCTGTGCCTTGGAAAGGACGCATCCCGTCTTGGCCATGAGTTCCTTGACGAGGTGAAGCAGGCACTGAATCAGCGTGGCGCGTGCACTGTGGTGGTCGCTGTTGAATACACGAACAGTGACACATCGATACGGCGCTCAGAGGTTCTGGACCTCGTAATTGGAGGAAGATCCCTCGAAATAGATGTAGCTGACACATGCAGATGGAAGCAGCATGTTATACCTATGTACCCCAGAGTGTGCAGAGGGGACGTAGGCTTTCTCACAAATGACAGTGACCTTGGGAGTGCATTTGAGGCATGGGTGCAGATGAGCTACCCGCTTTTTGCCCCTAGGACCATTGGATGTCTGGACGAATGAGTTCCTGGAATGGCTGGAACAGAAGGCGCATGAAACGGCAGTTCATGACATGCTGTCAGTTGCATTTCCTGTTGCTGTCCAAGAAGAAGCGCAAGAAAAGATGGAAACATTGGATATTCCGGCAAATGAACACGAACAGTTTGTCCCTGGAGGGCAGAGCGAGTTAGATCTGGGAGAATGGCAAATGTTAGATGATGTGGAAATTCCAGATCTTCCAGCCAAGGAGCAAGAGAGAAGGAGAGCCTGGAGAGCCATCCCGCAAAGAGTGAGAGTCGCTGTGAGAAGGCTTCACAGGCAGTCCGGGCATGCCGCGCCACGTACCTTGGAAGGACTGTTGAAGTCTGCCAAGATTGCCAAGGTCTACATCGACGCTGTTAAGCTACACAGATGCCCTGATTGTGAGAACACTGCACCAAAACGGCCAACGCGCAAGACAAGCGCGCCAAACAAGTACCGCTTCAACCACACATTGGGCATTGACCTGTTTGAGGTTGCAGATGCAGCAGGAGACAAGTTCTTAGCGCTGAACATGCTCTGTGTTGGTACGACATTCCAACAGGCACAAGTCTTGAGGAAAGGACTTGGACAAGCATCAAGCGAGCAATGTTTGAGATCATTGGATACAAAATGGTTTTCATGGGCTGGGCATCCTGTAGAGATCGTTGCTGACCGCGGACTGCGCAACAGAGGTGCGGTAGCCAGGTATGCGGCTGCGAACAACATCCAGGCGCATCATGCCCCATTGCAAACACCAGAAGCCATAGGAAGAGTGGAAAGGCATGGCGGCATCTTGAAGGCCATGTACCGAAGGGTTTGCAGTGAGGTACAACCCATTGGCATAGACCAAGTGGATCAAGTGATTTCACAATGCTGTCGAACAAAGAACACCTTGCGCAGAATTGGTGGTTTCAGTCCATCGCAATGGGTTCTTGGAGCCTGTCCCCGAGGCGCTCCTAGCTTCATGGATGAAGAGGCGTGGTGTGACCTCGGTGCGATAGAGGAGAGAGACGACCCAAACTCGATTTTTGCATTGCAACATCAATCTCGCATTGCTTCACACAAGGCATTTGTAGAACTGGGTTGTAGCAAACGCGTCCAAAGAGCGTTGCTACGAAATGCACAAGTCATCCCGGGGCAGTATGAAGTGGGAGACATTGTGTGCTTCAGACGAGATTACATGGGCAAGACCCGCTGGAGTCCGGCAAAGTCGAGTGATTGGAAAGGAATCAGACAAGAATGTGTGGGTGCTTTGCGAAAACATTCCTGTTTTGGTGGACGGATCAAACCTACGTCCAGCACCAGGGAGAATGATCCTGCACGGCCATAGAACATGGGCAACAGGCATTTGAGGATGCAACAGGGGTTGAAGTGCCCGTTCCTGAGGATGAACAAGGTCTAGATGAGGCCGATAATCGATGAGGATGATAGTCCACCAGCACGACTGGGACTAACGCCTGTGCTAGAGACAGAGGTGCTAGACGTTGAGGAGACGGAACCAAGAGGGGCAACCACGGAAAGAAACACAATTGAACCAGATCCTGAGAGAGGGACAAGCGCAAGTGAACCAAGCTCTAGGCGCGCGAGTTGACAACAGCTCATGGATGATTTACCGGAACCAATACGCGCTTCAAGCAGGGCTAGAGAACGCAGATAGACTGCGAGCTCTGATATGCGAGACACAAGGAAGGCTGCGTGGACTAAGAGCATGCGTCAGACAGAACGTGCCTCACGTGATGCAATCGGATTGCAGACCCTTGGTAAGCCATTTGAAGGCTGAGGTACCACCGAAGATTGCAGACAAGCGACTCAGCATTGAGATCGCGGCGGTACGGCAGTCACTTCGGACGGATTAGTACAGCAACCATGGTAGCTGACAGTCTCACCAAGGCAATGAAGGCTGACCTTTTGCTGAAGGTCATGGACATGGCCGAGATTGACCCTGATGAGAAACTATAGGATGCGAAGCCGGATCGACAACCTGAAAGCAGGTTGAGTGTGAATAAAGCCTGCATGTACAGATGTGAAGCCAGGATGTCGATCATGGGAGCATGGATTGATGCATGCTCGGGGCCTTTTCGGATCACAGGGCCCTTGAGTCATCCGGCGCGAAAAGATGCGTGAAGCCCGCGTTTGCTGGACCAGATTCAGATTGGTAGCGGAGCGAAGGAACGACTCCGGGCATTTGCAGGGCGAAGGTTGCAGAGGATGAGTGTGGCTGGGTTGAGGTTTTCCCCTGACCACGGAAGAGATAGAGATTCGACCCCTGCCGAAACCCGCTCAGGCAGTTCGCAGGGTTTCCATGATTGGGAATTCAGGACAGCACTCAGAATCCGGATGTATGAAGAGAGCCTGAAAGCAAAAGAGGCTAAGGAGACCTCGAAAGGAAGTGCGAAGAGCCCAGAAGGAGGAACAGAAGGCGCAACAGAGACACCAGCGAAAGAGCCATCATTGAATCATACCGCAACATGAGCGCGGAAATGGTCCATCGCGTGGTGGAAGGCTTGAGAGGCGACGCGTTCTTGGTCGCAAGAGACCTCGGCTTAGAGGCACTCGCCGAGCCTGATGGACTCAAGACCCTCATCAAGAAGATGAGAGACATGGTTTTCCCAAGAGCAAGCGAGGAAGCCAGAGAGTTGTTCAGGGCAGGTCAGAAGCCAATGGGCCCACTATCCCGACAGAGGGGCGAGAGCGTGGTATCCTACACATCGAGACGGAAACGTTGGTGGAGGACACTCAAGGAGCTGGACAGCAGCTTGCAGTTGTCAGAACAGATGCAGGCAGAGCTGATGCTCGAACTCGCCAACATCTCGCACCTTGTCATCCGAGCTTGCTCGGACGGCGGGCGAGAAATGGACAAGGTAGAGAAAGCTCTGGTGACGAACTACGGAGGTGTACATCTTCGGGAAGGCAAGGTCTTTGGCATGCCGACTCCGAGCAAAGGTAGAGGCAAGCGCTCCGATTACTCGAGCTACAGTGGTTCCTCTTCTTCTCCCAGACGCAGCAACTGGAGAAGGTCTGCGTATCCAGCCTTTGGTCCTCTACCAGTAGGCCTTTTTGCTGAGGAAGAGGAGAAAGCAGCTGAGTCATTTGAGGAGTATGATGAGTGTGAAGATGAAGAAGAAGCCCTGGCCCTCACAGCACTGGAGGAGTTGGATGAAGGAGAGCCGATGTCAACTGGACCTCTGTAGGACTCAGATGGGATTACCCAGACAGCCACGAGAAGATGAAGTTTCCGACAGCACAAGGAGATGTCTTGCACATGCTGCCGGAGCACCGAAGGAATTGGCCAACCAAAATTATCGATGTTCGCTGTTTCCAGGACCCAGATCGTGGAAGACACACCTCGCATGTGGGAAAACGCCCGAAGATCCGTGAGGCCATGGCAGACCGGATTGAAGGCTTGGCAATGTTGAGGTCAATCCTGTACTTTGCAGAAGCCAATCCTGAAGGTGCAACATCGTGTTTGTTTGCAAATCTGGACGTCATCGATCAGTTGGCATGGCAACACTCTCAGGTGCATTGCTTCGACATGAAGGACTGAGATAGGTGGCCTTGGTTCACCGAGATGCTGGAAGTTGGGCACGCATGCGATGCGGAGGAGCCCGAGACTGCCAACAATGCAACATGAACCCCAAGTTTGCGAGCAAATGCCATCACCCCAGCACCGGCACCGGTAACAGAACCGAGTGCGCCACAAGGCCGACAGGAGAGTAAGGCTGTGAGCCTGACACCATCGCTCAGGGCGAAGAAGGACAAGGAGAAGAACAAGACTAAGGACATCGCGAAGAAGAAGGAATGAATGAATGATCCAAGGACAAGAACGCCCGCAAGGCCCTGCCAGATAGGCGCATATGTACGCCTGACACAGGTCCTCAATGCAGGTGCCTTTTATAAATATGTCTCAGTTGTCATGCTAGGTCAGAACAACATGTGTAAGACGGATGTTAGTGACACACGTGTTTGGACAGGGTATCATTTCTTGGCCTCTTCCAATCGTTTTCTGACAGACACACACACAGGTGTGTTTGGATGGAGCATCCTGACATATATTAATTATGTATACATGTATATACACATCAGGATTTAATACGTGTATTGTATACACATTATGTAGATATAAGTACACATGTGGTGGTATGCCCCTGGGACCGAGGTACTGAGCTGATTCACTGGTACTTGTTGTGTGCGTGTTTGTGCACACATTATGCCAGCCATGAGCGGAAATCGTGCAAACATTAGAAGGATTGAGTTTGCTTGCATTTGCCGAGTCTTAGGACTGAACATTTCTAACTGGCTCTATTGATTATCCCTGAATTCGTGTGCATAGGGACCTTGCACATGTGCAGAAGGTCTGTTCAACTTAAAGATAGTGTTGATAGGGTAACCTTTGCACACTGTGCGTTCTGCATAGTACTGTATTGTTTGGTAACAACACCCTTGGCAATGTTGCAATGGTATCTCCAAATTGCAGAACTGTCCATTTGGTACATAACCCCTTGCAAGCAGGAATAATGTTCGAACTTAAGGCTTCAAAGGGTATCCTGCAACCAGTCAGAATGATTTGACACTTAAAGGGTATCCCTTGCAGTTTGTCCGGAACACTTTGCAAGAGAGTGCACTTTGCAATAAGGACGGTTTGGTCGACATTCGCTTCAGATTCGGGATCCCCGTCCCCCAGCACTTTGCAGGAAGTTTTCGCGGTTGCCAGCCCTTCAACATGTGTCCCCTATCATTTTTGGTGTATTTCTCTCCAAGTTCACGCCTTCATCGCAACCCAGAGCATCCAATCAAAGCAGAACACATGTGCACATGTATGTGTATTAACATGTATATAGACTGTCAAATATGGACTTCAACAGCTCCAGATGCACAAGTCACAATTAGCTCTTCCTTTGGTGCTGCACATGCTATCGGCGAAGGGCCGTTCTGCTGAATGCGTTTGTATCGGGGGTCCTGTAAACCTTTGTTGCCGTTCCTCGAAAGTGAGGTGACGTCACGGCATGATAAATAAGATAGGCATGCCTTTCCTTTTGTTTCCCTTTAAACCAACGGGTTCTAAAACGGGCCTTGCGTTTAGAACAACCCTCACCTAAGGTTTGTTGGGCGTGATCCATTCACCCGGGCTTTCCCATGGCCAGTCTTCGACTCGGAGCAGCTCCCAGAGCCACTGCAGCGACTTGCGGCGGATGACCAGATTCTGGCGCCGCATGCGCGACAGGAAGGCCATGGGCCAGCGCGGGGTATCGAAACTAGGGACCTGGGTTTGGGCTGGTTGCTGGTTGTGTTGGCAAGTTAGAGGTGGGGATTCGGATGTGTGCAAATCAAAAGGACCCTGTGGGGACATGTGGGGACCTCTGACCTTTGTGAGTCGACCCTTTGTTCCCAAGGAAGATGGGAGGGACATGTCGGTCCAGAAACAAAAGCGACCGAGAGCCCGGAGAGCCCGGTCTGACGGCCGAGATTGCGCTCCTGGGATACCCATAAGATCCAAATAAGCAACTGCACTTCAGCCAGGGGTCAATTCATTTCCCACCCAAACATTGCACCATTTACGGGAACCCCGTTGACACGGCCGTGGAACTGCAATGGTTGATCCTTCCAAAAAGGGGAAATATCACCGGACCCCTGTCTCAGCGATGGCTTGCCGTTCCAGGCTCGAAGGTGTGGAATACCAGCATCACTCACATACAGCGTCTAGCAGACCCAAATGGCGATGGTTTCAGCACGGTGGCTTTGGCCAAAATAGACAGGCCAATGTGGGCCTGCTTTCCTTTTAGTGGTTTCTTTTGGGGTGACCTTGGGGCGACCCCTCTATTGTTCAACCAACCAATGGAAAAAGGACAATGCCGGACGGTTTCCTGCTGGCATCCTTCAAAACCAGCCCAAACCGGGGTCCCCACTCCCCCGCAAATAAACATGGAACCCCAAAAGGAAGTCCCCCAAAAAGTGATTTCTCTACCGTGATGGGTCTTTTTCAGGTTCCATTTGTTGATTTGTGGGGCCCCTAATTTCGGCACATCCCCAGATCCAACACGCCCCTGCCGAGACATCCCTGCGGGGCAGCGCGGACCGATGCTAGTACCCGGCCTAGGCCTGGCCCGCGATCGGAGAAGCTGCGGCGTGCTAAAACCGTCCAAGGCTCCCAGCGTCCATTCTTTGAACCTAAAACAAGAGATGTTTCCATCTAATATTACTGAGAGCTGAACAAAGCCTTTCTGGCAAAGCGCGCCACGACATTGCAGTTTACCTGTGTACCCTTCTTTTCCCAGTCAAGTAAGGACTCACCCCGGCATTACTGAGTTGGCTCAAGGCCTGCAAAATGATAAGGAGGTTAATCAAGCTTTCACTGTGGCGCGCTTCTGTTGTCCCGAATTGCCTGTTGATTTGGGCTGGGTTTAGGATTTGTTTTAGGGTTGATTTATGGTTGGTTCAGGGTTGGTATAGGGTTGGGTTAGGGTTGGTATAGGGTTGGTTTGGGGTTGGTGCAGGGTTGATTTTGGGTCGGTTTAGGGTTAGTGTAGGGTTGGTTTGGGGTGGGTTCAAAAATGCATCAACTACAAAGAAACCCGAAAGCACCAACAAAAATGCACACGTGCCACAAACCAGGATCGAGTGAGTGCATGGTCTAGCACCAGCTCGCTGCGAGAAGCAGCTTGCACCCAAAGCCTAGCCCGAAACCTACCAAAAAAACACACAAAAAACGGCACCCTCAGCTGGGGGTAAGTGGGGTCTATGGGGCTCTTTAGTACCAAGTATCATATCTGAATCTGATATCTAGGTCGCTTCGCTCCAGTGATCTAGTCGCCTCGGGCCCAAGGGCCTCGGCGGAATTGGAATGGATTATTGATAAATTTGGCAAACGGCAATTGTGTGAAGCAATTTTCGGGGACAGGCTGGCTCGGCCTTGGCAGGCGGACTTCTCCGATGAAGAATTGGCCGTTTTCCCGAAAACGTTTCTTTTGCAGAGTAGGCTTCGCTAAGAAATGCGAGTACCCAGGAAAGTTCAGGGGGGCTAAAATGGTTGACATCAAATGTACGCGTTGTTCCGTACGTTTGAGAAATTGCAGCCTTTGAACTTCTTCCACAACGTGTTCCTGCACGGTGCTTGCACTTGGTTAATTTGTTTTTGGTGAGTGTTGCTGGGGCCAATGAGAAGCAACGCGTGAGGACACAGAAGATGACATTATGACATTATGTCATAAGTTGGTATCACAGAGCTTGCGGTGTTTCTTTGAATGGGATGGTGGTCACTGAGTTGCTCGTGCTAGTGTTTTGCGCATTGGAATCAAAAGCACGCTGCATGGCTGCATGGCCGCATGGCACTGTGTGCAGGAATGCCGGCGCACAAAATGCCAATTGCGCATCCCAGCGATTTTGGCGACAGCTATGGCTATACGGACCCAGAGCCAGGTGCCGCAGGCGGGGGCAAGCTTCTGGCAGTCTGGGGATTCATATGTCCGGGTTACCGCGGAGCCCTCTAGCCATTCGCCCTGGTCGGCAGTAGCTTCCATTTCTGTGATTTCCAGCAGCTTCCTCAACCTCGTGCGATAGGTGGGCGCCCGCATAGGCGCTTGCGTAGGCACCTTCTAGCGGCGTAGGCCCGCCTAGGCACCCTCATGGGTGTTTCAACATCCGCGGAGGCGCTGGCGTAGGCATGCTTCCAGTGTATACCCCCGTATGCCGAAAAACACCGCTCACTTGTTCAAACAAGAGCTGGAGCTAAACCTGGAAGAGGGCTGGCGGTGGGACTTGTAAGTCATGTGGGTGTGTTCATGCGCACGGCGTCATTAGCTTCCAGCCTGTCGCTGCAGATATCGTCAAATGTCCTGCATAGTGCTGAGCACATTATGCCAGCCATGAGCGGAAATCGTGCAAACATTAGAAGGATTGAGTTTGCGTCATGACTAGTTGCATTTGCCGAGTCTTAGGACTGAACATTTCTAACTGGCTCTATTGATTATCCCTGAATTCGTGTGCATAGGGACCTTGCACATGTGCAGAAGGTCTGTTCAACTTAAAGATAGTGTTGATAGGGTAACCTTTGCACATTGTGCGTTCTGCATAGTACTGTATTGTTTGGTAAAAACACCCTTGGCAATGTTGCAATGGTATCTCCAAATTGCAGAGCTGTCCATTTGGTACATAACCCCTTGCAAGCAGGAATAATGTTCGAACTTAAGGCTTCAAAGGGTATCCTGCAACCAGTCAGAGTGATTTGACACTTAAAGGGTATCCCTTGCAGTTTGTCCGGAACACTTTGCAAGAGAGTGCGCTTTGCAATAAGGACGGTTTGGGCTTTGTCGACATTCGCTTCAGATTCAGCTCTTGGCAATGGGGATCCCCGTCCCCCAGCACGTTGCAGGAAGTTTTCCCGTCTGCCAGCCCTTCAACATGTGTCCCCTATCAGTTTTGGTGTATTTCTCTCCAAGTTCACGCCTTCATCGCAACCCAGAGCATCCAATCAAAGCAGAACACATGTGCACATGTATGTGTATTAACATGTATATAGACTGTCAAATATGGACTTCAACAGCTCCAGATGCACAAGTCACAATTAGCTCTTCCTTTGGTGCTGCACATGCTATCGGCGAAGGGCCGTTCTGCTGAATGCGTTTATATCGGGGGCCCTGTAAACCTTTGTTGGGCTGGAGTGCCGTTCCTCGAAAGTGAGGTGACGTCACGGCATGATAGATAAGATAGGCATGCCTTTCCTTTTGTTTCCCCTTAAACCAACGGGTTCCAAAACGGGCCTTGCATTTAGAACAACCCTCACCTAAGATTTGTTGGGCGTGATCCATTCACCCGGCTTTCCCATGGCCAGTCTTCGACTCGGAGCAGCTCCCAGAGCCACTGCAGCGACTTGCGGCGGATGACCAGATTCTGGCGCCGCATGCGCGACAGGAAGGCCATGGGCCAGCGCGGGGTATCGAAACTAGGGACCTGGGTTTGGGCTGGTTGCTGGTTGTGTTGGCAAGTTAGAGGTGGGGATTCGGATGTGTGCAAATCAAAAGGACCCTGTGGGGACATGTGGGGACCTCTGACCTTTGTGAGTCGACCCTTTGTTCCCAAGGAAGATGGGAGGGACATGTCGGTCCAGAAACAAAAGCGACCGAGAGCCCGGAGAGCCCGGTCTGACGGCCGAGATCCAGGTCCTGGGATACCCATAAGATCCAAATAAGCAACTGCACTTCAGCCAGGGGTCAATTCATTTCCCACCCAAACATTGCACCATTTACGGGAACCCCGTTGACACGGCCGTGGAACTGCAATGGTTGATCCTTCCAAAAAGGGGAAATATCACCGGACCCCTGTCTCAGCGATGGCTTGCCGTTCCAGGCTCGAAGGTGTGGAATACCAGCATCACTCACATACAGCGTCTAGCAGACCCCAAATGGCGATGGTTTCAGCACGGTGGCTTTGGCCAAAATAGACAGGCCAATGTGGGCCTGCTTTCCTTTTAGTTGTTTCTTTTGGGGTGACCTTGGGGCGACCCCTCTATTGTTCAACCAACCAATGGAAAAAGGACAATGCCGGACGGTTTCCTGCTGGCATCCTTCAAAACCAGCCCAAACCGGGGTCCCCATTCCCCCGCAAATTAACATGGAACCCCAAAAGGAAGTCCCCCAAAAAGTGATTCCTCTACCGTGATGGGTCTTTTTCAGGTTCCATTTGTTGATTTGTGGGGCCCCTAATTTCGGCACATCCCCAGATCCAACACGCCCCTGCCGTCCATTCTTTGAACCTAAAACAAGAGATGTTTCCATCTAATATTACTGAGAGCTGAACAAAGCCTTTCTGGCAAAGCGCGCCACGACATTGCAGTTTACCTGTGTACCCTTCTTTTCCCAGTCGAGTAAGGACTCACCCTGGCATTGCTGAGTTGGCTCAAGGCCTGCAAAATGACAAGGAGGTTAATCAAGCTTTCACTGTGGCGCGCCTGAGTAGCCTGGGCATGAACACCATCTAAGGTGGGATACTTGAGGCGTCCTCAACCGACAACAACATTACAATGGGGAACGATGTGCTTGTTGGAAAAAGGCGCTTGTTGGGCACGACAACTATTACTGGCTTCACCCACAAGTCTCAATAGATAACACAACTTCTTTCTAGCAATTCATGTTTCATGATCCCTATACAGCCAAAGCCTTTCAAAGAACGCGGAGGAAAAGCAACGATTAAGCATGAGAGGCTGCACGCATGACACTGTCTTCATATACCTCACGACAAGGGTCTTCGATGTCTTCAGACAGGATGGCCGGATGGATATTCATGGATATTCACTTGATCGACAGAATCTTTGGACATATTTAGGTGAAGTGGTATGATGATCAAATGATGTCTAGCTTGTGTGACAACTATGTGAGCAATGAAACTCCATACTGTAGATGGGCCAAAGGTGGACAGGGCTACAACGATAGCGCTTGGACACTAACAAAGATAAATGATGACTCGTAAGTGATGATTGACGGACGCATATGCATACATATACAAACATTCATACATATATATACATGGTTCCCCCCCTCCCAAAGAAGGTCCCCCCCTCCCTAAGAAGGTCTACAATCGTCTACAATTTATAGTCATGTTTGGGAAGGGATTGAACTCACTTTCTGGTGCTTAGGAGTTTTGAAGCAAACAACCCGAAGTACTTCGAAGTACTTCGCTTCTGGATTCAAGATTCAAGGGTGCCAGCCACTCCTGAAATGAGTCTTGAAGCCATTTCCTGGCGCTTAAGATGTTAAAGGCAAAAACCTAGAAGTACTTCGAAGTACTTCGCCCCTGGGTTCAAGATTCAAGGGTGCCAGCCACTCCTGAGATGAATCTGGAATCATGAAATGAATATTGAATCTAGCTTCGGGTTGGTTTAGGGTTGGTTTAGGGTTGATTTTGGCTGGGTTTAGGATTTGTTTTAGGGTTGATTTATGGTTGGTTCAGGGTTGGTATAGGGTTGGTTTAGGGTTGGTATAGGGTTGGTTTAGGGTTGGTTTGGGGTTGGTGCAGGGTTGATTTTGGGTCGGTTTAGGGTTAGTATAGGGTTGGTTTGGGGTGGGTTCAGGGTGGGTTTAGGGTTTAGCTTAGGGTTGGTTTAGGGTTAGTTTAGGGTTGATTCAGTTACGTCATACCGAGTCGCCTGCTAGACCACGGACTTAAAAACTCATACAATTTGAAACAGCCAAGTTGAAATTAAACTCGGCTGTTTTGAAAAGCACCGGATTTCCTGGTGAACCGCAGCCCAGAAAGCATAAACTTCAAAACAGCCGTCATCCAGCAAAACCCAGTCAGCTGTGAAAAAGCATCCTTTCCGCTGCGCTGGCGGGTGGAGTCGGGCACAGGGCCTTTCGGATCAGAGTGCATGCGCCCCTCCTGGATTGCAGCCTGATGGCAAGAAACGCCACTGAAACCACAAACAACTACAAAGAAGCCCAAAAGCACCAACAAAAATGCACACGTGCCACAAACCAGGATCGAGTGAGTGCACGGTCTAGCACCAGCTCGCTGCGAGAAGCAGCTTGCGCCCAAAGCCTAGCCCTAAACCTACCGAAAAAACACAAACGTCAGCTGGGGGTAAGTGGGGTCTATGGGGCTCTTTAGTACCAAGTATCATATCTGATATCTAGGTCGCTTCGCTCCAGTGATCTAGTCGCCTCGGGCCCAAGGGCCTCGGCGAATTGGAATGGATTATTGATAAATTTGGCCAACGGCAATTGTGTGAAGCAATTTTCGGGGACAGGCTGGCTCGGCCTTGGCAGGCGGACTTCTCCGATGAAGAATTGGCCGTTTTCCCGAAAACGTTTCTTTTGCAGAGTAGGCTTCGCTAAGAAACGCGAGTACCCAGGAAAGTTCAGGGGGGCTAAAATGGTTGACATCAAATGTACGCGTTGTTCCGTACGTTTGAGAAATTGCAGCCTTTGAACTTCTTCCACAACGTGTTCCTGCACGGTGCTTGCACTTGGTTAATTTGTTTTTGGTGAGTGTTGCTGGGGCCAATGAGAAGCAACGCGTGAGGACACAGAAGATGACATTATGACATTATGTCATAAGTTGGTATCACAGAGCTTGCGGTGTTTCTTTGAATGGGATGGTGGTCACTGAGTTGCTCGTGCTAGTGTTTTGCGCATTGGAATCAAAAGCACGCTGCATGGCTGCATGGCCGCATGGCACTGTGTGCAGGAATGCCGGCGCACAAAATGCCAATTGCGCATCCCAGCGATTTTGGCGACAGCTATGGCTATACGGACCCAGAGCCAGGTGCTGCAGGCGAGGGCAAGCTTCTGGCAGTCTAGGGATTCATATGTCCGGTTTAGCGCGGAGCCCTCTATACCATATTGAGCCATTCCCAGGGCGAAGATGTTCGGCAACTTCCATTTCTGTGATTTCCAGCAGCTTCCTCAACCTCGTGCGATAGTCATGAGTCAACACAGATTGAACGGCTTACGTATATTAATTATGTATACATGTATACACACATCAGGATTTAATACGTGTATTGTATATATATATATATATACATTATGTAGATATAAGTACACACATGTAGTGGTATGCCCCTGGAACCGAGGTTTTGAGCTGATTCACTGGTACTTGTTGTGTGCGTGTTTGTGCACACATTATGCCAGCCATGAGCGGAAATCGTGCAAACATTAGAAGGATTGAGTTTGCGTCATGACTAGTTGCGTTTGCCGAGTCTTAGGACTGAACATTTCTAACTGGCTCTATTGATTATCCTTGAATTCGTGTGCATAGGGACCTTGCACATGTGCAGGAGGTCTGTTCAAATTAAAGATAGTGTTGATAGGGTAACCTTTGCACATTGTGCGTTCTGCATAGTACTGTATTGTTTGGTAAAAACACCCTTGGCAATGTTGCAATGGTATTTCCAAATTGCAGAACTGTCCATTTGGTACATAACCCCTTGCAAGCAGGAATAATGTTCGAGCTTAAGGCTTCAAAGGGTATCCTGCAACCAGTCAGAGTGATTTGACACTTAAAGGGTATCCCTTGCAGTTTGTCCGGAACACTTTGCAAGAGAGTGCACTTTGCAATACAGGACGGTTTTGGGCTTTGTCGACATTCGCTTCAGATTCAGCTCTTGGCAATGGGGATCCCCGTCCCCCAGCACTTTGCAGGAAGTTTTCCCGGTTGCCAGCCCTTCAACATGTGTCCCCTATCAGTTTTGGTGTATTTCTCTCCAAGTTCACGCCTTCATCGCAACCCAAAGCATCCAATCAAAGCAGAACACATGTGCACATGTATGTGTATTAACATGTATATAGACTGTCAAATATGGACTTCAACAGCTCCAGATGCACAAGTCACAATTAGCTCTTCCTTTGGTGCTGCACATGCTATCGGCGAAGGGCCGTTCTGCTGAATGCGTTTATATCGGGGGCCCTGTAAACCTTTGTTGGGCTGGAGTGCCGTTCCTCGAAAGTGAGGTGACGTCACGGCATGATAGATAAGATAGGCATGCCTTTCCTTTTGTTTCCCTTTAAACCAACGGGTTCCAAAACGGGCCTTGCGATTAGAACAACCCTCACCTAAGGTTTGTTGGGCGTGATCCATTCACCCGAGCTTTCCCATGGCCAGTCTTCGACTCGGAGCAGCTCCCAGAGCCACTGCAGCGACTTGCGGCGGATGACCAGATTCTGGCGCCGCATGCGCGACAGGAAGGCCATGGGCCAGCGCGGGGTATCGAAACTAGGGACTGGGTTTGGGCTGGTTGCTGGTTGTGTTGGCAAGTTAGAGGTGGGGATTCAAAGGACCCTGTGGGGACATGTGGGGACCTCTGACCTTTGTGAGTCGACCCTTTGTTCCCAAGGAAGATGGGAGGGACATGTCGGTCCAGAAACAAAAGCGACCGAGAGCCCGGAGAGCCCGGTCTGACGGCCGAGATTGCGCTCCTGGGATACCCATAAGATCCAAATAAGCAACTGCACTTCAGCCAGGGGTCAATTCATTTCCCACCCAAACATTGCACCATTTACGGGAACCCCGTTGACACGGCCGTGGAACTGCAATGGCCCTGTCTCAGCGATGGCTTGCCGTTCCAGGCTCGAAGGTGTGGAATACCAGCATCACTCACATACAGCGTCTAGCAGACCCCAAATGGCGATGGTTTCAGCGCGGTGGCTTTGGCCAAAATAGACAGGCCAATGTGGGCCTGCTTTCCTTTTAGTGGTTTCTTTTGGGGTGACCTTGGGGCGACCCCTCTATTGTTCAACCAACCAATGGAAAAAGGACAATGCCGGACGGTTTCCTGCTGCCATCCTTCGAATTCAGGACAGCACTCAGAATCCGGATGTATGAAGAGAGCCTGAAAGCAAAAGAGGCTAAGGAGACCTCGAAAGGAAGCGCGAAGGCGCAACAGAGACACCAGCGAAAGAGCCATCATTGAATCATACCCGACATGAGCGCGGAAATGGTCCATCGCGTGGTGGAAGGCTTGAGAGGCGACGCGTTCTTGGTCGCAAGAGACCTCGGCTTAGAGGCGCTTGCGGAGCCTGATGGACTCAAGACCCTCACCAAGAAGATGAGAGACATATTTTTTCAAGAGCAAGTGAGGAAGCCAGAGAGTTGTTAGGTCAGAAGCCAATGGGCCCAATATCCCGACAGAGGGGCGAGAGCATGGTATCCTACACATCGAGACGGACACGTTGTTGGAGGACACTCAAGGAGCTGGACAGCAGCTTGCAGTTGTCAGAACAGATGCAGGCAGAGCTGATGCTCGAACTCGCCAACATGTTGCACCAGGAGATCCTTGTCATCCGAGCTTGCTCGGACGGCGGGCGAGAAATGGACAAGGTAGATAAGCTCTGGTGACGAACTACGGAGGTGTACATCTTCGGGGAGGCAAGGTCTTTGGCACCTGGTCCGGGCATCCCGAATGGGAACTTGAAGGTGAATACACATACGAGCATGAGGATGCTCTACCAGTAGGCTAGGAAGCATGAGGAGTATGATGAGTGTGAGGATGAAGAAGAAGCCCTGACCCTCACAGCACTGGAGAAGTTGGATGAAGGAGAGCCGATGTCAACTGGAGAAGCCATACAGCTGCAATTAGCAGCCCATGTTGCTTTTGGCAAGGCCAAAGGCAAAGGAAAAAGGACAAGCTCCAAAGGCAAGAGCAAGGGCAAGGGGAAGGTCGTTCGATCCCACTTGACCCTGGAGCAGAGGAGGTCGAAGTTGAAGGACCTCAAGAAGCAAAGCAAATGCCTGAGATGTGGAGGCCATGGACATTGGGCAGGTGACCCAGAGTGTAAGTTCCCAGGACTCAGGACAAACCAAGGGACACCGTCCAATCCGGCATCCCCATCAAACACAGCATATGCAGCCCACATGAGCGACACGTCAGAAGAAGAAGACAATCTGTACTTGCATGCTGTAGGAGACGACCAGCCAGTTGCATTGACAGCATCGGGAACAGGTAAGGGATGCACCAAGAAGAAAGCCCCCGTTGCTGATCTGTTTCCCCCAAGCTCGGCCGAGCCGGAACAACTGTCTGAGGTACCTGCAATAGCTTCAGCGGGAGCCACGAAGAGGAGAGCAAGGATGAGTACCGCTAGAGCCTCAGCAGATGTCCAGCTGGTAGAAATGCAAGAGGATGTTGAAGGCGAAAACACCGTTCTCAAGTACGGCATGTACAAGGGCATGACATACAAGCAAGTTGTTAGAGACCATCCTCAATATGTCATTTGAGGATTGAATGTCAAAGGCCCTGGAGGATTGCTCAAGAACTTTCTGACTTGGGTGTTACAGCACTACGTTGTGGAAGGCAAGCAGTTGGTGAGCCGTTCTTTGAGGGGCATGGACCCCGGGGCATACCAACCGAAGGCTAAGTCATCAGCAGCCAAAAGGCCACCTGTGCCACCATTGCCCAATCCGTGTGCATCAGGATGCAAGAACTTTAGCTATCAAGGCTCAACGGCATATACCGTCAGGAAGACATGCCGTGAATGCGGGCACAGCTCAACCCAGAGGCGTGAAGCTGAGCCTACACATGAGCCAGACACTTGCCCGCACGAGGACATAGACCACCGGGGCTCGTCCCGTGTGACAAGTAGGAGTTGGTGCCAACAATGTTGCACTTTCATCAGCGAAATGCCGATGGAGGCTAAGAAGTCCATGAAACAAGTGGCAAAGCAGGTTGAGTGCAGCAACATGACGACCAAACCTGTGATAGAAGCACTGGCTTCGGCAGAATCCCACGCACGACTGTCAACCACAGAGGTAGAGCAGGTGATTGGCATTTTCTCCACAGTCATCTCTGAACAGCTGTCTCAAGGCGAAGAGTTCTCTGCGGCAGACCTCCACACGGTGCTCCAGGACTGTATAGTGAAAGCCACCGAGAGGGGAGAAGGCAGTTCTCCACCTTGGGAAAAGGTGAGCTACCAGGGAAACGGCCTGTTGAGCGATGAAGTCCGTGTGGGTCACTTCCCTGTAGTGGACGCTTATGATCCCAATGAACCAGACGTTTGGGGAGCTCTTGGCGAAGGGTGTAACTGCACTGTTCACTCATCATACTGGGCAGAGATTTTTGGAGAAGCGCTTGGAGGCACAAGGAATGAAGATGCCGTGGTTGAACAAAGAAGGGAGACAGTTCACCGGCCTTGCTGCCAGTTCAAGAACAGAAGGCGTGAGGAAGCTGCCCTTTGCCATTTGCGCAAACAACGGGGACGGCGTTGCAGGCATCATGGAGTCGCATGAATTGAGCGCAGGCAAAACCCGACTGCTGATCTCACTGCATGCTCAAGCCGCATTGGGACTGGTCAAGGAGATGGGATCCGGTGTAGTGACCATCAAAGGAGTTGGTGATTTGCAGATCCATCGATGTTCCAAAACCGGTCTTATGGTGAACCTTTTCCCAATTTGCAAGGTATGCAGCAAGCGGCAAGGTATTGCCTAAAGGTGTCAGAGCACTGAGGGCAGACAGCTGCTTCAGACCTGCAGCCATGATGGGAGACGCTGCTGGAGCAGGAGCAGCCGGTCAGGAGGCCGAGCCAATTGAGGAGTGCCTGCAAGGCTGGACGGATGCAGTGCCGAAGAACAAGAAGATTTGGGTGACCTCTGTAGGACTCAGCTGGGATTACCCAGACAGCCACGAGAAGATGAAGTTTCCGACAGCACAAGGAGATGTCTTGCACATGCTGCCGGAGCACCGAAGGAATTTGCCAACCATATTATCGATGTTCGCTGTTTCCAGGACCCAGATGGCAGACAGGATTGAAGGCTTGGCAATGTTGAAGTCAATCCTGTACTTTGCAGAAGCCAATCCTGAAGGCTGCAACATCGTGTTCGTTTGCAAATCTGGACGTCATCGATCAGTTGGCATGGCAACACTCTCAGGCGCATTGCTTCGACATGAAGGAGTGAGATCGGTGGCCGTGGTTCACCGAGATGCTGGAAGTTGGGCACGCATGCGATGCGGAGGAGCCCGAGACTGCCAACAATGCAACATGAACCCCAAGATTGCGAGCGTCATCGCGCACTTCGCATTGCGAGCAAAGGCCATCACCCCAGTATCGGCACCGGTAACAGAACCGAGTGCGCCACAAGGCCAACAGGAGAGTAAGGCTGTGAGCCTGACACCATCGCTCAGGGCGAAGAAGGACAAGGAGAAGGACAAGACTAAGGACATCACGAAGAAGAAGGAATCAATGAATTATCCGAGGACAAGAACACCCGCAAGGGCAATTGACCCGGAAGCGGAGGACCTGCGCAGCTAGCGCGAGGCCGAAAGTAATAGCCACGATCCCGCCAAGAGGCAGAGAGGTGACCTATGGACAGATGAGGTCAGGACCTCGAGCAACTGAACCCGGAGTCTTTGTTCGAGTTGGTGAAGGCATTAAGCAATCAGGTGACTACTCTGACCAGCGAGTTGAGGGAGCTCAAGAAGAAGAGCCGCTCACGAAGCCCTAAGAGGGGAAGAGCTTCATCAAAGGAGAGTTCAATGAGGAGCAGGCGCAGCAGGCCCCGACAGAGCAAGTATGACAAGGAGTCGAGGAGCCGATCACCAATCACAAGAAGAGGACCGAGCGCCAGCATGAGCAGTAGCTATGGACACCGTGGGTATGGCGCTGCACCAAAGCAAGCTGCAACACCAAGGAGGACATCCCCAGACGACGAAATCACCAGCATATCCACCGCCAGCGCACTTGCTGGAGAACAGAGTGAAATTGGAACCAGCCGTGCCGGCAAGGCCAGAACCTGAGGTTGCAGGAACAGAAAGGCCGAATGAGCCTGAAGTCAGCCCAAGGCGTGATCAGGAAGCGCCAGCAGGGCCAGTTGAGCCTGCAGAACCTGTGCTTCACGAGGCAACAGACCTGGTCGGGGACATTGACCCTGAGGCGCGGGAGGCATCAAACAAGTTTGGAGGCATTCAGAAAAGAGCCTACTCATTGGAGGACCACTACATGGTGGACGGCCTCAAACATGACAAGACAGGCTGGTATGGCCCATATAAGCCCAGAAAGGGCGAGAAGCCAGACCGCGAGATAACAGGAAGAACCGGATATGGCACATCCCGGGTGCAGACCCAGGCGGGGATGACGAATGGCAGAAGACGGTGATCCGCACAGTGGACGGCAGTGAGGACAGTTGGAGCCTACTGGCGCAGGATATCCCGGCAGCAACACATGTGCACGTGCCATCAGGCAATGTCGTTGTGGTTTTGTGCCAGCCAGCACCAACGCGTCCATGGGAACCTCCGAAAGCACCATCATGAAGCCGGTCCACATCGCGTTCGTCTTCCGTGTTGACGGGACTTGCCGCAGTGTGCAAAAGAGAGCCCGATGATGTGCGTGATCCAAAGAGAGCCACCATGTCAAGGGGACAGAAAAGAGACTTCATTGCAGGCATCAAGGCAATGAATAGCAATGATGCAAACTTGAGGATAGCATTAGGCAAGGGGGATATGCCACTAATCACCCCGGCGCACACACTCTTCGTCACATCAGTTGCGAAGTTTGGCAGAATTGATGGAGTGAAGTTTCTGTGCATTGGAAAGGACGCATCCCGTCTTGGCCATGAGTTCCTTGACGAGGTGAAGCAGGCACTGAATCAGCATGGCGCGTGCACTGTGGTGGTTGCTGTTGAATACACGAACAGTGACACATCGATAGGGCGCTCAGAGGTTATGGACCTCGGAATTGGAGGAAGATCCCTCGAAATAGATGTAGCTGATACATGCAGATGGAAGCAGCATGCTATACCTATGTACCCCGGAGTGTGCAGAGGGGATGTAGGCTTTCTCACAAATGACAGTGACCTTGAGGCATGGATGCAGATGAGCTACCCGCTTTTTTCCCCTAGGACCATTGAGGATGTCTGGACGAATGAGTTCCTGGAATGGCTGGAACAGAAGGCGCATGAAACGGCAGTTCATGACATGCTGTCAGTTGCATTTCCTGTTGCTGTCCAAGAAGAAGCGCAAGAAAAGAGGGAAACATTGGATATTCCGGCAAATGAACACGAACAGTTTGTCCCTGGAGAGCAGAGCGAGTTAGATCTGGGAGAATGGCAAACGTTAGATGATGTGGAAATTCCAGATCTTCCAGCCAAGGAGCAAGAGAGAAGGAGAGCCTGGAGAGCCATCCGAGTCGCTGTGAGAAGGCTTCACAGGTCTACATCGACGCTGTTAAGCTACACAGATGCCCTGATTGTGAGAACACTGCACCAAAACGGCCAACACACAAGACAAGCGTGCCAAACAAGTACCGCTTCAACCACACATTGGGCATTGACCTGTTTGAGGTTGCAGATGCAGCAGGAGACAAGTTCTTAGCGCTGAACATGCTCTGTGTTGGTACGACATTCCAACAGGCACAAGTCTTGAGACAAGCATCAAGCGAGCAATGTTTGAGATCATTGGATACAAAATGGCTTTCATGGGCTGGACATCCTGTAGAGATCGTTGCTGACCGCGGACTGCGCAACAGAGGTGCGGTAGCCAGGTACGCGGCTGCGAACAACATCCAGGTGCATCATGCCCCATTGCAAACACCAGAAGCCATAGGAAGAGTGGAAAGGCATGGCGGCATCTTGAAGGCCATGTACCGAAGGGTTTGCAGTGAGGTACAACCCATTGGCATAGACCAAGTGGATCAAGTGATTTCACAATGCTGTCGAACAAAGAACACCTTGCGCAGAATTGGTGGTTTCAGTCCATCACAATGGGTTCTTGGAGGCGCTCCTAGCTTCATGGATGAAGAGGCGTGGTGTGACCTCGGTGCGATAGAGGAGAGAGACGACCCAAACTCGATTTTTGCATTGCAACATCAATCTCGCATTGCTTCACAAAAGGCATTTGTAGAACTGGGTTGTAGCAAACGCGTCCAAAGAGCGTTGCTACGAAATGCACAAGTCATTCCGGGGCAGTATGAAGTGGGAGACATTGTGTGCTTCAGACGAGATTACATGGGCAAGACCCGCTGGAGTCCGGCAAAGTCGAGTGATTGTGTGGGTGCTTTGCGAAAACATGCCTGTTTTGGTGGACGGATCAAACCTACGTCCGGCACTAGGGAGAATGATCCTGCACGGCCATGAGATAGTTCCCTCAGAAGTGATTCAAGAACATGGCCAACAGGCATTTGAGGATGCAACAGGGGTTGAGTGCCCGTTCCTGAGGATGAACAAGGTCTAGATGAGGCCGATAATCGATGAGGGTGATAGTCCACCAGCACGACTGGGACTGACGCCTGTGCTAGAGACAGAGGTGCTAGACGTTGAGGAGACGGAACCAAGAGGGGCAACCACGGAAAGAAACACAATTGAACCAGATCCTGAGAGAGGGACAAGCACAAGTGAACCAAGCTCTAGGCGTGCGAGTCGACAACAGCTCATGGATGATTTACCGGAACCAATACGCGCTTCAAGCAGGGCTAGAGAAAGCCGATAGACTGCGAGCTCTGATATGCGAGACACAAGGAAGGCTGCGTGGACTAAGCGCATGGGAGGAAGACGTCAGACAGAACGTGCCTCACGTGATGCTGTCGGATTGCAGACCCTTGGTAAGCCATTTGAAGGCTGAGGTACCACCGAAGATTGCAGACAAGCGACTCAGCATTGAGATCGCGCCGGTACGGCAGTCACTTCGGACGCCTGAAGGCCGGAAGGCATCAGAGATGTACAAGAAAGGAGGAGACCGAGTGAGGTGGATTAGTGCAGCAATCATGGTAGCTGAAATTCTCACCAAGGCAATGAAAGCTGACCTTTTGCTGAAGGTCATGGACATGGGCGAATACGTGGTCGAGATTGACCCTGATGAGAAACCATAGGATGCGAAGCCGGATCGACACCTGAAAGCAGGTTGAGTGTGAATAAACCCTGCATGTACAGATGTGAAGCCAGGATGTCGATCATGGGAGCATGGATTGATGCATGCTCGGGGCCTTTTCGGATCACAGGGCCCTTGAGTCATCCGGCGCGAAAAGATGCGTGAAGCCCGCGCTTGCTGGACCAGATTCAGATTGGTAGCGGAGCGAAGGAACGACTCCGGGCATTTGCAGGGCGAAGGTTGCAGAGGATGAGTGTGGCTGGGTTGAGGTTTTCCCCTGACCACGGAAGAGATAGAGATTCGACCCCTGCCGAAACCCGCTCAGGCTCGTACATCTATGGGGGCAGCTCGCAAGGGTTTCCATGATTGGGAATTCAGGACAGCACTCAGAATCCGGATGTATGAAGAGAGCCTGAAAGCAAAAGAGGCTAAGGAGACCTCGAAAGGAAGTGCGAAGAGCCCAGAAGGAGGAACAGAAGGCGCAACAGAGACACCAGCGAAAGAGCCATCATTGAATCATACCGCGACATGAGCGCAGAAATTGTCCATCGCTTGGTGGAAGGCTTGAGAGGCGACGCGTTCTTGGTCGCAAGAGACCTCGGCTTAGAGGCACTCGCCGAGCCTGATGGACTCAAGACCCTCATCAAGAAGATGAGAGACATGGTTTTCCCAAGAGCAAGCGAGGAAGCCAGAGAGTTGTTCAGGGCAGGTCAGAAGCCAATGGGCCCACTATCCGACAGAGGGGCGAGAGCATGGTATCCTACACATCGAGACGGAAACGTTGGTGGAGGACACGCAAGGAGCTGGACAGCAGCTTGCAGTTGTCAGAACAGATGCAGGCAGAGCTGATGCTCGAACTCGCCAACATCTCGCACCAGGAGATCCTTGTCATCCGAGCTTGCTCGGACGGCGGGCGAGAAATGGACAAGGTAGAGAAAGCTCTGGTGACGAACTACGGAGGCGTACATCTTCGGGAAGGCAAGGTCTTTGGCATGCCGACTCCGAGCAAAGGTAGAGGCAAGCGCTCCGATTACTCGAGCTACAGTGGTTCCTCTTCTTCTCCCAGCCGCAGCAACTGGAGAAGGTCTGCGTATCCAGCCTGGTCCTCTACCAGTAGGCCTTTTTGCTGAGGAAGAGGAGGAAGCAGCTGAGTCATGTGAGGAGTATGATGAGTGTGAAGATGAAGAAGAAGCCCTGGCCCTCACAGCACTGGAGGAGTTCCCTGAGGATCCGATATTGAAAAAATCACTATCGATTTTTGTTTTCAATCGCGATTGAACTTGAAAAAAGCCAATCCGCAGATTGTTTTTTCAAGATTTAAGATTGGTCATGTTAACCAATCTGGATCAATATTTTGAGACCAATCTGGATCAATATTTTTTATGTTGTTTCAAGACTGATCAACTTTTTTGCTGCCTGCAGCACACCCTGCTCAAGAAGCTCTGCTAGAGAAGACAAGTGCTTGAAAGAACACGTATACGTGGCTTGAAAGAAAGCTTGCTTAAGGTGGCTTGCTTGAAAGAAAGCTTGCTTAAGGTGGCTTGTGGACATCAGCACAGGTGAAATCCAAGGTGGCCAGCTGAAACAAGCAATTTTGAAATATGATCCGAGAAAAACATTGCTGCAATCTGCTGCCTGGGAGAAGGCTGGATCATCTGCAGGGGTAGGCATGCAGGCTTGAAAGAAAGCTGTGTAGACAGGGTAGGTCAGTTTCACCCAAAGACAAGTGCAGCGAAAATACATAAAAAAAATTCTTTAAGCAAATACTGAATACCAAGAATTTTAAAAAACACCGACAAGCAGTACCAACCATTTTTAAAGTGTAATTTATCAAAAAAATGATCCCCATATATATTTATTTTTTTATAGAAATGAAAGACACCCATAATTTTACTGACAACATGATATGTTTTGGGGAATCTTTGCATTTTTTCAACAAAAGCCAGTCAGTTTGCATGTTGTCTGCAACACTTCAGTGTTCGAAGCCACTTGCGCTCAAACCAGGTTTTTGAACCACCACTCACCAGTTTTAAACATCACAGGGAAGCAAACTCCATGAGCCACTAGGATTCAAAAACCATTTCCCACCAAAAGCCATAGCTCACCAGCACCAGCAAAATAACATTTCCCACTAGCACCAAAGTCACACAGCAAAACACAAGCACTAACTGTTACTTTTCAGGATTTCCAGCGATTAAGGCTTGAGAGAAAGCCTTTCATAGTTTTCCTGCGCAAGTCTTGAAAGAAAGCTTGATGGGTTGGTGGGGAGAAAAGAAGTGGAAAGGTGGTGGGTGGTCCTACAAAGACTGGTGGTGGGACCAAGAGCAGGAGGGAGAATGGGATGAGGAGGAAGAGGAAAGGGAGCGGGCCCACCGCTCAAAAATGGAAAGGTGGGATAAGCAAAGTGACAGCAGCAGTGACAACTCTTTGAGGAGGGGGCTCAGGGAAATTAGGCCTGAAAGAAGGCCTGAGGAAGAGAAAGAGGAGGAAAGAAGGCCTGAAAGAAGGCATGACAAAAAGTTTGGGCCGTCTCAGAAAAAGAGCAGGAGAAGGAGGAAAATGAAAGACCTGAAAGAAGGTCCCAAGCAGCTTCCAGCGATGGGCCTGAAAGAAGGCCCAGGTTTGAGCCAGAGCACAGGCCTGGCCAATCTGACTGGGACCCCTTCTTGCAGGAAGGAAGGGGGAAGAAATCCAGGGAAGCCAGGAAGAAGGCCAGGGCTGCTGATTGTCAGGTCCAAGCCAGGAAAGAACAAGGCCTGAAAGAAGGCCATCCTGAGCTGCCTCAGCAGCAAACGCCTGGCTCCTACAAGTGGAGGCTGATGAAAGAAAGAGAAAAAGAAATGATGGAAGATGAAAGGAGCATAGTGCTTGAAAGAAGCAACTCCAAGAGGAGCGGGCTGCCTTCCTGGCAGAGAAGGAGGAATTCCTGAAGAGAAGGGAAGCCAGCCTCCCCAGAGGAGTGCAGCTGAGAAGCGTGAGGAGAGGAGGAGGACGAGAAGGGATGAAGAAGAAGAAGAAGAAGAAGCGGGGCCTGAAAGAAGGCAAATTCAAGAAGAAAGCCACAAAAAAGAGGATACACCAGAGGAGGAGGAACCAGAGCCATAAAAAAAGAAGCAGCAAGAGGAAGAGGAGGAGGAATCTGAAGAAACAGAAGAATCTGAGGAGAGCCAAGAAGAGCAGAAGCAAAAGAAAAGAGAAGAGGATAAAAACAAGAGAAATACAAACAAGGCTCAGCCCATGGAGATCGATGAAAGATGAAAAGGACCTCTGAGATGCCTGAAAGACGGCATTTTGATCCAGCCAAAATTGGCTGTGAGTTTTTGAGTTGTACAGTGACCAGCCAAACAGGCTGTGATTTTTTGGAAAAATAAATGAACACTATTATGAATAAAGATATTGCAATATTTGTATGTTTCGAAAATAGTATATACAATATATTTGCAAAACATATATTTGTATAAATTTTTGAAAATACAATTTTATGTATATATTTACATTTTCAACAAAATATAACTATATATCTATATGTATCAAATTAAACATTACACACCTATATATATATATATATGCATATACCAAGATTAAAGGGTTCCTTGGAATTATTTTCAAATAGTCTACACAAGGCAATTTGTTTCATGCAAAACCTTTGAAACTACACAGAACCAATCTGTGTAGTTCCCAACCCTCTCAAACTACACAAAAACTACACAGAAACTACACAGAACCAATCTGTGTAGTTCCCAACCCTCAAACTACACAAAAACTACACAGAAACTACACAGAACCAATCTGTGTTCCCAACCCTCTCAAACTACACAAAAACTACACAGAAACTACACAGAACCAATCTGTTCCCAACCCTCTCAAACTACACAAAAACTACACAGAAACTACACAGAACCAATCTGTGTAGTTCCCAGCCCTCTCAAACTACACAAAAACTACACAGAAACTACACAGAACCAATCTGTGTAGTTACCAACCCTCTCAAACTACACAACAAGTACACAGAAACTACACAGAACCAATTTACAACCCTCTCAAACTACACAAAAACTACACAGTAACTACACAGATTCCAATCTGTGTAGTTCCCAACCCTCAAACTACACAAAAACTACACAACACTACACAGAACCAATCTGTGTAGTTCCCAACCCTCTCAAACTACACAAAAACTACACAGAAACTACACAGAACCAATCTGTGTAGTTACCAACCCTCTCAAACTACACAAAAAACTACCCAGAAACTACACAGAACCAATCTGTGTAGTTCCCAACCCTCTCAAACTACACAAAAACTACACAGAAACTACACAGAACCAATCTGTGTAGTTACCGACCCTCTCAAACTACACAAAAACTACACAGACACTACACAAAACCAATCTGTGTAGTTCACAACCCTCTCAAGCTACACAAAAAACTACATAGAAACTACACAGAACCAAATTTGTGTAGGTCCCAGCCTCTCAAAGAAACACAGAAATCATACGACTTAAGATTAACTATGTCATGTCCAGGCCTCACCAAACCACATCAACAAAAAACACAATCACCACTACCTGCGCTTTTAACCATGGAAAATTTTTGTAATTAATTTGCTAAGCTTACAAATCTTAAAATGGTTTTTCTCAAACAAATACAGCAGCTATTTTGGATTAAGATGGGGAAAGAGAAAAAAAGGAAAGATGATCAAGGCTTGAAAGATAGCCAAGCAGAAAGCAAAAGATGCAGAAGAAAAACCACCCCAGGAGAGAAGCCAGGTGCCACTGCGGCAGCCCCAAAGGAGGAAGAAACAAAAGAAGGAAAAGGCCTGGGAGAAGGCCACGAAGCAAATCCAGCAGAAGAAGGAACTCCAGCAGAAGCACAGGAGGAGGATCCCACAAAAGCTCCTTCTGATTCTGGTTTGTCCTTGACTTCCACGAGGCTCAAGATTCACCAAGAAACACAGAATGCAATAGCGGCTCTGAAAGAAGGGCACTGTCTGAAGAGGAGTTTTGGAACAAAATCAGCAATGGTGACAAGCAGCCTCTCTGGAAGAAGTTTGAAAATGAAAGACATAAAAACGAAGAAGCCAAAGCGAGCTGGGAAGCACTCAAAGGCAAAGGTGTGGTGTCCAAGAAAAAGCAGCTGCCGCTGCATTTCTTGAAGACTGGCAGAACACAGGAAGGAGGCTTGAAACAAAGCCAAGAAGTTTCTGACTCAAAAAAGGAACAAGAATGGTATGCTTGGGTTCCTTGGAAGTCAATCTTGGACTGGTATGGGAAAGACGAAGCCATTGCCAGAGTGGAAGCTGGCATGGTTCCAGTGAAAAAGGTTGGCAAGACTTTTTATGAGTTCTTGCTGATCAAGCAGCAAACGAAGCTGTCACTAGACCAAAGGAAACAAATTTCTGCAGAGACAGTACAGGCTCTGAAAGGACCTGAGCTCATGGCTTGCAAGAAAGCTCTGGAAGCTCCAAGAACTCAAGATGAATGGAAAGATCTTTGGTCTGGAAAAAGGCCTGACAAGACTTTCCAGTTGGAGGATGGCATTTCTTACACAGAAAGCCATTCCTCGCCAAGTGAAGATGGCAGTGGGCCAGATGATTCGAACCCTGCTCATGTCTTTTCAGCCTGAAAGAAGGCCCAGAAAAATCCCCACAAGGAGGCCAAGCAGAGAAGACTTTGACTAAGCAAGAGCAGAAGCAAGCGAAAGAACAGAAAAAAGAAGAGCAGAAGAAGGAAGCAGATGAGAAGTGGCAGAGAAAATTGGAAGAAGCAACCCAAGTGGCAGAAGATGAACGGGAGTTCAAAGTAAAGTGAGGAAGATGCTCCAGAGGGTCAGCAAAACAGTGGCTGACCTCAAAAAGGCCTGCAATAAGGCTGCTGATGCCAATTGGGGAAAAGAAGAGTTGGACAAATTGCAATTGCTGAGAAGCCAGCTGGAAGATATGCAGGTGGATACTGATCTGCCAAATGTGAAAAGCATTTTGGCCCAGTGCGCGCAGTACCTGAAAGCTGCAAAAGCCTTGTTGCAAAGTAAGTAAGGGCTTCCTGCAGCCATGGCTTGAAAGAAGGCCTGCTGGTAGTTTCCCGAGCAGCTCACCGCAACCCAGAGTCAGCAAAAAGTTTGTGAGGAAGGGAAGGTCTAGGTCAGCCAATCAGTGTGCAGCACAAGGGTTAAAAATGCAAGGTACCAGTCACACCTTAGACTGCAGCTGTTTTTGGTTCCAGATGTTTAATTACATTCATGTCAGCATGCCAGGCATCAAGCAAAGGTTAGAGGTTGAACAAGCTAAGAAAATGAAAGCAGAAGGAACAGAAGGCTTGAAAGAAAGCCATTTGCAAACGAAACAAGCAATGTTGCAAAGATTTTGCAAATGCTGAAAGAAGCCTACTCGGAATTGAAAGTGGTTGAACACCTTCACCTCTGAACCATGTGAAATGAAAAAGCCAGCTTGGCAGCTTAAGCTTCTTGAATAGTGTCAACATATATGTAAAACTTTGGAAGTATGATCATCAACATGACCAATCTGGACCAATATCCTGACCAATCTGGACCAATATTCTTTGACCAATCTGGACCAATCTGGACCAATACCGATATTGATCCTCTACTGGGTGTGCAGGTGACATGTTAGACCAATATTCAATCGGGATTGGTCCTTCGTCCAAACCAATCTTAAGATTGATTTTTTTCAATATCGGATCCTCAGGGCTGGATGAAGGAGAGCCGATGTCAACTGGACCTCTGTAGGACTCAGATGGGATTACCCAGACAGCCACGAGAAGATGAAGTTTCTGACAGCACAAGGAGATGTCTTGCACATGCTGCCGGAGCACCGAAGGAATTGGCCAACCAAAATTATCGATGTTCGCTGTTTCCAGGACCCAGATCGTGGAAGATACACCTCGCATGTGGGAAGACACCCGAAGATCTGCGAGGCCATGGCAGAAAGGATTGAAGGCTTGGCAATGTTGAGGCCAATCCTGTACTTTGCAGAAGCCAATCCTGAAGGCTGCAACATCGTGTTCGTTTGCAAATCTGGACGTCATCGATCAGTTGGCATGGCAACACTCTCAGGTGCATTGCTTCGACATGAAGGAGTGAGATCGGTGGCCTTGGTTCACCGAGATGCTGGAAGTTGGGCATGCATGCGATGCGGAGGAGCCCGAGACTGCCAACAATGCAACATGAACCCCAAGTTTGCGAGCGTCATCACGCACTTTGTGCATTGCGAGCAAATGCCATCACCCCAGCATCGGCGCCGGTAACAGAACCGAGTGCGCCACAAGGCCAACAGGAGAGTAAGGCTGTGAGCCTGACACCATCGCTCAGGGCGAAGAAGGACAAGGGAGAAGAACAAGACTAAGGGCATCACGAAGAAGAAGGAATCAATGAATGATCCGAGGACAAGAATGCCCGCAAGCGCATTGACCCGGAAGCGGAGGACCTGCGCCGAGCTGTAGTTGGAGAAGCAGCTAGCGCGAGGCCGAAAGTAATAGCCACGATCCCGCCAAGAGGCAGAGAGGTGACCTATGGACAGATGAGGTCAGGACCTCGAGCAACTGAACCAACACCAGAGAGGTGAGAGACCTCGGAGTCTTTGTTCGAGTTGGTGAAGGCATTAAGCAATCAGGTGACTACTCTGACCAGCGAGTTGAGGGAGCTCAAGAAGAAGAGCCGCTCACGAAGCCCTAAGAGGGGAAGAGCTTCATCAAAGGAGAGTTCAATGAGGAGCAGGCGCAGCAGGCCCCGACAGAGCAAGTATGACAAGGAGTCGAGGAGCCGATCACCAATCACAAGAAGAGGACCGAGCGCCAGCATGAGCAGCAGCTATGGGCACCGTGGGTATGGCGCTGCACCGAAGCAAGCAGCAACACCAAGGAGGACATCCCCATTGACGCCGAAATCACCAGGGTATTCACCGCCAGCGCACTTGCTGGAGAACAGAGTGAAATTGGAACCAGCCGTGCCGGCAAGGCCAGAACCTGAGGTTGCAGGAACAGAAAGGCCGAATGAGCCTGAAGTCAGCGCAAGGCGTGATCAGGAAGCGCCAGCAGGGCCAGTTGAGCCTGCAGAACCTGTGCTTCACGAGGCAACAGACCTGGTCGGGGACATTGACCCTGAGGAGCGGGAGGCATCCAACAAGTTTTCAGAAAAGAGCCTACTTGTTGGAGGACCACTACAACGTGAGAGCACAACTCCAACAAGTCCAAAGGTCATGGCTAGAGAACCTGGTGGACGGCCTCAAACATGACAAGACAGGCTGTTATGGCCCATATAAGCCCAGAAAGGGCGAGAAGCCAGACCGCGAGATGAACAGGAAGAACCGGATATGGCACATCCCGGGTGCAGACCCAGGCGGGGATGACGAATGGCAGAAGACGGTGATCCGCCCAGTGGACGGCAGTGAGGACAGTTGGAGCCTACTGGCACAGGATATCCCGGCAGCAACACATGTGCACGTGCCATCAGACAATGTCGTTGTGGTTTTGTGCCAGCCAGCACCAACGCGTCCATGGGAACCTCCGAAAGCACCATCACGAAGCCTGTCCACATTGAGTTCGTCTTCCGTGTTGACGGGACTTGCCGCAGTGCGCAAAAGAGAGCCCGATGATGTGCATGATCCAAAGAGAGCCACCATGTCAAGGGGGCAGAAAAGAGACTTCATTGCAGGCATCAAGGCAATGAATAGCCATGATGCAAACTTGAGGATAGCATTAGGCAAGGGGGATTTGCCACTAATCACCCCGGTGCACACACTCTTCGTCACATCAGTGGAGAAGTTTGGCAGAATTGATGGAGTGAAGTTTCTGTGCGTTGGAAAGGACGCATCCCGTATTGGCTATGAGTTCCTTGACGAGGTGAAGCAGGCACTGAATCAGCATGGCGCGTGCACTGCGGTGGTCGCTGTTGAATACACGAACAGTGACACATCGATAGGGCATTCAGAGGTTATGGACATCGTGGCATCACATTGTGAGCATGTTGGAGGAAGATATCTCGAAATAGATGTAGCTGATACATGCAGATGGAAGCAGCATGCTATATATACCTATGTACCCCGAAGTGTGCAGAGGGGACGTAGGCTTTCTCACAAATGAGAGTGAGCTTGGGAGTGCATTTGAGGCATGGATGCAGATGAGCTACCCGCTTTTTTGACCCTAGGACCATTGAGGATGTCTGGACGAATGAGTTCCTGGAATGGCTGGAGCAGAAGGCACATGAAACGGCAGTTCATGACATGCTGTCAGTTGCATTTCCTGTTGCTGTCCAAGAAGAAGAGCAAGAAAAGAGGGAAATATTGGGTATTCCGGCAAATGAACACGAGCAGTTTGTCCCTGGAGAGCAGAGCGAGAAAGATCTGGCAGAATGGCAAATGATAGATGATGTGGAAATTCCAGATCTTCCAGCCAAGGAGCAAGAGAGGAGAGCCTGGAGAGCCATCCCGCAAAGAGTAGGCTTCACAGGCAGTTCGGGCATGCCGCGCCACGTACCTTGGAAGGACTGTTGAAGTCTGCCAAGATTGCCAAGGTCTACATCGACGCTGTTAAGCTACACAGATGCCCTGATTGCGAGAACACTGCACCAAAACGGCCAACACACAAGACAAGCGTGCCAAACAAGTACCGCTTCAACCACACATTGGGCATTGACCTCTTTGAGGTTGCAGATGCAGCAGGAGACAAGTTCTTAGTGCTGAACATGCTCTGCGTTGGTACGACATTCCAACAGGCACAAGTCTTGAGGAAAGGACTTGGACAAGCATCAAGCGAGCAATGTTTGAAAAATGGTTTTCATGGGCTGGGCATCCTGTAGAGATCATTGCTGACCGCGGACTGCACAACAGAGGTGCGGTAGCCAGGTATGCGGCTGCGAACAACATCCAGGTGCATCATGCCCCATTGCAAACACCAGAAGCCATAGGAAGAGTGGAAAGGCATGGCGGCATCTTGAAGGCCATGTACCGAAGCGTTTTGCAGTGAGGTACAACCCGTTGGCATAGACCAAGTGGATCAAGTGATTTCACAATGCTGTCGAACAAAGAACACCTTGCACAGAATTGGTGGTTTCAGTCCATCCCAACGGGTTCTTGGAGCCTGTCCCCGAGGCGCTCCTAGCTTCATGGAAGAAGAGGCGTGGTGTGACCTCGGCGCGATAGAGGAGAGAGACGACCCAAACTCGATTTTTGCATTGCAACATCAATCTTGTATTGCTGCACAAAAGGCATTTGTAGAACTGCATTATAGCAAACGCGTCCAAAGAGCGTTGCTACGATATGCACAAGTCATCCCGGGGCGTGGGAGACATTGTGTGCTTCAGACGAAATTACATTGGCAAGACCCGCTGGAGTCCGATTGGAAAGGAATCAGACAAGAATGTGTGGGTGCTTTGCAAAAACATTCCTGTTTTGGTGGACGGATCAAACCTACGTCCAGCAAACGTGCAAGCCATGCGGAGAAAGGCTGGCTTTGATCCCGTTGCGCGCCATAAACGGGCCATGGACGTGGTACACGAGGGCGTTAAGAAGGGCCATGTGCACACGCTCAACGACCTCAGCTGTCTGGACATAGTCTACAAGACCTCCACTGTCGCGCACGACACATGCTTGGCTGACCGTCCGCAAGCGCAGGATGATGTCAAGCAGGAGCTGGCTGAACCAACGCCTAGGAAGTACCGGCTCCGCCCACGTGATCGCTATCGGCCAGGAGTTCGCCTAACGCCTGCCCCCGACGTGAAGGACGAAGAGGGCCCGATTATGCTCCGTCCGGACAGGATGAGCAGGGGTCGGGTGGCTCATCACAAGATGAAGACGAAGAGCCCTTGATGAGCCCATGGATGAGGGCGAGGAGCTCCCCCTCCGCTGCCGCCTCCGGCTCCTCCAGCACCGCCTGTCCCGGTAGAACCAGAGACACCAGTGCTACTCACCCCGGACGCCAGTCCAAGTGGGGCTGTGCCTGCTCCTCCATGCAGAAGCGCTAGGGAGAATGATCCTGCACGGCCATGAGATAGTTCCCTCAGAAGTGATTCAAGAACATGGCCAACAGGCATTTGAGGATGCAACAGGGGTTGAAGTGCCCGTTCCTGAGGATGAACAAGGTCTAGATGAGGCCGATAATCGATGAGGATGATAGTCCACCAGCACGACTGGGACTAACGCCTGTGCTAGAGACAGAGGTGCTAGACGTTGAGGAGACGAAACAAGAGAACCAAGGAAAGAAACGTGAGACCCCGTCTAGCCAGCACAATTGAACCAGATCCTGAGAGAGGGACAAGTGTCAGATGCATCATTTGCAAATGAAGAGAATCATCATTCACAACAAGGACGAGTGCATTTTCTGGTGCCCGGAAATCAGGCGAGGAGTCCAAATTGCACTGTGTTTGATGTACTGCCATTGTCATTTTCATCAAGTACCATCAAGAGAGTCTGCAGAGCAACAATGCAAGCAGAGACATACGCGCTTCAAGCAGGGCTAGAGAACGCAGATAGACTGCGAGCTCTGATATGCGAGACACAAGGAAGGCTGCGTGGACTAAGCGCATGGGAGGAAGACGTCAGACAGAACGTGCCTCACGTGATGCTGTCGGATTGCAGACCCTTGGTAAGCTATTTGAAGGCTGAGGTACCACCGAAGATTGCAGACAAGCGACTCAGCATTGAGATCGCGGCGGTACGGCAGTCACTTCGGACGCCTGAAGGCCGGAAGGCATCAGAAATGCACAAGAAAGGGGGAGACCGAGTGAGGTGTGGATTAGTACAGCAACCATGGTAGCTGACAGTCTCACCAAGGCAACGAAAGCTGACCTTTTGCTGAAGGTCATGGACATGGGCAAATACGTGGTTGAAATTGACCCTAATGAGAAACCATGCAAAGCCGGATCGACAATAAGCCCTGCATGTACAGATGTGAAGCCAGGATGTCGATCATGGGAGCATGGATTGATGCATGCTCGGGGCCTTTTCGGATCACAGGGCCCTTGAGTCATCTGGTGCGAAAAGATGCGTGAAGCCCGCATTTGCTGAACCAGAACGCCGGACGGTTTCCTGCTGGCATCCTTCAAAACCAGCCCAAACCGGGGTCCCCACTCCCCCGCAAATTAACATGGAACCCCAAAAGGAAGTCCCCCAAAATGAGATTCCTCTACCGTGATGGGTCTTTTTCAGGTTCCATTCGTTGATTTGCGGGGTCCCTAATTTCGGCACATCCCCAGATCCAACACGCCCCTGCCGAGACATCCCTGCGGGGCAGCGCGGACCGCTGCTAGTACCCGGCCTAGGCCTGGCCCGCGATCGGAGAAGCTGCTGCATGCTAAAACCGTTCAAGGCTCCCAGCGTCCATTCTTTGAACCTAAAACAAGAGATGTTTCCATCTAATATTATTGAGAGCTGAACAAAGCCTTTCTGGCAAAGCGCCTCACGACATTGCAGTTTACCTGTGTACCCTTCTTTTCCCAGTCGAGTAAGGACTCACCCCGGCATTGCTGAGTTGGCTCAAGGCCTGCAAAATGATAAGGAGGTTAATCAAGCTTTCACTGTGGCGCGCTTCTGTTGTCCCGAATTGCCTGTTGATTTAGGCTGGGTTTAGGATTTGTTTTAGGGTTGATTTATGGTTGGTTCAGGGTTGGTATAGGGTTGGGTTAGGGTTGGTATAGGGTTGGCTTAGGGTTGGTGCAGGGTTGATTTTGGGTCGGTTTAGGGTTAGTGTAGGGTTGGTTTGGGGTGGGTTCAGAAATGCATCAACTACAAAGAAGCCTGAAAGCACCAACAAAAATGCACACGTGCCACAAACCAGGATCGAGAGTGCATGGTCTAGCACCAGCTCGCTGCGAGAAGCAGCTTGCGCCCAAAGCCTAGCCCTAAACCTACCGAAAAAACACCAAAAAACGGCACCCTCAGCGGGGGTAAGTGGGGTCTATGGGGCTCTTTAGTACCAAGTATCATATCTGATATCTAGGTCGCTTCGCTCCAGTGATCTAGTCGCCTCGGGCCCAAGGGCCTCGGCGGAATTGGAATGGATTATTGGTAAATTTGGCCAACGGAAATTGTGTGAAGCAATTTTCGGGGAAGGCCCCCCCTCATACTCTTTGCTACAGGCTGGCTCGGCGTTGGCAAAAGGGTTGGCGGATTTCTCCGATGAAGAATTGGCCGGTTTCCCCAAAACGTTTCTTTTGCAGAGTAGGCTTCGCTAAGAAATGCGAGTACCCAGGAGTTCAGGGGGGCTAAAATGGTTGACATCAAATGTACGCGTTGTTCCGTACGTTTGAGAAATTGCAGCCTTTGAACTTCTTCCACAACGTGTTCCTGCACGGTGCTTGCACTTGGTTAATTTGTTTTTGGAGAGTGTTGCTGGGGCCAATGAGAAGCAACGCGTGAGGACACAGAAGATGACATTATGACATTTTGTCATAAGTTGGTATCACAGAGCTTGCGGTGTTTCTTTGAATGGGATGGTGGTCACTGAGTTGCTCGTGCTAGTGTTTTGCGCATTGGAATCAAAAGCACGCTGCATGGCTGCATGGCCGCATGGCACTGTGTGCAGGAATGCCGGCGCACAAAATGCCAATTGCGCATCCCAGCGATTTTGGCGACAGCTATGGCTATACGGACCCAGAGCCAGGTGCCGCAGGCGGGGGCAAGCTTCTGGCAGTCTGGGGATTCATATGTCCGGGTTACCGCGGAGCCCTCTAGCCATTCGCCCTGGTCGGCTCAAAACCGATTGAACGGCTGACAGGTCCAGAAAGGAGTTGTGCTAGGCGAAAACAGAAGTTCCTGAAGGGCAGAGCTCCATGTGTCACACTGCGCCAGGCACAAGTTATCCAGCTTCGTTTTTAAACTGAACAACCGTGGGAACGTGGAACGTTTGGGTTCTTGAGGCTTCTGCGTCCCGGCATCGGCATCGGCATCGGCAGGTAGCTCTGCCGGTGCAAGAGGTGCTCCTGGTCTTGTAGGCATGCTGCCTTGCAGACTCTGAGTATGACTTGCGGCCTTTGCGCACGGAGTGCAGATGAGCGACATTGAGCGACATAACGGTGTATCTGTTCAGAAAATAGGCCGTCCCCTATGTACTGCTGCCCAACTGGTGGCATTTCTAAACATACGCAACAGTTGTCTTTAGGAAGGCAATCCGGGCGCAAATGTTCGACCTGACCCAAGAAACGAAACGCTTCAACACCATAGCTTCAGTTCACTTGAGCAGCGTTTGTTTATGTTTGTTTTAACCGTGTATGCGTTTAGTATTCGGAGGAAACTCCTTACATGCCGCGGAGGCTCCGCATAGGCATTTCTGGTGGGGAGCAGGGCTCGCGTAAGCAGCGCGCGTAGCCTGCCTCAACAAGAGTCCGCGTACGCAGGCCGCGTAGGCAATGTAACATCATTGCTTGCACAGCGCGTCCAAAGAATGAAGCTGAACCTGTGGCAGCCAGCTGCCCACTGTGCGCCGCCCACAGTGCCTTCGCCGTGCGCCGCCAACAGTTGCTCGAAACTTGATTCACAGTTTGCCCTTGCCCGGCTGGGTTTGCTTCCCGGAATCCAGTTTGTCTGCGCATAGGCTCAGCGTCGGCTTCGAGGCCACTTCGTAAAGTGTTTTCTAACCGTCCGTTCATTGCGCAAGTCTGCTTGCGGCCCAAAGATTGGCATGCGTGTTTATTCCTGGCCTGCTATGAAGGCTGCGAAGAATGCACTGTGGACAGTTTCCTCAGACGAGCGGAGGCGAGGCCGCGCAAAGGTACTGCTAAGACACGGTGCCAAAAATCAGCTCTGAAGGTCTTCGCGTTGTCAAGCACTGCTTCCGCCTCAAGTTCTGTTCTAGTTTCAGAATCCGAGATGCAGCGCTCAAGAAAAGTGTCCGTGGGCGCCCGCATAGGCGCTTGCGTAGGCACCTTCTAGCGGCGTAGGCCCGCGTAGGCACCCTCATGGGTGTTTCAACATCCGCGGAGGCGCTGGCGTATAGGCATGCTTCCAGTGTATACCCCCGTATGCCGAAAAACACCGCTCACTTGTTCAAACAAGAGCTGGAGCTAAACCTGGACGAGGGCTGGCGGTGGGACTTGTAAGTCATGTGGGTGTGTTCACGCGCACGGCGTCATTAGCTTCCAGCCTGTCGCTGCAGATATCGTCAAATGTCCTGCTGAGCACGTGTATTTTGAATGTCCAATAATATGATGTTGTAAACCAACAAAGCTAGCAGGCTTTTATATCAAGCACAAACTCCACACAGGTGTCACCGTACCTGAAACAGTTGTCCAGCCTGGCATTTCCACCAAGGAAACAGAGAACCACCAATCACGAATCTGGTGCCCATAGCACCAAGTCCAAATGGATCCAGCACGCCCTGCCAGATAGGCGCATATGTACGCCTGACACAGGTCCTCAATGCAGGTGCCTTTTATAAATATGTCGCAGTTGTCATGCTAGGTCAGAACAACATGTGTAAGACGGATGTTAGTGACACACGTGTTTGGACAGGGTATCATTTCTTGGCCTCTTCCAATCGTTTTCTGACAGACACACACACACACAGGTGTGTTTGGATGGAGCATCCTGACATACATTAATTATGTATACATGTATATACACATCAGGATTTAATACGTGTATTGTATATATATACACATTATGTAGGTATAAGTACACATGTGGTATGCCCCTGGGACCGAGGTACTGAGCTGATTCACTGGTACTTGTTGTGTGCGTGTTTGTGCACACATTATGCCAGCCATGAGCGGAAACCGTGCAAACATTAGAAGGATTGAGTTTGCGTCATGACTAGTTGCATTTGCCGAGTCTTAGGACTGAACATTTCTAACTGGCTCTATTGATTATCCCTGAATTCGTGTGCATAGGGACCTTGCACATGTGCAGAAGGTCTGTTCAACTTAAAGATAGTGTTGATAGGGTAACCTTTGCACATTGTGCGTTCTGCATAGTACTGTATTGTTTGGTAAAAGCACCCTTGGCAATGTTGCAATGGTATCTCCAAATTGCAGAACTTTCCATTTGGTACATAACCCCTTGCAAGCAGGAATAATGTTCGAACTTAAGGCTTCAAAGGGTATCCTGCAACCAGTCAGAGTGATTTGACACTTAAAGGGTATCCCTTGCAGTTTGTCCGGAACACTTTGCAAGAGAGTGCGCTTTGCAATAAGGACGGTTTTGGGCTTTGTCGACATTGGCTTCAGGTTCAGCTCTTGGCAATGGGGATCCCCGTCCCCCAGCACTTTGCAGGAAGTTTTCCCGGTTGCCAGCCCTTCAACATGTGTCCCCTATCAGTTTTGGTGTATTTCTCTCCAAGTTCACGCCTTCATCGCATCCAATCAAAAGCAGAACACATGTGCACATGTATGTGTATTAACATGTATATAGACTGTCAATATGGACTTCAACAGCTCCAGATGCACAAGTCACAATTAGCTCTTCCTTTGGTGCTGCACATGCTATCGGCGAAGGGCCGTTCTGCTGAATGCGTTTGTATCGGGGGTCCTGTAAACCTTTGTTGGGCTGGAGTGCCGTTCCTCGAAAGTGAGGTGACGTCACGGCATGATAGATAAGATAGGCATGCCTTTCCTTTTGTTTCCCTTTAAACCAACGGGTTCCAAAACGGGCCTTGCGTTTAGAGCAACCCTCACCTAAGGTTTGTTGGGCGTGATCCATTCACCCGGGCTTTCCCATGGCCAGTCTTCGACTCGGAGCAGCTCCCAGAGCCACTGCAGCGACTTGCGGCGGATGACCAGATTCTGGCGCCGCATGCGCGACAGGAAGGCCATGGGCCAGCGCGGGGTATCGAAACTAGGGACCTGGGTTTGGGCTGGTTGCTGGTTGTGTTGGCAAGTTAGAGGTGGGGATTCGGATGTGTGCAAATCAAAAGGACCCTGTGGGGACATGTGGGGACCTGTGACCTTTGTGAGTCGACCCTTTGTTCCCAAGGAAGATGGGAGGGACATGTCGGTCCAGAAACAAAAGCGACCGAGAGCCCGGAGAGCCCGGTCTGACGGCCGAGATTGCGCTCCTGGGATACCCATAAGATCCAAATAAGCAACTGCACTTCAGCCAGGGGTCAATTCATTTCCCACCCAAACATTGCACCATTTACGGGAACCCCGTTGACACGGCCGTGGAACTGCAATGGTTGATCCTTCCAAAAAGGGGAAATATCACCGGACCCCTGTCTCAGCGATGGCTTGCCGTTCCAGGCTCGAAGGTGTGGAATACCAGCATCACTCACACACAGCGTCTAGCAGACCCCAAATGGCGATGGTTTCAGCACGGTGGCTTTGGCCAAAATAGACAGGCCAATGTGGGCCTGCTTTCCTTTTAGTGGTTTCTTTTGGGGTGACCTTGGGGCGACCCCTCTATTGTTCAACCAACCAATGGAAAAAGGACAATGCCGGACGGTTTCCTGCTGGCATCCTTCAAAACCAGCCCAAACCGGGGTCCCCGCTCCCCCGCAAATTAACATGGAACCCCAAAAGGAAGTCCCCCAAAAAGTGATTCCTCTACCGTGATGGGTCTTTTTCAGGTTCCATTTGTTGATTTGTGGGGCCCCTAATTTCGGCACATCCCCAGATCCAACACGCCCCTGCCGAGACATCCCTGCGGGGCAGCGCGGACCGATGCTAGTACCCGGCCTAGGCCTGGCCCGCGATCGGAGAAGCTGCGGTGTGCTAAACCCGTTCAAGGCTCCCAGCGTCCATTCTTTGAACCTAAAACAAGACATGTTTCCATCTAATATTACTGAGAGCTGAACAAAGCCTTTCTGGCAAAGCGCCTCACGACATTGCAGTTTACCTGTGTACCCTTCTTTTCCCAGTCAAGTAAGGACTCACCCCGGCATTGCTGAGTTGGCCCAAGGCCTGCAAAATGATAAGGAGGTTAATCAAGCTTTCACTGTGGCGCGCTTCTGTTGTCCCGAATTGCCTGAGTAGCCTGGGCATGAACACCATCTAAGGTGGGATACTTGAGGCGTCCTCAACCGACAGCAACATTACAATGGGGAACGATGTGCTTGTTGGAAAAAGGCGCTTGTTGGGCACGACAACTATTACTGGCTTCACCCACAAGCTTTCGTCCATGTAAATTGCCGACTTGCCAACGAGGCCCTTCAGTCCTCACGGCAAACAGTCCTGACTTGAGCGAGGGCAATTCACTAGGGTGTCCGCTCACACAGCGCCTGCAGACAGCCTTCTCTATAGATAACACAACTTCTTTCTAGCAATTCATGTTTGATGATCCCTATACAGCCAAAGCCTTTCAAAGAACGCGGAGGAAAAGCAACGATTAAGCATGAGAGGCTGCACGCATGACACTGTCTTCATATACCTCACGACAAGGGTCTTCGATGTCTTCAGAAAGGATGGCGGGATGGATATTCATGGATATTCACTTGATAGACAGAATCCTTGGACATATTTAGGTGAAGTGGTATGATGATCAAATGATGTCTAGCTTGTGTGACAACTATGTGAGCAATGAAACTCCATACTGTAGATGGGCCAAAGGTGGATAAGGCTACAACGATAGCGCTTGGACACTAACAAAGATAAATGATGACCGTAAGTGATGATTGACGGACGCATATGCATACATATACAAACATTCACACATATATATACATGGTTCCCCCCCTCCCAAAGAAGGTCCCCCCCTCCCTAAGAAGGTCTACCATTTATAGTCATGTTTGGGAAGGGATTGAACTCACTTTCTGGTGCTTAGGAGTTTTGAAGCAAACAACCCGAAGTACTTCGAAGTACTTCGCTTCTGGATTCAAGCTTCAAGGGTGCCAGCCACTCCTGAAATGAGTCTTGAAGCCATTTCCTGGTGCTTAAGATGTTAAAGGCAAAAACCTAGAAGTACTTCGAAGTACTTCGCCCCTAGGTTCAAGATTCAAGGGTGCCAGCCACTCCTGAGATGAATCTGGAATCATGAAATGAATATTGAATCTAGCTTCGGTTGGTTTAGGGTTGGTTTAGGGTTGATTTTGGCTGGGTTTAGGATTTGTTTTAGGGTTGATTTATGGTTGGTTCAGGGTTGGTATAGGGTTGGTTTAGGGTTGGTATAGGGTTGGTTTAGGGTTGGTTTGGGGTTGGTGCAGGGTTGATTTTGGGTGGTTAGTATAGGGTTGGTTTGGGGTGGGTTCAGGGCGGGTTTAGGGTTTAGCTTAGGGTTGGTTTAGGGTTAGTTTAGGGTTGATTCAGTTACGTCATACCGAGTCGCCTGGTAGACCACGGACTAAAAATACATACAATTTGAAACAGCCAAGTTGAAATTAAACTCGGCTGTTTTGAAAAGCACCGGATTTCCTGGTAAACCGCAGCCATAAACTTCAAAACAGCCGTCATCCAGCAAAACCCAGTCAGCTGTGAAAAAGCATCCTTTCCGCTGCGCTGGCGGGTGGAGTTGGGCACAGGGCCTTTCGGATCAGAGTGCACGCGCCCCTCCTGGATTGCAGCCTGATGGCAAGAACAAAGAAGCCCGAAAGCACCAACAAAAATGCACACGTGCCACAAACCAGGATCGAGTGAGTGCATGGTCTAGCACCAGCTCGCTGCGAGAAGCAGCTTGCGCCCAAAGCCTAGCCCTAAACCTACCGAAAAAACACAAAAAACGGCACCCTCAGCTGGGGGTAAGTGGGGTCTATGGGGCTCTTTAGTACCAAGTATCATATCTGATATCTAGGTCGCTTCGCTCCAGTGATCTAGTCGCCTCGGGCCCAAGGGCCTCGGCGGAATTGGAATGGATTATTGATAAATTTGGCTAACGGCAATTGTGTGAAGCAATTTGCTACAGGCTGGCTCGGCCTTGGCAAAAGGGTTGGCGGATTTCTCCGATGAAGAATTGGCCGTTTTCCCGAAAACGTTTCTTTTGCAGAGTAGGCTTCGCTAAGAAACGCGAGTACCCAGGAAAGTTCAGGGGGGCTAAAATGGTTGACATCAAATGTACGCGTTGTTCCGTACGTTTGAGAAATTGCAGCCTTTGAACTTCTGCCACAACGTGTTCCTGCACGGTGCTTGCACTTGGTTAATTTGTTTTTGGTGAGTGTTGCTGGGGCCAATGAGAAGCAACGCGTGAGGACACAGAAGATGACATTATGACATTATGTCATAAGCTGGTATCACAGAGCTTGCGGTGTTTCTTTGACTGGGATGGTCGTCACTGAGTTGCTCGTGCTAGTGTTTTGCGCATTGAAATCAAAAGCACGCTGCATGGCTGCATGGCCGCATGGCACTGTGTGCAGGAATGCCGGCGCACAAAATGCCAATTGCGCATCCCAGCGATTTTGGCGACAGCTATGGCTATACGGACCCAGAGCCAGGTGCTGCAGGTGGGGGCAAGCTTCTGGCAGTCTGGGGATTCATATGTCCGGGTTACCGCGGAGCCCTCTATACCATATAGAGCCATTCCCAGGGCGAAGATGCTCGGCAACTTCCATTTCTGTGATTTCCAGCAGCTTCCTCAACCTCGTGCGATAGTCATGAGTCAAAACAGATTGAACGGCTTACGTATATTAATTATGTATACATATATACACACATCAGGATTTAATACGTGTATTGTATATATATATATATATATATATACACATTATGTAGATATAAGTACACACATGTGGTGGTATGCCCCTGGAACCGAGGTACTGAGCTGATTCACTGGTACTTGTTGTGTGCGTGTTTGTGCACACATTATGCCAGCCATGAGCGGAAATCGTGCAAACATTAGCAGGATTGAGTTTGCGTCATGACTAGTTGCGTTTGCCGAGTCTTAGGACTGAACATTTCTAACTGGCTCTACTGATTATCCCTGAATTCGTGTGCGTAGGGACCTTGCACATGTGCAGGAGGTCTGTTCAAATTAAGGATAGTGTTGATAGGGTAACCTTTGCACATTGTGCGTTCTGCATAGTACTGTATTGTTTGGTAAAAACACCCTTGGCAATGTTGCAATGGTATCTCCAAATTGCAGAACTGTCCATTTGGTACATAACCCCTTGCAAGCAGGAATAATGTTCGAACTCAAGGCTTCAAAGGGTATCCTGCAACCAGTCAGAGTGATTTGACACTTAAAGGGTATCCCTTGCAGTTTGTCCGGAACACTTTGCAAGAGAGTGCACTTTGCAATAAGGACGGTTTTGGGCTTTGTCGACATTCGCTTCAGATTCGGGATCCCCGTCCCCCAGCACTTTGCAGGAAGTTTTCGCGGTTGCCAGCCCTTCAACATGTGTCCCCTATCATTTTTGGTGTATTTCTCTCCAAGTTCACGCCTTCATCGCAACCCAGAGCATCCAATCAAAGCAGAACACATGTGCACATGTATGTGTATTAACATGTATATAGACTGTCAAATATGGACTTCAACAGCTCCAGATGCACAAGTCACAATTAGCTCTTCCTTTGGTGCTGCACATGCTATCGGCGAAGGGCCGTTCTGCTGAATGCGTTTGTATCGGGGGTCCTGTAAACCTTTGTTGCCGTTCCTCGAAAGTGAGGTGACGTCACGGCATGATAAATAAGATAGGCATGCCTTTCCTTTTGTTTCCCTTTAAACCAACGGGTTCTAAAACGGGCCTTGCGTTTAGAACAACCCTCACCTAAGGTTTGTTGGGCGTGATCCATTCACCCGGGCTTTCCCATGGCCAGTCTTCGACTCGGAGCAGCTCCCAGAGCCACTGCAGCGACTTGCGGCGGATGACCAGATTCTGGCGCCGCATGCGCGACAGGAAGGCCATGGGCCAGCGCGGGGTATCGAAACTAGGGACCTGGGTTTGGGCTGGTTGCTGGTTGTGTTGGCAAGTTAGAGGTGGGGATTCAAAGGACCCTGTGGGGACATGTGGGGACCTCTGACCTTTGTGAGTCGACCCTTTGTTCCCAAGGAAGATGGGAGGGACATGTCGGTCCAGAAACAAAAGCGACCGAGAGCCCGGAGAGCCCGGTCTGACGGCCGAGATTGCGCTCCTGGGATACCCATAAGATCCAAATAAGCAACTGCACTTCAGCCAGGGGTCAATTCATTTCCCACCAAAAAATTGCACCATTTACGGGAACCCCGTTGACACGGCCGTGGAACTGCAATGGTTGATCCTTCCAAAAAGGGGAAATATCACCGGACCCCTGTCTCAGCGATGGCTTGCCGTTCCAGGCTCGAAGGTGTGGAATACCAGCATCACTTCACATACAGCGTCTAGCAGACCCCAAATGGCGATGGTTTCAGCACGATGGCTTTGGCCAAAATAGACAGGCCAATGTGGGCCTGCTTTCCTTTTAGTGGTTTCTTTTGGGGTGACCTTGGGGCGACCCCTCTATTGTTCAACCAACCAATGGAAAAAGGACAATGCCGGACGGTTTCCTGCTGGCATCCTTCAAAACCAGCCCAAACCGGGGTCCCCACTCCCCCGCAAATTAACATGGAACCCCAAAAGGAAGTCCCCAAGAAAGTGATTCCTCTACCGTGATGGGTCTTTTTCACGTTCCATTCGTTGATTTGTGCAAGTGCAAGTGAACCAAGCTCTAGGCGTGCGAGTCGACAACAGCTCATGGATGATTTACCGGAACCAATACGCGCTTCAAGCAGGGCTGGAGAACGCAGATAGACTGCGAGCTCTGATATGCGAGACACAAGGAAGGCTGCGTGGACTAAGCGCATGGGAGGAAGACGTCAGACAGAACGTGCCTCACGTGATGCTGTCGGATTGCAGACCCTTGGTAAGCCATTTGACCACCGAAGATTGCAGACAAGCGACTCAGCATTGAGATCGCGGCGGTACGGCAGTCACTTCGGACGCCTGAAGGCCGGAAGGCATCAGAGATGTACAAGAAAGGAGGAGACCGAGTGAGGTGGATTAGTACAGCAAAGATGGTAGCTGACAGTCTCACCAAGGCAATGAAAGCTGACCTTTTGCTGAAGGTCATGGACATGGGCGAATACGTGGTCGAGATTGACCCTGATGAGAAACCATAGGATGCGAAGCCGGATCGACACCTGAAAGCAGGTTGAGTGTGACCCTGCATGTACAGATGTGAAGCCAGGATGTTGATCATGGGAGCATGGATTGATGCATGCTCGGGGCCTTTGCGGGTCACAGGGCCCTTGAGTCATCCGGCGCGAAAAGATGCGTGAAGCCCGCGTTTGCTGAACCAGATTCAGCAGAGCGAAGGAACGACTCCGGGCATTTGCTGGGCGAAGGTTGCAGAGGATGAGTGTGGCTGGGTTGAGGTTTTCCCCTGACCACGGAAGAGATGGAGATTCGACCCCTGCCGAAACCCGCTCAGGCTCGTACAGCTCTGGAAGCAGTCCGCAGGGTTTCCATGATTGGGAATTCAGGACAGCACTCAGAATCCGGATGTATGAAGAGAGCCTGAAAGCAAAAGAGGCTAAGGAGACCTCGAAAGGAAGCGCGAAGAGCCCAGAAGGAGGAACAGAAGGCGCAACAGAGACACCAGCGAAAGAGCCATCATTGAATCATACCCGACATGAGCGCGGAAATGGTCCATCGCGTGGTGGAAGGCTTGAGAGGCGACGCGTTCTTGGTCGCAAGAGACCTCGGCTTAGAGGCGCTTGCGGAGCCTGATGGACTCAAGACCCTCATCAAAAAGATGAGAGACATATTTTTTCAAGAGCAAGTGAGGAAGCCAGAGAGTTGTTAGGTCAGATATCCCGACAGAGGGGCATCGAGACGGAAACGTTGTTGGAGGACACTCAAGGAGCTGGACAGCAGCTTGCAGTTGTCAGAACAGATGCAGGCAGAGCTGATGCTCGAACTCGCCAACATGTTGCACCAGGAGACCCTTGTCATCCAAGCTTGCTCGGACGGCGGGCGAGAAATGGACAAGGTAGAGAAAGCTCTGGTGACGAACTACGGAGGTGTACATCTTCGGGGAGGCAAGGTCTTTGGCGCCTGGTCCGGGCATCCCGAGTGGAACTCGAAGGTGAATACACATACGAGCGCGAGGATGCTCTACCAGTAGGCTAGGAAGCAGCTGAGTCATTTGAGGAAAATGATGAGTGTGAGGATGAAGAAGAAGCCCTGACCCTCACAGCACTGGAGGAGTTGGATGAAGGAGAGCCGATGTCAACTGGAGAAGCCATACAGCTGCATTTAGCAGCCCATGTTGCTTTTGGCAAGGCCAAAGGCAAAGGAAAAAAGACAAGCTCCAAAGGCAAGAGCAAGGGCAAGGGGAAGGTCGTTCGATCCCACTTGACCCTGGAGCAGAGGAGGTCGAAGTTGAAGGACCTCAAGAAGCAAAGCAAATGCCTGAGATGTGGAGGCCATGGACCCAGGACAAACCAAGGGACACCATCCAATCCGGCATCCCCATCAAACACAGCATATGCAGCCCACATGAGCGACACGTCAGAAGAAGAAGACAATCTGTACTTGCATGCTGTAGGAGACGACCAGCCAGTTGCATTGACAGCATCGGGAACAGGTAAGGGATGGCCGAGAACAAAGCCCCCGTTGCTGATGTGTTTCCCCCAAGCTCGGCCGAGCCGGAACAACTGTCTGAGGTACCTGCAATAGCTTCAGCGGGAGCCACGAAGAGGATGAGTACCGCTAGAGCCTCAGCAGATGTCCAGCTGGTAGAAATGCAAGAGGATGTTGAAGGCGAAAACACCGTTCTCAAGTACGGCGTGTACAAGGGCATGACGCACAAGCAAGTTGTTAGAGACCATCCTCAATATGTCATTTGGGGATTGAATGTCAAAGGCCCTGGAGGATTGCTCAAGAACTTTCTGACTTGGGTGTTACAGCACTACGTTGTGGAAGGCAAGCAGTTGGTGAGCCGTTCTTTGAGGGGCGTGGACCCCGGGGCATACCAACCGAAGGCTAAGTCATCAGCAGCCAAAAGGCCACCTGTGCCACCATTGCCCAATCCGTGGAACTTTAGCTATCAAGGCCGCGAATGCGGGCACAGCTCAACCCAGAGGCGTGAAGCTGAGCCTACACATGAGCCAGACACTTGCCCGCACGAGGACATAGACATAGACCACCGGGGCTCGTCCCGTGTGACAAGTAGGAGTTTGTGCCAACAATGTTGCACTTTCATCAGCGAAATGCCGATCGTGAAACAAGTGGCAAAGCAGGTTGAGTGCAGCAACATGACGACCAAACCTGTGATAGAAGCACTGGCTTCGGCAGAATCCCATGCACGACTGTCAACCACAGAGGTAGAGCAGGTGATTGGCATTTTCTCCACAGTCATCTCTGAACAGCTGTCTCAAGGTGAAGAGTTCTCGGCGGCAGACCTCCACACGGTGCTCCAGGACTGTGTAGTGAAAGCCACCGAGAGGGGAGAAGGCAGTTCTCCACCTTGGGAAAAGGTGAGCTACCACGGAAACGGCCTGTTGCGCGATGAAGTCCGTGTGGGTCACTTCCCTGTAGTGGACGTTTATGATCCCAATGAACCAGACGTTTGGGGAGCTCTTGACGAAGGGTGTAACTGCACTGTTCACTCATCATACTGGGCAGAGATTTTTGGAGAAGCGCTTGGAGGCACAAGGAATGAAGATGCCGTGGTTGAACAAAGAAGGGAGACAGTTCACCGGCCTTGCTGCCAGTTCAAGAACAGAAGGCGTGAGGGAGCTGCCCTTTGCAAACAACGGGGACGGCGTTGCAGGCATCATGGAGTCGTATGAATTGAGCGCAGGCAAACCGACTGCTGATCTCACTGTATGCTCAAGCCGCATTGGGACTGGTCAAGGAGATGGGATCCGGTGTAGTGACCATCAAAGGAGTTGGTGATTTGCAGATCCATCGATGTTCCAAAACCGGTTTTATGATGGTGAACCTTTCCCAATTTGCAAGGTACGCAGCAAGCGGCAAGGTATTGCCTAAAGGTGTCAGAGCACTGAGGGCAGACAGCTGCTTCAGACCTGCAGCCATGATGGGAGACGCTGCTGGAGCAGGAGCAGCCAGTGAGGAGGCCGAGCCAATTGAGGAGTTCCTGCAAGGCTGGACGGACGCAGCCCGCGTGCCGAAGAACAAGAAGATTTGGGTGACCTCTGTAGGACTCAGCTGGGATTACCCAGACAGCCACGAGAAGATGAAGTTTCCGACAGCACAAGGAGATGTCTTGCACATGCTGCCGGAGCACCAAAGGAATTTGCCAACCAAAATTATCGATGTTCGCTGTTTCCAGGACCCAGATGGCAGACAGGATTGAAGGCTTGGCAATGTTGAAGTCAATCCTGTACTTTGCAGAAGCCAATCCTGAAGGCTGCAACATCGTGTTTGTTTGCAAATCTGGACGTCATCGATCAGTTGGCATGGCAACACTCTCAGGCGCATTGCTGCGACATGAAGGAGTGAGATCGGTGGCCGTGGTTCACCGAGATGCTGGAAGTTGGGCACGCACGCGATGCGGAGGAGCCCGAGACTGCCAACAATGCAACATGCACCCCAAGATTGCGAGCGTCATCGCGCGCTTTGCATTGCGAGCAAAGGCCATCACCCCAGTATCGGCACCGGTAACAGAACCGAGTGCGCCACAAGGTCAACAGGAGAGTAAGGCTGTGAGCCTGACACCATCGCTCAGGGCGAAGAAGGACAAGGAGAAGGACAAGACTAAGGACATCACGAAGAAGAAGGAATCAATGAATGATCCGAGGACAAGAACACCCGCAAGGGCAATTGACCCGGAAGCGGAGGACCTGCACCAAGCTGTAGTTGGAGAAGCAGCTAGCGCGAGGCCGAAAGTAATAGCCACCATCCCGCCAAGAGGCAGAGAGGTGACCTATGGACAGATGAGGTCAGGACCTTGAGCAACTGAACCAACACCAGAGAGGTGAGAGACCTCGAAGTCTTTGTTCGAGTTGGTGAAGGCATTAAGCAATCAGGTGACTCCTCTGACCAGCGAGTTGAGGGAGCTCAAGAAGAAGAGCCGCTCACGAAGCCCTAAGAGGGGAAGAGCTTCATCAAAGGAGAGTTCAATGAGGAGCAGGCGCAGCAGGCCCCGACAGAGCAAGTATGACAAGGAGTCGAGGAGCCGATCACCAATCGCAAGAAGAGGACCGAGCGCCAGCATGACTAGTAGCTATGGACACCGTGGGTATGGCGCTGCACGAAAGCAAGCAGCAACACCAAGGAGGACATCCCCATTGACGCCGAAATCACCAGGGTATCCACCGCCAGCGCACTTGCTGGAGAACAGAGTGAAATTGGAACCAGCCGTGCCGGCAAGGCCAGAACCTGAGGTTGCAGGAACAGAAAGGCCGAATGAGCCTGAAGTCAGCCCAAGGCGTGATGAGGAAGCGCCAGCAGGGCCAGTTGAGCCTGCAGAACCTGTGCTTCACGAGGCAACACCTGATCGGGGACATTGACCCTGAGGAGCGGGAGGCATCCAACAAGTTTTCAGAAAAGAGCCTACTCGTTGGAGGACCACTACAACGTGAGAGCACAACTCCAACAAGTCCAAAGGTCATGGCTAGAGAACCTGGTGGACGGCCTCAAACATGACAAGACAGGCTGGTATGGCCCATATAAGCCCAGAAAGGGCGAGAAGCCAGACCGCGAGATGAACAGGAAGAACAACATCTTCTTCGTACGCAGGCCGCGCGGATATGGCACATCCCGGGTGCAGACCCAGGCGGGGATGACGAATGGGAAGACGGTGATCCGCCCAGTGGACGGCGGTGAGGACAGTTGGAGCCTACTGGCACAAGATATCCCGGCAGCAACACATGTGCACGTGCCATCAGACAATGTCGTTGTGGTTTTGTGCCAGCCAGCACCAACGCTTCCATGGAAACCTCCGAAAGCACCATCACGAAGCCTGTCCACATTGAGTTTGTCTTCCGTGTTGACGGGACTTGTCGCAGTGTGCAAAAGAGAGCCCGATGATGTGCATGATCCAACGAGAGCCACCGTGTCAAGGGGACAGAAAAGAGACTTCATTGCAGGCATCAAGGCAATCAATACCCATGATGCAAACTTGAGGATAGCATTAGGCGAGGGGGATTTGCCACACCCCGGTGCACACACTCTTCGTCACATCAGTGGAGAAGTTTGGCAGAATTGATGGAGTGAAGTTTCTGTGCGTTGGAAAGGACGCATCCCGTCTTGGCTATGAGTTCCTTGACGAGGTGAAGCAGGCACTGAATCAGCATGGCGCGTGCACTGCGGTGGTCGCTGTTGAATACACGAACAGTGACACATCGATAGGGCATTCAGAGGTTGTGGACCTCGTGGCATCACATTGTGAGCATGTTGGAGGAAGATATCTCGAAATAGATGTAGCTGATACATGCAGATGGAAGCAGCATGCTATACCTATGTACCTTGAAGTGTGCAGAGGGGACGTAGGCTTTCTCACAAATGACAGTGACCTTGGGAGTGCGTTTGAGGCATGGATGCAGATGAGCTACCCGCTTTTTGCCCCTAGGACCATTGAGGATGTCTGGACGAATGAGTTCCTGGAATGGCTGGAACAGAAGGCACATGAAACGGCAGCTCATGACATGCTGTCAGTTGCATTTCCTGTTGCTGTCCAAGAAGAAGAAAACATTGGATATTCCGGCAAATGAACACGAGCAGTTTGTCCCTGGAGAGCAGAGCGAGTTAGATCTGGGAGAATGGCAAATGTTAGATGATGTGGAAATTCCAGATCTTCCAGCCAAGGAGCAAGAGAGAAGGAGAGCCTGGAGAGCCATCCCGCAAAGAGTGAGAGTCAGAGTCGCTGTGAGAAGGCTTCACAGGCAGTTCGGGCATGCCGCGCCACGTACCTTGGAAGGACTGTTGAAGTCTGCCAAGATTGCCAAGGTCTACATCGACGCTGTTAAGCTACACAGATGCCCTGATTGTGAGAACACTGCACCAAAACGGCCAACACACAAGACAAGCGTGCCAAACAAGTACCGCTTCAACCACACATTGGGCATTGACCTCTTTGAGGTTGCAGATGCAGCAGGAGACAAGTTCTTAGTGCTGAACATGCTCTGTGTTGGTACGACATTCCAGCAGGCACAAGTCTTGAGGAAAGGACTTGGACAAGCATCAAGCGAGCAATGTTTGAGATCATTGGACACACAATGGTTTTCATGGGCTGGGCATCCTGTAGAGATCGTTGCTGACCGCGGACTGCGCAACAGAGGTGCGGTAGCCAGGTATGCGGCTGCGAACAACATCCAGGTGCATCATGCCCCATTGCAAACACCAGAAGCCATAGGAAGAGTGGAAAGGCATGGCGGCATCTTGAAGGCCATGTACCGAAGGGTTTTGCAGCGAGGTACCACCTATTGGCATAGACCAAGTGGATCAAGTGATTTCACAATGCTGTCGAACAAAGAACACCTTGCACAGAATTGGTGGTTTCAGTCCATCACAATGGGTTCTTGGAGCCTGTCCCCGAGGCGCTCCTAGCTTCATGGATGAAGAGGCGTGGTGTGACCTCGGCGCGATAGAGGAGAGAGACGACCCAAACTCGATTTTTGCATTGCAACATCAATCTTGTATTGCTGCATAAAAGGCATTTGTAGAACTGGATTGTAGCAAACACGTCCAAAGAGCGTTGCTACGATATGCACAAGTCATCCCGGGGCAGTATGAAGTGGGAGACATTGTGTGCTTCAGACGAAATTACATGGGCAAGACCCGCTGGAGTCTTGTAAGTTGAGTGATTGGAAAGGAATCAGACAAGAATGTGTGGGTGCTTTGCAAAAACATTTCTGTTTTGGTGGACGGATCAAACCTACGTCCAGCAACCGTGCAAGCCATGCGGAGAAAGGCTGGCTTTGATCCCGTTGCGCGCTATGAACGGGCCATGGACGTGGTACACGAGGGCGTTAAGAAGGGCCATGTGTACACGCTCAACGACCTCAGCTGTCTGTACATAGTCTACAAGACCTCCAGCGCACGACACATGCTTGGCTGACCGTCCGCAAACGCAGGATGATGTCAAGCAGGAGCTGGCTGAACCAACGCCTAGGAAGTACCGGCTCCGCCCACGTGATCGCTATCGGCCAGGAGTTCGCCTAACGCCTGCCCCCGACGTGAAGGACGAAGAGGAGCCCGATTATGCTCCGTCCGGACAGGATGAGCAGGGGTCGGGTGGCTCATCACAAGATGAAGACAAAGAGCCTGAAGACCTTGATGAGCCCATGGATGAGGACGAGGAGCTCCCCCTCCGCCGCCGCCTCCGGCTCCTCCAGCACCGCCTGTCCCGGTAGAACCGGAGACACCAGTGCTACTCACCCGGGACGTCAGTCCAAGTGGGGCTGTGCCTGCTCCTCCATGCAGAAGCACTAGGGAGAATGATCCTGCACGGCCATGAGATAGTTCCCTCAGAAGTGATTCAAGAACATGGGCCACAGGCATTTGAGGATGCAACAGGGGTTGAAGTGCCCGTTCCTGAGGATGAACAAGGAGGCCGATGAGGATGATAGTCCACCAGCACGACTGGGACTAACGCCTGTGCTAGAGACAGAGGTGCTAGACGTTGAGGAGACGAAACAAGAGAACCAAGGAAAGAAACGTGAGACCCCGTCTAGCCAGCACAATTGAACCAGATCCTGAGAGAGGGACAAGTGAACCAAGGTCTAGGCGTGCGAGTCGACAACAGCTCATGGATGATTTACCGGAACCAATTCGAAGAGTTTTCGACGATGTTCGCATGGAACAATCCGAAGCGAGCGGAAACGTCGCCACAACAAGCAAGGGAAAAGACACGAGAGAAGTTTGTGGCATTTATGGCGGCAAGGATGGATGAAGAAGTCCAGGAGAAGCTGCTGATCTATGACGAGGTGGACGCAAGAAGAAGTGTCTGGATGAGAGCAGACGCATTGAATGGAAGAAATTCCAGGGTTTTGGCGCAGCTATCCCAACACAAGGGAAGGAGCTTGAAGATCTCCTGAAGGCAGGACACAAGTCCGTACCTTCCCGTGGGTAGAAGTCGACAAGAATGAGTATTTGAAAGGCAAGAAGGAGTACGTCCCTAAGTGCAAGAGCAGACTCGCGTGTTGCGGCAATTTTGGGGACCGCGATGGACTGCGAGGAGATGCGCCCACGAGTGACTTGGAGACACATCATGTGGTGGCATCCTGGGCAGCCATTCATGGCGTACCCCTCAAGTCGTGTGACGTAACATCGGCGTACTTTCAGGCGATGAATCTTGACAGAGTTCTGCGTCAGCCGAGAGGGGGACTTCCAGATGTGCCCAAAGGGGCACACCTTCTCGTGAGGAAACCGGTTTATGGTTTGACGGATAGCGGAAGAGGACTCTGGCTGCAAGTGGATTCGGACGCAAAGGCATGCCCTGAGTTCAAGCAAGCTGTTCCCCGCTTTCTAGTACCACATCGGTGAAGGTGGTTTAGACGCAGTTCTCACAACTCACGTTGATGACTTCCTGTAATCTTTCTTGGAATCAGGACGGAAGCCAATCGAGGACTTGCTCAGCAAGTTCGCCATAGGAAGCAGTGAGGAGAAGCAGTTCAGGTACTGCGGAAAGCAGTTTAAGCAAGATGCAGACATGGGAATCAGGATTGAGGTGGATGACAACACCCGGAAGATCCGACCAATAGCAATAGCACAGGGCCGAAAACCACATGAGCCCGTGACTGAGGATGAGCTAAAGAAGCTTCGTTCAGTGGTAGGATCACTTTCATGGTTAGCAAGACAAGGACGACCAGACCTACTGTACAGAACAGCGAGGTTGCAGTCCATGACAAAGGACGAAACAGTGGCGACCTTGAAGGAGGCGAACAAGGTTGTTGGTTTTGCGCAAGATGGCTTAGGCACATCGATACACTTCAAGCCAGGAAGAATGAAGTGGAGTGACATAGGAGTATTGTCTGTGTCAGATGCATCATTTGCAAATGAAGAGAATCATCATTCACAACAAGGACGAGTGCATTTTCTGGTGCCCGGAAATCAGGCGAGGAGTCCAAATTGCACTGTGTTTGATGTACTGCCATTGTCATTTTCATCAAGTACCATCAAGAGAGTCTGCAGAGCAACAATGCAAGCAGAGACATACGCGCTTCAAGCAGGGCTAGAGAACGCAGATAGACTGCGAGCTCTGATATGCGAGACACAAGGAAGGCTGCGTGGGCTAAGCGCATGGGAGGAAGACGTCAGACAGAACGTGCCTCACGTGATGCTGTCGGATTGCAGACCCTTGGTAAGCCATTTGAAGCTCAGCATTGAGATCGCGGCGGCGCGGCAGTCACTTCGGACGCCTGAAGGCCGGAAGGCATCAGAGATGCGCAAGAAAGGAGGAGACCGAGTGAGGTGGATTAGTACAGCAACCATGGTAGCTGACAGTCTCACCAAGGCAATGAAAGCTGACCTTTTGCTGAAGGTCATGGACATGGGCGAATACGTGGTCGAAATTGACCCTAATGAGAAACCATGCAAAGCCGGATCGACAATAAGCCCTGCATGTACAGATGTGAAGCCAGGATGTCGATCATGGGAGCATGGATTGATGCATGCTCGGGGCCTTTTCGGATCACAGGGCCCTTGAGTCATCTGGTGCGATTCAGACCAACCAATGGAAAAAGGACAACGCCGGACGGTTTCCTGCTGGCATCCTTCAAAACCAGCCCAAACCGGGGTCCCCACTCCCCCGCAAATTAACATGGAACCCCAAAAGGAAGTCCCCCAAAATGAGATTCCTCTACCGTGATGGGTCTTTTTCAGGTTCCATTCGTTGATTTGCGGGGTCCCTAATTTCGGCACATCCCCAGATCCAACACGCCCCTGCCGAGACATCCCTGCGGGGCAGCGCGGACCGCTGCTAGTACCCGGCCTAGGCCTGGCCCGCGAAGCTGCTGCATGCTAAAACCGTTCAAGGCTCCCAGCGTCCATTCTTTGAACCTAAAACAAGAGATGTTTCCATCTAATATTATTGAGAGCTGAACAAAGCCTTTCTGGCAAAGCGCCCCACGACATTGCAGTTTACCTGTGTACCCTTCTTTTCCCAGTCAAGTAAGGACTCACCCCGGCATTGCTGAGTTGGCTCAAGGCCTGCGAAATGATAAGGAGGTTAATCAAGCTTTCACTGTGGCGCGCTTCTGTTGTTGCGAATTGCCTGTTGATTTAGGCTGGGTTTAGGATTTGTTTTAGGGTTGATTTATGGTTGGTTCAGGGTTGGTATAGGGTTGGGTTAGGGTTGGTATAGGGTTGGTTTAGGGTTGGTTTGGGGTTGGTGCAGGGTTGATTTTGGGTCGGTTTAGGGTTAGTGTAGGGTTGGTTTGGGGTGGGTTCAAAAATGCATCAACTACAAAGAAGCCCGAAAGCACCAACAAAAATGCACACGTGCCACAAACCAGGATCGAGTGAGTGCATGGTCTAGCACCAGCTCGCTGCGAGAAGCAGCTTGCGCCCAAAGCCTAGCCCTAAACCTACCGAAAAAACACCAAAAAACGGCACCCTCAGCTGGCGGTAAGTGGGGTCTATGGGGCTCTTTAGTACCAAGTATCATATCTGATATCTAGGTCGCTTCGCTCCAGTGATCTAGTCGCCTCGGGCCCAAGGGCCTCGGCGGAATTGGAATGGATTAGTGATAAATTTGGCCAACGGCAATTGTGTGAAGCAATTTTCGGGGAAGGCCCCCCCTCATACTCTTTGCTACAGGCTGGCTCGGCCTTGGCAAAAGGGTTGGCGGATTTCTCCGATGAAGAATTGGCCGTTTTCCCGAAAACGTTTCTTTTGCAGAGTAGGCTTCGATAAGAAATGCGAGTACCCAGCAAAGTTCAGGGGAGCTAAAATGGTTGACATCAAATGTACGCGTTGTTCCGTACGTTTGAGAAATTGCAGCCTTTGAACTTCTTCCACAACGTGTTCCTGCACGGTGCTTGCACTTGGTTAATTTGTTTTTGGCGAGTGTTGCTGGTGTTTCTTTGAATGGGATGGTGGTCACTGAGTTGCTCGTGCTAGTGTTTTGCGCATTGGAATCAAAAGCACGCTGCATGGCTGCATGGCCGCATGTGCAGGAATGCCGGCGCACAAAATGCCAATTGCGCATCCCAGCGATTTTGGCGACAGCTATGGCTATACGGACCCAGAGCCAGGTGCCGCAGGCGGGGGCAAGCTTCTGGCAGTCTGGGGATTCAGATGTCCGGGTTACCGCGGAGCCCTCTAGCCATTCGCCCTGGTCGGCAGTAGCTTCCATTTCTGTGATTTCCAGCAGCTTCCTCAACCTCGTGCGATAGTCATGAGTCAAAACCGATTGAACGGCTGACAGGTCCAGAAAGGAGTTGCCCTAGGCGAAAACAGAAGTTCCTGAAGGGCAGAGATCACTTTTGGAAGTAATTATGCAGCTCCATGTGTCACACTGCGCCAGGCACAAGTTATCCAGCTTCGTTTTTAAACTGAACAACCGTGGGAACGTGGAACGTTTGGGTTCTTGAGGCTTCTGCGTCCCGGCATCGGCATCGCCGTCGGCAGGTAGCTCTGCCGGTGCAAGAGGTGCTCCTGGTCTTGTAGGCATGCTGCCTTGCAGACTCTGAGTATGACTTGCGGCCTTTGCGCATGGAGTGCAGATGAGCGACATTGAGCGACATAACGGTGTATCTATTGAGAAAATAGGCCGTCCCCTATGTATTGCTGCCCAACTGGTGGCATTTCTAAACATACGCAACAGTTGTCTTTAGGAAGGCAATCCGGGCGCAAATGTTCGACCTGACCCAAGAAACGAAACGCTTCAACACCATAGCTTCAGTTCACTTGAGCAGCGTTTGTTTATGTTTGTTTTAACCGTGTATGCGTTTAGTATTCGGAGGAAACTCCTTACATGCCGCGGAGGCTCCGCATAGGCATTTCTGGTGGGAAGCAGGGCTCGCGTAAGCAGCGCGCGTAGCCTGCCTCAACAAGAGTCCGCGTACGCAGGCCGCGTAGGCAATGTAACATCATTGCTTGCACAGCGCGTCCAAACAATGAAGCTGAACCTGTGGCAGCCAGCTGCCCACTGTGCGCCGCCCACAGTGCCTTTGCCGTGCGCCGCCAACAGTTGTTCGAAACTTGATTCACAGTTTGCCCTTGCCCGGCTGGGTTTGCTTCCCGGAATCCAGTTTGTCTGCGCGTAGGCTCAACGTCGGCTTCGAGGCAGTTTCGTGGACGCAGGCACTTCGTAAAGTGTTTTCCAACCGTCCGTGCATTGCGCAAGTCTGCTTGCGGCCCAAAGATTGGCATGCGTGTTTATTCCTGGCCTGCTATGAAGGCTGCGAAGAATGCACTGTGGACAGTTTCCTCAGACGAGCGGAGGCGAGGCCGCGCAAAGGTACTGCTAAGACACGGTGTCAAAAATCAGCTCTGAAGGTCTTCGCGTTGTCAAGCACTGCTTCCGCCTCAAGTTCTGTTTTAGTTTCAGAATCCGAGATGCAGCGCTCAAGAAAAGTGTCCGTGTGCGCCCGCATAGGCGCTTGCGTAGGCACCTTCTAGCGGCGTAGGCCCGCGTAGGCACCCTCATGGGTGTTTCAACATCCGCGGAGGCGCTGGCGTAGGCATGCTTCCAGTGTATACCCACGTATGCCGAAAAACACCGCTCACTTGTTCAAACAAGAGCTGGAGCTAAACCTGGACGAGGGCTGGCGGTGGGACTTGTAAGTCATGTGGGTGTGTTCATGCGCACGGCGTCATTAGCTTCCAGCCTGTCGCTGCAGATATCGTCAAATGTCCTGCTCCTGCATAGTGCTGAGCACGTGTATTTTGAATGTCCAATGATATGATGTTGCAAACCAACAAAGCTAGCAGGCTTTTATATCAAGCACAAACCCCACACATGTGTCACCGTACCTGAAACAGTTGTCCAGCCTGGCATTTCCACCACCAAGGAAACAGAGAACCACCAATCACGAATCTGGTGCCCATAGCACCAAGTCCAAATGGATCCAGCAAGCCCTGCCAGATAGGCGCATATGTACGCCTGACACAGGTCCTCAATGCAGGTGCCTTTTATAAATATGTCTCAGTTGTCATGCTAGGTCAGAACAACATGTGTAAGACGGATGTTAGTGACACACGTGTTTGGACAGGGTATCATTTCTTGGCCTCTTCCAATCGTTTTCTGACAGACACACACACAGGTGTGTTTGGATGGAGCATCCTGACATACATTAATTATGTATACATGTATATACACATCAGGATTTAATACGTGTATTGTATATATATATATATATACACATTATGTAGATATAAGTACACACATGTGGTGGTATGCCCCTGAAACCGAGGTACTGAGCTGATTCACTGGTACTTGTTGTGTGCGTGTTTGTGCACACATTATGCCAGCCATGAGCGGAAATCGTGCAAACATTAGAAGGATTGAGTTTGCGTCATGACTAGTTGCATTTGCCGAGTCTTAGGACTGGACATTTCTAACTGGCTCTATTGATTATCCCTGAATTCGTGTGCATAGGGACCTTGCACATGTGCAGAAGGTCTGTTCAACTTAAAGATAGTGTTGATAGGGTAACCTCTTTGCACATTGTGCGTTCTGCATAGTACTGTATTGTTTGGTAAAAACACCCTTGGCAATGTTGCAATGGTATCTCCAAATTGCAGAACTGTCCATTTGGTACATAACCCGTTGCAAGCAGGAATAATGTTCGAACTTAAGGCTTCAAAGGGTATCCTGCAACCAGTCAGAGTGATTTGACGCTTAAAGGGTATCCCTTGCAGTTTGTCCGGAACACTTTGCAAGAGAGTGCACTTTGCAATAAGGACGGTTTTGGGCTTTGTCGACATTCGCTTCAGATTCAGCTCTTGGCAATGGGGATCCCCGTCCCCCAGCACTTTGCAGGAAGTTTTCCCGGTTGCCAGCCCTTCAACATGTGTCCCCTATCAGTTTTGGTGTATTTCTCTCCAAGTTCACGCCTTCATCGCAACCCAGAGCATCCAATCAAAGCAGAACACATGTGCACATGTATGTGTATTAACATGTATATAGACTGTCAAATATGGACTTCAACAGCTCCAGATGCACAAGTCACAATTAGCTCTTCCTTTGGTGCTGCACATGCTATCGGCGAAGGGCCGTTCTGCTGAATGCGTTTATATCGGGGGTCCTGTAAACCTTTGTTGGGCTGGAGTGCCGTTCCTCGAAAGTGAGGTGACGTCACGGCATGATAGATAAGATAGGCATGCCTTTCCTTTTGTTTCCCTTTAAATCAACGGGTTCCAAAACGGGCCTTGCATTTAGAACAACCCTCACCTAAGGTTTGTTGGGCGTGATCCATTCACCCGGGCTTTCCCATGGCCAGTCTTCGACTCGGAGCAGCTCCCAGAGCCACTGCAGCGACTTGCGGCGGATGACCAGATTCTGGCGCATGCGCGACAGGAAGGCCATGGGCCAGCGCGGGGTATCGAAACTAGGGACCTGGGTTTGGGCTGGTTGCTGGTTGTGTTGGCAAGTTAGAGGTGGGGATTCGGATGTGTGCAAATCAAAAGGACCCTGTGGGGACATGTGGGGGCCTCTGACCTTTGTGAGTCGACCCTTTGTTCCCAAGGAAGATGGGAAGGACATGTCGGTCCAGAAACAAAAGCGACCGAGAGCCCGGAGAGCCCGGTCTGACGGCCGAGATTGCGCTCCTGGGATACCCATAAGATCCAAATAAGCAACTGCACTTCAGCCAGGGGTCAATTCATTTCCCACCGAAACATTGCCGTGATGGGTCTTTTTCAGGTTCCATTCGTTGATTTGTGGGGCCCCTAATTTCGGCACATCCCCAGATCCAACACACCCCTGCCGAGACATCCCTGCGGGGCAGCGCGGACCGATGCTAGTACCCGGCCTAGGCCTGGCCCGCGATCGGAGAAGCTGCGGCGTGCTAAAACCGTTCAAGGCTCCCAGCGTCCGTTTATTGAACCTAAAACAAGAGATGTTTCCATCTAATATTACTGAGAGCTGAACAAAGCCTTTCTGGCAAAGCGCGCCACAACATTGCAGTTTACCTGTGTACCCTTCTTTTCCCAGTCGAGTAAGGACTCACCCCGGCAAGGCCTGCAAAAATGATAATGAGGTTAATCAAGCTTTCACTGTGGCGCGCTTCTGTTGTCCCGAATTGCCTGAGTAGCCTGGGCATGAACACCATCTAAGGTGGGATACTTGAGGCGTCCTCAACCGACAACAACATTACAATGGGGAACGATGTGCTTGTTGGAAAAAGGCGCTTGTTGGGCACGACAACTATTACTGGCTTCACCCACAAGCTTTCGTCCATGTAAATTGCCGACTTGCCAACGAGGCCCTTCAGTCCTCACGGCAAACAGTCCTGACTTGAGCGAGGGCAATTCACTAGGGTGTCCGCTCACACAGCGCCTGCAGACAGCCTTCTCTATAGATAACACAACTTCTTTCTAGCAATTCATGTTTGATGATCCCTATACAGCCAAAGCCTTTCAAAGAACGCGGAGGAAAAGCAACGATTAAGCATGAGAGGCTGCGCGCATGACACTGTCTTCATATACCTCACGACAAGGGTCTTCGATGTCTTCAGAAAGGATGGCGGGATGGATATTCATGGATATTCACTTGATAGACAGAACCCTTGGCCATATTTAGGTGAAGTGGTATGGTGATCAAATGATGTCTACCTTGTGTGACAACTATGTGAGCAATGAAACTCCATACTGTAGATGGGCCAAAGGTGGATAGGGCTACAACGATAGCGCTTGGACACTAACAAAGATAAATGATGACTCGTAAGTGATGATTGACGGACGCATATGCATACATATACAAACATTCATACATATATATACATGGTTCCCCCCCTCCCAAAGAAGGTCCCCCCCTCCCTAAGAAGGTCTACCATTTATAGTCATGTTTGGGAAGGGATTGAACTCACTTTCTGGTGCTTAGGAGGTTTGAAGCAAACAACCCGAAGTACTTCGAAGTACTTCGCTTCTGGATTCAAGATTCAAGGGTGCCAGCCACTCCTGAAATGAGTCTTGAAGCCATTTCCTGGAAAGGCAAACACCTAGAAGTACTTCGAAGTACTTCGCCCCTGGGTTCAAGATTCAAGGGTGCCAGCCACTCCTGAGATGAATCTGGAATCATGAAATGAATATTGAATCTAGCTTCGGGTTGGTTTAGGGTTGGTTTAGGGTTGATTTTGGCTGGGTTTAGGATTTGTTTTAGGGTTGATTTATGGTTGGTGCAGGGTTGGTATAGGGTTGGTTTAGGGTTGGTCTAGGGTTGGTTTAGGGTTGGTTTAGGGTTGGTTTGGGGTTGGTGCAGGGTTGATTTTGGGTCGGTTTAGGGTTAGTATAGGGTTGGTTTGGGGTGGGTTCAGGGTGGGTTTAGGGTTTAGCTTAGGGTTGGTTTAGGGTTAGTTTAGGGTTGATTCAGTTACGTCATACCGAGTCGCCTGGTAGACCACGGACTAAAAATACATACAATTTGAAACAGCCAAGTTGAAATTAAACTCGGCTGTTTTGAAAAGCACCGGATTTCCTGGTAAACCGCAGCCCAGAAAGCATAAACTTCAAAACAGCCGTCATCCAGCAAAACCCAGTCAGCTGTGAAAAAGCATCCTTTCCGCTGCGCTGGCGGGTGGAGTCGGGGAGTCGGGCACAGGGCCTTTCGGATCAGAGTGCATGCGCCCTTCCTGGATTGCAGCCTGATGGCAAGAAACGCCACTGAAACCACAAACAACTAGAAAGAAGCCCGAAAGCACCAACAAAAATGCACACGTGCCACAAACCAGGATCGAGTGAGTGCACGGTCTAGCACCAGCTTGCTGCGAGAAGCAGCTTGCGCCCAAAGCCTAGCCCTAAACCTACCGAAAAAACACAAAAAAACGGCACCCTCAGCTGCGGGTAAGTGGGGTCTATGGGGCTCTTTAGTACCAAGTATCATATCTGATATCTAGGTCGCTTCGCTCCAGTGATCTAGTCGTCTCGGGCCCAAGGGCCTCGGCGGAATGGGAATGGATTAGTGATAAATTTGGCCAACGGCAATTGTTGCAATTTTCGGGGAAGGCCCCCCCTCATACTCTTTGCTTCAGGCTGGCTCGGTCTTGGCAAAAGGGTTGGCGGATTTCTCCGATGAAGAATTGGCCGTTTTCCCGAAAACGGTTCTTTTGCAGAGTAGGCTTCGCTAAGAAATGCGAGTACCCAGGAAAGTTCAGGGGGGCTAAAATGGTTGACATCAAATGTACGCGTTGTTCCGTACGTTTGAGAAATTGCAGCCTTTGAACTTCTTCCACAACGTGTTCCTGCACGGTGCTTGCACTTGGTTAATCTGTTTTGGTGAGTGTTGCTGGGGCCAATGAGAAGCAACGCGTGAGGACACAGAAGATGACATTATGACATTATGTCATAAGTTGGTATCACAGAGCTTGCGGTGTTTCTTTGAATGGGATGGTGGTCACTGAGTTGCTCGTGCTAGTGTTTTGCGCATTGAAATCAAAAGCACGCTGCATGGCTGCATGGCCGCATGGCACTGTGTGCAGGAATGCCGGCGCACAAAATGCCAATTGCGCATCCCAGCGATTTTGGCGACAGCTATGGCTATACGGGCCCAGAGCCAGGTGCTGCAGGCGGGGGCAAGCTTCTGGCAGTCTGGGGATTCATATGTCCGTGTTACCGCGGAGCCCTCTATACCATATTGAGCCATTCCCAGGGCGAAGATGTTCGGCAACTTCAATTTCTGTGATTTCCAGCAGCTTCCTCAACCTCGTGCGATAGTCATGAGTCAAAACCGATTGAACGGCTTACATATATTAATTATGTATACATGTATACACACATCAGGATTTAATACGTGTATTGTATATATATATATACACATTATGTAGATATAAGTACACACATGTGGTGGTATGCCCCTGAAACCGAGGTACTGAGCTGATTCACTGGTACTTGTTGTGTGCGTGTTTGTGCACACATTATGCCAGCCATGAGCGGAAATCGTGCAAACATTAGAAGGATTGAGTTTGCGTCATGACTAGTTGCGTTTGCCGAGTCTTAGGACTGAACATTTCTAACTGGCTCTATTGATTATCCCTGAATTCGTGTGCATAGGGACCTTGCACATGTGCAGAAGGTCTGTTCAACTTGAAGATAGTGTTGATAGGGTAACCTTTGCACATTGTGACTTCTGCATAGTACTGTATTGTTTGGTAAAAACACCCTTGGCAATGTTGCAATGGTATCTCCAAATTGCAGAACTGTCCATTTGGTACATAACCCCTTGCAAGCAGGAATAATGTTCGAACTTAAGGCTTCAAAGGGTATCCTGCAACCAGTCAGAGTGATTTGACACTTAAAGGGTATCCCTTGCAGTTTGTCCGGAACACTTTGCAAGAGAGTGCACTTTGCAATAAGGACGGTTTTGGGCTTTGTCGACATTCGCTTCAGATTCAGCTCTTGGCAATGGGGATCCCCGTCCCCCAGCACTTTGCAGGAAGTTTTCCCGGTTGCCAGCCCTACGCCTTCATCGCAACCCAGAGCATCCAATCAAAGCAGAACACATGTGCACATGTATGTGTATTAACATGTATATAGACTGTCAAATATGGACCTCAACAGCTCCAGATGCACAAGTCACAATTAGCTCTTCCTTTGGTGCTGCACATGCTATCGGCGAAGGGCCGTTCTGCTGAATGCGTTTATATCGGGGGTCCTGTAAACCTTTGTTGGGCTGGAGCGCCGTTCCTCGAAAGTGAGGTGACGTCACGGCATGATAGATAAGATAGGCATGCCTTTCCTTTTGTTTCCCTTTAAATCAACGGGTTCCAAAACGGGCCTTGCATTTAGAACAACCCTCACCTAAGGTTTGTTGGGCGTGATCCATTCACCCGGGCTTTCCCATGGCCAGTCTTCGACTCGGAGCAGCTCCCAGAGCCACTGCAGCGACTTGCGGCGGATGACCAGATTCTGGCGCCGCATGCGCGACAGGAAGGCCATGGGCCAGCGCGGGGTATCGAAACTAGGGACCTGGGTTTGGGCTGGTTGCTGGTTGTGTTGGCAAGTTAGAGGTGGGGATTCGGATGTGTGCAAATCAAAAGGACCCTGTGGGGACATGTGGGGACCTCTGACCTTTGTGGGTCGACCCTTTGTTCCCAAGGAAGATGGGAGGGACATGTCGGTCCAGAAACAAAAGCGACCGAGAGCCCGGAGAGCCCGGTCTGACGGCCGAGATTGCGCTCCTGGGATACCCATAAGATCCAAATAAGCAACTGCACTTCAGCCAGGGGTCAATTCATTTCCCACCGAAACATTGCACCGTTTACGGGAACCCCGTTGACACGGCCGTGGAACTGTAATGGTTGATCCTTCCAAAACGGGGAAATATCACCGGACCCCTGTCTCAGCGATGGCTTGCCGTTCCAGGCTCGAAGGTGTGGAATACCAGCATCACTCACATACAGCGTCTAGCAGACCCCAAATGGCGATGGTTTCAGCACGGTGGCTTTGGCCAAAATAGACAGGCCAATGTGGGCCTTCACCCCCTTTTAGTGGCTTCTTTTGGGGTGACCCTGGGGCGACCCCTCTATTGTTCAACCAACCAATGGAAAAAGGACAATGCCGGACGGTTTCCTGTGGCATCCTTCAAAACCAGCCCAAACCGGGGTCCCCACTCCCCCGCAAATTAACATGGAACCCCAAAAGGAAGTCCCCCAAAAAGTGATTCCTCTACCGTGATGGGTCTTTTTCAGGTTCCATTTGTTGATTTGTGGGGCCCCTAATTTCGGCACATCCCCAGATCCAACACGCCCCTGCCGAGACATCCCTGCGGGGCAGCGCGGACCGATGCTAGTACCCGGCCCAGGCCTGGCCCGCGATCGGAGAAGCTGCGGCGTGCTAAAACCGTTCAAGGCTCCCAGCGTCCATTCTTACCTAAAACAAGAGATGTTTCCATCTAATATTGCTGACAGCTGAACAAAGCCTTTCTAGCGCGCCACGACATTGCAGTTTACCTGTGTACCCTTCTTTTCCCAGTCGAGTAAGGACTCACCCCGGCATTGCTGAGTTGGCTCAAGGCCTGCAAAATGATAAGGAGGTTAATCAAGCTTTCACTGTGGCGCGCTTCTGTTGTCCCGAATTGCCTGAGTAGCCTGGGCATGAACACCATCTAAGGTGGGATAATTGAGGCGTCCTCAACCGACAACAACATTACAATGGGGAACGATGTGCTTTTTGGAAAAAGGCGCTTGTTGGGCACCAGTCCATGCCATGTTGGAAGCGACAACTATTACTGGCTTCAACGGCAACCCACAAGCTTTCGTCCATGTAAATTGCCGACTTGCCGACGAGGCCCTTCAGTCCTCACGGCAAACAGTCCTGACTTGAGCGAGGGCAATTCACTAGGGTGTCCGCTCACACAGCGCCTGCAGACAGCCTTCTCTACAGATAACACAACTTCTTTCTAGCAATTCATGTTTGATGATCCCTATACAGCCAAAGCCTTTCCGCCAGGACAGGCGACATCATCTCCAAGCGGCGGTCATGAAGAGGGTCAAGCCCCAACAGCAGGACGGCCTTAGCAAAAGCAGGTTGGCAGAGGTTGCATCGATCAACACACGACGAGGGTCTTCGATGTCTTCGGAAAGGATGGCGGCGCATACTTCGAAGTACTTCGAAACACTTCGCCCCTGGATTCAAGATTCAAGGGTGCCAGGCACTCCTGAAACAATTCTTGAATCCATTTTCTGGTACTTGGGAGTGTTTGGGCATAACCCCGAAGTACTTTGAAGTACTTCGTGCCTGGATTCAAGATTCAAGCAGCCACTCCTGAAACGAATCTTGAATCTGTTTCCTGGTGCTTAGGATTGTTTGGCCATGAGCCCGTTGGGCGCGTGGGCCGGTTGATTGCGCTGACCCCTGAAAGCACGATTCTTGGATTTCTCCAGTAAAGCGTTGGCCGTTTTCCCACAAACGTTTCTTTTGCAGAGGTTTGGGTGACTGCGTTTGACAGATGACAGGCTGCGCGAGGCCAATGCAACAAACGATCGCTAAGAACTTCAAGTAATTTACCCAGGAAAGCTCAGGGGGGCTAAAATGGTTCACGGCAAATGGACGTGGTGTTCCGTACGTTTGACAAATTCCAGCGGCACAGAAGATGACATTATGTTATTAATTGGTAACACAGGGCTCGCGGTGTTTCTTTGCATGAGGTGGTCGTCAATGAATTGCTCGTGCTGTTGTTTTGCGCATTGAAATCCAAAGCAAACCGCGTGGAGCAGTGCTGGCGCGTGGAGCAGTGCCGCAACGACAGCTGCGCGCAGGTAAACACAGAGGCAAAACGAACTTGGGATAAAGAGTACCAGGCGTTCCTTGGCCTATTTACTTCTTTGCGTGTGTTGCTGGGGTGAATGCTTGCAATGCAGAAGATGACATTGTGTTATGTTGTTTGCAGTAGAACGGGGATCGTGATTTTTTTTGCACGGGGTGGTTGTCACTAAGTTGCTGGTGGCGTTTCTTTGCGCATTGAAATCAAAATCAACCACATGGCGAAGTGTTGGCGCTGTGTGCAGGAATGCCGCTGCAGAAAGCGCAGTCTGAGCATAGCGGTAGCCCATTGGGCAGCGACTCGCTGGACCCAGAGTTGCCCCCACAGAGGCCAACATGGCAGCCGGGTATTGCCGCAGGCGGAGGCCAGCTTGGTGCTGGGGATTGGCTGCGCGCAGGATCGCGCAGGTAAACACAGAGGCAAAACGAACTTACGATAAAGACTACCAGGCGTTCCTTGGCCTATTTTCTTCGTTGCGTGTGTTGCTGGGGTGAATGCTTGCAATGCAGAAGATGACATTATGTTATGTCAGAGAAACAAACAAGCAGGGAAGAGGGCAGGGCAGGGATGAGGGCAGAAATCAGCTTGCCCGCGCGCCTTGTTGGCCTCAGTGGGACGAACATACTATTTGGGCGGAATTGGATGTGAGCTTTCGACCATTCCTGGGTTTCAATAGCCGTTGGGGAACTGGCAAAGAAGTTATACAAGACGTGTTTCCACGAGCTGTACAAAACTGTGGTTGGACACAGCATGATCGAGGCGATTAGAAGTATGGCCGCGGGCCTACTTGCCATACGCCCACGCTTTCCTTTGAACGTTTCCGCACTCTCGTAGGCGTAGCGGCGCGGATGTGTGACTTGTGGAACCGTTTGCGCGCGCGCCGTGCTTATCTCGTTTGGGAGGCGCGTGCTTCCAAGCATCCCATTGGAAGTCGTAGTTTGCTGCAAGCAGCTTTCCTCAGAGCAGTATTGGATAGTATGGGGCCACGAGAGAGGCTGATGTGTTCGCGGCTCACAAAAGGTCAATTAAACATGTCTGTTTGTTCATGGAGGTCTTTCAGACAGATTCGGGCAGCAGACCATCTTCTGCTGGGCTAGCTGTTAGGTTTGTTTCATTTTGTTTGAGGCCGGCGCTTTTCAGGTAGTGGATTTGGAGGTGCCGGAAGCATAAAAATAATCCCCATGGTTTTCTACGCGCACACGCGCATAAGTTGTGTATATATATATATATTTATTTAGTTATTTATTTATTTTTATTTATTTATTTACATTTGCATGTATAAGATGATGCGCACAGAGGGAAGGTACCAAACGCGCAGCGCGTTTCGGCGGAGGTTTCTGCGGTGCGTGCTTGCTGCTTAAGACGCGCTCACCAGTGAGGTTTGTGCCAGGGCTAACTCAAAACTCATGAGCCTTGGGAACCGTTTAGTTTCCAAAGGTGAAGCCGGGCATGCGACTGACCGTACTTCTTTTTGAACGCACGAGCAGCCCGTTCACTTGCGCTTCCACCACCACCACCACCACCACCACCACCACCACCACCACCACCACCATTACCACCACCGCAATGGCAACGTCGACAACTCCCACAACAGCAGTACCAAAAACAGCAGCAGCAGCAGCAGCAGCAGCAACAATGCGTCGCTTGCGCTCCCGTAGGCCGCGCCGAAGCGCAAGTAGACGGCGCCGGGCGCAACCATGTCAGGACAAAATCGCGCTGCGCATGCTTCACGCGCGGGAAGCTCATCGTGCTCCCGATAGCGACGCGAGGCGACAGCGAATCTCACGCGCGGGAAGCGGATATCACGAGTGGCGAGCAACAGCGAATGACAAGAGGCGCGCGCTACACGACGGCATGAGACTGCATCTTGCTTACTGGGCATCAGCGGCTGGGCGCTTACTGGCCACCGCGGCTAGGCGCTGGTGCCCACATGTGCGTTGTAAAACAATGACCGAAAGGTCAGTTTGCGGACTGCGCAAGAAGTTTGCTCAGTCATCATCTTTCTGGCGGGCTGGCAAGACACCACGCGTGGCGTGTAGGAGCCAAGCTGAGTAGGGGCGTGCGCCCTGCGACGACATGACAGTGCATGATGTTCCTCTGTCCTAGGAGCCACAGCACCTGCCCACTGATGTCCACGTTGACATTTGCATAGCAGGACGATCACCGAACGGTCGGTTTTCGGACTGCGGAACGAGCTTGCTCGGTCATCGTCCTTATGGCAGGCTGGCAGGACATCACGCGTAGCGAGCGACAGCGAATCATACAAGAGGCGCGCGCTATACCCAGACACGACAATCACCTGGAAGAAGAACACGAAATGGCAAATCACCTTGAAAACCCCCTATCACCTTGAAAACCCCCTATCACCTTGATCACCCCTATCACCTTGATCACCCCCAGCCCATTTTTAGCTCTCTGAGCGCTGGCTCACCACCCCTTGAATGACATACCGCACGCAAATGCGAGGAAGTGCGCGAGACACAGCCCGGCCAAGGCTAAAATCATATATGTTTCGGCGAAAACGTGCGCACCCGAATAATATTGTGTTTCGACAATATCGTACGCATGAGCCCAAATAATAGGGAAAACATCTTCACAAAAACTGCTGCACAGAAACCGAGGCATAGTTTAGAGAAAAAAATCAAACCCGATATGCATTTGCGATCCTTTTGTTCGCGCGTTCGCAATCAGCCGTCAGCATATGCTCACAATCTATGCAGCGCAGCGCCTCGATCCTGCAGCATGCATATATATATGAGGATATCGAGCTGCTTTGATCATCCGGCGCCTGCATCGATGTGCGAGCTGGCTTCGATGCCGCCTGGCCAATGCAATCGATCGGGGACGGGCGTACACACAAATATTAGAAAATGTATATATATATATGTATAGAACAGCGTGCGACGACCGACGACCGATCGGCTGGGGCCCCGGCGCGTAGCGCCAGTGCAGCACGTACCTGGCACGAGCGAGCGGCATGGTATATATGTATATATATATATATGTGCACATGTTAATACTCTATATATATATATATATATAATCGATATTCGAGCGAGACGCAGCGATCGGCGCCTCATCGATCCGCGAGCCGAGCATGTGTCGCAGGTACCTGGCACGATCAGAGCGACCGTCGAATGAATGCACCCGGCCCTGGCCACTCGGGGTGGGCGCGCGCCTGGCCCGGCGCGAGCGAGCGGCGCGACGATCGAGCCGAGGCCCCGGCCCGACACGATATCCAGCATACCTGGCGCGAGCGAGCGGCGAACGACGATACGAAAACCATGCTGCAGCCCAGGCCGCGCGTGATCGGCCAGCCAGCCAGCCAGGATCTCGCCTGGCCGGTGCGCAAGAGCGCCGAGCGATCGATCGAAGCATATAGCGCGCCCCGGCCCGCGCGCGGCAGCCGGCGTGGCGCGATGCAGGGCGCCATCCCGACACCTGCAGCGAGGCATGCGACTCATGCAGCTTAAGCTGATGTGTGCCAGCAAGCAATATTGCCCGAGAGCCTTGCCGGCACGTGGCTATATACACGCCTGAGGCAGTTAACGCTGGATCCACACTCGGGCATGTGAGGGCCGGCCTCTTAGCTCACGCATGCAACAAGGCCCGCGATCGGGGACCTGCAGCCAGGCCATATAAGATTTGAGTAACGTTAGGCAGGTGTGAGCGCGGCCGGCCTATGAGTTAAGGCTGTCGCCGCGCGCGAAAGATCGCCCGCAGTCCGATCAGGTATCGGCTGAGGATCGATCGAGGCGCGGTGCGGCGATGCACCTTGCGGGCGCGCAGCATCAGGGACTTGACCCAGTCTTCGTCCATCCAAGTGGCGTGGACTACCGGGTTTTTTGCGGTGACCCGGAGCTCATCAATGACATGCGTCAGCAAATGAAGAATATTCCACAGCTTAAAGCTGCACCAATTACTGTAGGCCTGATGGAGCAGGAGGTGCTGCTGCTGCCAGAGGCTGCCAATCTGAACAGCCTGTTCCACCTCCGACTGGGTGAGCCACACACCGCGGCTGCGGCACTCATGTAAGTGCGCCACGAAGTTGTCGGCCGCCCAGAGCACGATCTTGATCCGGTCATCACACTGCACACCTGGAAGGCCCACATAGTGGACCAAGAACTGCAAGAAGACAGTCAGGTGCCAAGCTTTGCCTGTGAAGTGCACGTACTTGCCAGTGTGCAGGCACAGTCTTTGGCCAGTGAGTTTCCACCTGCGTGGGAGAGGCCGGCCTGACACGTTGCGTGCGTGCTGCTGGACCAAGCGGGTGGCCTCCGCGAGGCGCTCTTTTGCCTATGCTGGCCGCAATAGATAGAATGGACGCACTTTTATCGGACGCAATGGATCGAGGGCAAACCAAAAAACACGCATGTCTGCAACGATTGCGGCCAAAGCGCGTTGTTGCCTGCAAACTGGCCAGTCCGCAAAAGGACGACAAACGCCGATGAGGCGATGTCCCTGCCAACCCCCAGATGGAAAGCGTGGAGAAGATCCACACTCAGCCATCTTGCATCAAATCCGCGAAGGTGACAAATCTCAGGCTGCACGCTCCATGGAAGTAGGACTGGCGCCGCCGCAGCTCTCCACGCAGCACCTGCAGAGACATCGGTGTAGGGGCAGTCCAGGGACTTGGAAGCAAAGCAGCCTGGCCTGAAGCAGATGCGATTGGTGCCTGGGTGGCGCTCCAAATTCGCGCACTGCACCATGAATTTCCAGTCGCCTTTGATGGTCACGACCTGAGCGCACTGCCAGCGGTTCAGCGAGCGAACTACTATCTTCAGCAAGGCCTGCAGCGTCATATTGATTCCGCTGGTGTTGACGTAGTACCTCGTCGCTGGCATGAGCGCGATGACAAAGCGGCTTAAGGCCTGATCAGTGTAGAAAGGGCTGCACTCGCACGTCCAGCTTATAGCCATGTAGCTGTCCTGCTCGTAGAACTGGCCTTCGTCGCCGTACAACTGGATGCCGAGCGCGTCCTCCAAGGTGCAGCAGGGGCGTGGAATTCCGCAGCGCTCCTGTGCCCGCCAGTACTGCTCGTCTGTGCGGCCAAAGAGGTCGCGGTGGCCAGCTTCAACGATCGCTTCAGCCTCGTGACCGATCAAATAAAATGCATGGGCCAAGGTGTGACCAGGCCAAGGTGTGAACGCGCAAAAAACAATCTTTGCTTATATAGTGGCGCTAAGAAGCCAGGCGGTCCGGCTCAAGCACAGGCCACAGGGCTAGCTCGAGCTCGCCAGACTCTTCATCCAGCATCGGCAGGTGGTGCCAGCTGATGACATCACGAACGGCAAGGTCCCGCCTTACAAGCATCTGGTACGCCCGGGCATCTGCAGTGGCTGTAGACCTTGAATACTAGGCACACATCTCAAACAATTCGACGATGCAAAAATCTGAGGTCTGGGCGTCCACACAGACGAGCTATAAGCCCTTCCCACACGAGAGGCGCTGGCCAAGGTGGAGCGCCCAGCACCAACTTCAGCGGCGAGGCTGGCCAGGAATTACATAAGAATTGTATGACCGTGCTGCCACACACGTGCGCGCCATGCCTCTCGTCAACTTGCTGCCTGACTGCTGCAGCTGAATCTTGAGGCCTGGTACCTGCGGCCGGGGAGCTCGCAAGCGCGCAAATATGCAAGCGACAGCTCAAGTGCGCGCGCCCATGTTTCCACCACGCCGTGTCCTACCTTGAGCGGCGGGATGATCACCCCGCGGCTCAGCGACAAGCTAAAACCCCTTAAGTGCCACGCGGGATCATCCCGTGGCACTTTCGCCATTGGCACACGCAGGCGCAATGGCCCCCGAGGCTCAGCTGCAATCAGCTGTCGCCATACCCCCTGCAACGCAACACATGAAGCAAGCGCAAAAGAAACTGAGCCCCGGGCGGAAGCGCAAAAAAACTGAGGGCCGGACTTGCGAAGCTCACGAAGCATCGCAGCAACCTGCGCCTTCTTGACACGCGTGTCCAGCACCTGCTCGAGGCGCCGAAAGACACACGCATGCGCATGTGCAGAGGCCCAGGCCATCTCCTGCGTCGTCTTCAAGGCCGACTGGAAGCCGGCATCATCAGAGATGCTGGAGCACCTGCGCGGCAGGCCAAACAATGTGTGCAAACAATTTTTGAAGGCAGCCAAGGAGCTTGGTGAACAGACCAGAGAGCTGCTTGGAGAGGCCCTGCAGCTGCTTCACGTCTTCAGCAAAGCGGGGCAGGTCCTTGCAGTCCATCAACAGGCCGTTCAGGCTGTTCACCTCCTTTTTGATCTCCGCGCCTACACGCACAGGAGATTGCAAAAATAACTGGAGCGTGCAGCTGAGGGCCACACGCAAGGCCAGCGTCTTGTCCTCAAGCGTCTTGCCATTGGCGAGCTTGAGGCTCAGACCTTTGGCCGAGGACGGCGCGGAGCCGTTCTTGCGGGCCCCTGCCTTCGCCTTTGGTTTGGGAGCTGGCGCTGGGTCGTTTGCTGACCCCCGACTGTGGCCCACTTGCGCCAGCAGCGCTTGCGCGTCAGGCACTGCCACCGTGGACCTGCTCACCGAGGAGCAGAGCGCAGAGAGCGCCGCCTGGCCTTGCACCCTGGCCGTCACACTGGCTTTGACCGTGCTTGTGTCGCGGGCGGTCTTGACCAGCTTTTTGGTGCACCAGAACCGCATGCTCTCATAGTCGTTGGGGGCATCCGCGTCAGGCAGACCGCCCTTTGCCGTCACTGCGGCTATCTTTGCCCTAAGTTGGGTCAGGGCAAGCGCACGAAGCTGACGAATTGACACAATAATGTGCATGGAATGCCAATTGATATCTGGCCAGGGCGCTCGGAGAACCCTGCCTCGCGCATCTGCCGGACGGTCATGGCCTCCGTCACCTCCTCGGTCTGGTCCTCCACGGAGCGCTCGGCCGTGAAGTGGGCCTCGAGGTCTTGCAGGTTCTCGCCAGCGCTCAGGAACTTGCGCAAGAGCTCCCGCTTGTCCTGGGCGGTCCCGTTGAACGCTTGCGCGATGTTCGGGAAGTCCAAGGGCCTGCGCGCTGCACGAGTCAGGCGCATCCACTGGCCCTTATAGTTGGTCGAGTTGACCTCGACCTCGTCGAGGCCAAGCGTCGACTCCGCGCTTGCAGTCGACTCAGCCGCGGGCGTGGTCTGCTCGCTCGGCGGCGACTGGGCGGTAGCCTTCGCAGCAGCCTTGGTGGCTGCGGGGCTCGGCGCTGCCTTGGCAGCAGGGCCCTCAGTGGGAGGAGGCGGCGCACTGCGGGCAGCCTTGCACTTGGCGGCGCGGCCAGGCTTCAGGAGGGCTGGCTTGTTCACCTCAGGTGCACTGATAACAGTCATGCCTGTAATTTTTTTTGGGCGCAGACAGCGGCCTGCTTGTCCGCATCCTCCTGCTTCCAGCGTCGAAGCCTTGGTCTAATTAAAGGGGTGCATGACTGCGACCCCCTAGATCGCAGACAAGGGACATCTTTGCAGCAGCCTCCAGCTCGTCTGGGTCCATGCCGTTGAAGGCCTTTGCGGCCTCCGGCTCCATCTGCGCAAGCAGCATCTGCTGGCCACGGGCCAGGGTCTGCAAGGACCTACAGGCAAAGCGCAATGCAACAGTGAAACGCAACAAGCTGAGTCCCCGGCTGCAGGCTGGGCAGGCTTCCGACCTAGAAACAAACGGGAGACAAAAGACTTTCTCGATTTGCGCGCAACATATTTTTAAGCGAGCCGCCGCCTCCTGAGACGCGGAGTCCTCCAGGGCGAGCTGCGCATCAGCAGCCTTGCGAGCAGCAACAACACGTGCCGCCTCATGCGCGCCAGCCTCCAGATCCGCTTCTGCGGCCAAGGCCTCTGCTTCCGAGTCGACCTCGACGTCGGCCACCTCGTCCTGCTGGGTGTCGAGGTCCTCGGGCTGGCGGTCCGGGAGGGTGTCTGCAGTGTCGACGGCCTCGCCAGCCTTGCGCTTGCGCGCGCACTTCGGGGCAGACTCGCCGTCCGCGAGCTCCTTCTCGAGGTCCTGCTCCAGCTTAAGCTGCTGCAGAAGCTCCTTGGCCTCTCGTTGAGAGATGCCGCAGGCAGCAGCAAGCTTCTTGCAGCCGGGCAAGCGTCCACCGTTGGCCGCTCGGAGCTCCTCCAGCTGGACGCTGAGGCTGTCCACGTCCATGGCCAGGCTTGGGTGCGGCACAGGGGCCGGCGAGCACGTGAGCAGCTAAACGTGCTGCTGATCGCGAACACGTGTGAAATGATGATCTGTGCAATGTGGGCGAACACATGCCCCATGGATCTCGATGTATTGGGGGCGAACACGTCCCCCCCCCCGATCAGCGGGAAAACCCTCCCTGTGCAGTGTGTGCGAGTAGGCGCCCCGCGGGCGCGTGAAAATTCACGCTTTTTCACGGGGTTTTCCCGCTGATTTGGGGGGTTTTCACGCTGAAATCTCGCTTTTTCACGCCACCGCCGTTGGTGGCTCCGAAGCCCGAGCAAGGACCAGTTCGACTGCAGAGCGAACTGCTTCTGCCCAGCGCGAAGGGCTGTGCAAATGCTTCGATCTACTCAGATACCGGATCACGGATACCAGATCGGCCTGAGCAAACAGGTGGCCAGATTGACATATATGACGCCAAAGGCATTCAAGAGCCGCAGACCCACAGAAAGCAGGCGTGCTGAATCTTGGACCCTCTGGTGGCCAGCATAGAGGCCAAAGTGATAAATACTGGCACTCATATCGAAGCAAAAAGCAGTGAGGCAGGAGCCGGGTGAACTGCCTTCGAAGGGCCAACTGGGATCAGTACTAGCCCACAAAAAAGGATGCAGCCCCAGGCGAGCGAGCAACTGATGAGTACTGCCCTTCATATCAAAAAAAAACAGGCAAGGGCCAAGTCAATCTCGTGCAGGCGATAGCCATGAATACAGTCACTGATATCGAAACAAAAAGCACGAAGGAAGGGGCCGGGTGAACGATGAGCACTGGCCAGCGCAGAGGGCAGAGCGATGAGTACTGGCTCGCAAATGGAAACAAACGCAGGGCCAAAAAGATGTGAACTAGCCCACACATGGAAAAATACCAGGGAAGCAGGGCTTCAAACTCTGGAAGCAGGGGACCTTAAGGCGGGCAGAACTGGCAAAAAACCGGGGAAGCGTCTGGTGAATCTGGATCTACAAAAAGGCGAGCCAGATGGATACGATACACAATACTACTTAAAGACACGCAAAACACAAAAAGCACCAATCTGAGGCCGCAGCGTCCTCACACAGACTGACCTTGGACCAGTCGATGTCCTGCAAGGAGAGGCACTTCACAGCAAATGTGCGCCAAAAGGCCTGGAAGAGCTCGAAGTCGGATTTGCCGAGGTCAACCTTCACGGGCATGTCAGGCAAGGCCTGAGTCACATGCAAGGGCAGGCGCACCTGCAAGAAGCACCGCGTTAAGGGCCCTGCAGGCCACTCAGGCGCCTGAGCTTCACGAAGCAGGGCCGCCAGATGAGCGCCCAATCGCTCAGGGTATGTCCTGGGCACGCGCGCCCGCCAAAGCACCAAAAAAAATGTTTGCATCTATGCAGCTGGCTTTGCTTCAAGCGCGGCGTGCCAGAGTAGCCGGCAGTTCCATCTGGCTTCCTGTACTTCTTGGTGAGTGGCGGGCCGCCAAAGAGATCCAGCTGCTCCCGGGAAAGGTGGCCTGATGCAATATGCAGGCGCTTCACAAGCTCTCGGTCGTTGGACCACATAGCGTGGCGTTTGGGAGTGCATCTGCCAGCGTCCCCGTACGCGCCGCCCCAAATGCCACAGGAATGCACCTGACAAGCAAAGTGGATTGGCATCAACCAAGAAACGCATGCGCCCGAGTCCTTGTGATCCTCGAAGAGCTTTGCCACAGCAGGGTGATGAGGGAGAGCGCTTCCAGCTGGCTGCTCCATCAGCCACCTACCCACACAAAAAAAAATGCGAGCGCGTGCGCTCACAGGCCTGCCCTTCGAAGCTGCGATGTAGCGAAGCAGTAAGCCCACACGAGCAGCCAGGCAGTTGCCTGTTTTCACAAACTGAAAGCCGCGGTTTCCTTCCGGAAACAAAAGCGACCTTCCGTGGTTGGCAGCAGCCCTGCCAGCACGCGTGAGAAGCAGCCACATGTTGCAAGCAGAGGCGCTGAGTTGCTGAGGGCCGGGCGGGGCGCAAAAGCTGTTGCAGCAAATGGCCACCAAGTGCAAGGAGCCCGGCTTGCTCCGCGCAATGGCCAGCAAGGCTAGCCTCAGAACTCAGGCAGCCCACTACAGCCATGAAAAGCCCCTTGCCGGCGAGTTTCGCAAAGCCAGCCGAGGCAGTGAAGTCCATGGCGCGCCCGTCATCTAGCAAGATGTCCAGGGACGCACCTGCGAAGCCATTGGCTCTGAGCTGGGCGCTGACACGAGCAGCGCCACAAAAGTACTCCACGAAGTCGTTGACCTGGGCAAGAAAAGGTGAGAAAACACAAGGGTGCGGGCCGGGCACCTGGGCGCTGCTCTGAACGGCGCTATTGTGCAACAAAAGGAGCACCGCGAGAACCAACATCTCCGGGCAGGCCGCGGCCAGCATTTCAGCAACGACCATTGCGACAGCACGCGGGCCCCCGACAGTACGTGAGCCCTGACAGGGCTGCAGCCAGAAATGCGAGATCGAACGCGCTAATTCGCTCATGACGTGTCTGGGCTGAGTTCCGCTGGAGCTCCATGCGCCTGACAGGCGCCTGTTTTCACCCGACCCCATGGACCGAAATCCATCCCCAAGCTTTGCCTCAGGCAAAGCGCCGCCGCTTGAGCTCTTTCTCGCTCAAGGTTGTGAGAAACAGCGCCCGTTCCAAGCTGAGCATCCACGCCTTCGTGGCCTCTGCGAAGGTGTTGCCAGCGGACCGGCGTCGACTCACAAAAGCCGACTTGAGCTGCTGGAACTCTTTGGGTTTGTAGACAGCTTCCCCGGCTGCAGCAAGGCCCAACTGCTTCTCGAGGTCCTCGTCGGCCTTGAGCTTGGCCGCCGCAGACTTCTTCTGCTTCTGGGCCGCCTTCTTTGCAGGTGGCTTGGTTGCAGCTTTGGGCACTGCGGGCGCGACTTGGCCTTGCGTTTGCCCTCGGGCGCCGTGCTGACGGGCTCGGCAGGCGGCAGCGAGCAGCTGAGCTTGCTCAGAGCACTTAGGACATGCTCGGGCACACTGTGGCGGCCAGGGCTGCCAGTGCGTGGCCCCTTTTCAGGCTTGAGCGCCTGCTGGCGAGGTTGCGCGTGCACAGGCTGCGCAGGTTGCGTCTTGAGCGCCTCGATCTTCTGCTTAAGCACTGCCCACGGGTCGAACACCTCAAGGCAGCCCGGCACAGCTGCCGGAGACGTTACCTGCGCGGGTGGCGGCGTCGAGCTCGAGGACGGGCAGCAGGTTGAGGGAGATCCCAGGCACAGGTCCTGCAAGCGCTCCTTCAGACTTTGCAAAGCCCCTGTTTTTGAAGCACCCGGCGACTCGTACACCAGTCGCTTAAACTTCTGGCAGACTTTGCGCGCGCCGTAGGCCATTCGACTTGCCCACTTCGCCAGGGCCTGCTGGCTTATCCCGGACGGGGCAAGCTTCTGCGCGTCGTAGAACTCAAGAATGGCTTTCGCCAGAACCAGTTCTGAGAGCCGCGCCTTGGGCGTCACCGTGAGGATCGCCGCTATCACCTGACAATGGTCGACAAGACGCACGCTTAACACGCACGCAACGCAGCTGAAGTGGCCGCCTCCGTGTTGGCTTCAACGTCCTTGCGCGTGGGCTCGGCCTGCTCGAACAAGCCTTCGGAGTGGGCCACGACGAAGCTGAAGCCGGCCTGGCGAAACAATCCGAACACATGCATGCGCGTGAATTCGTGCAGGCGCAGCCGGCGCCTCTTTCAGAGCCGCCACCTTAGCAAACTCTGCAGCGTAGCGGCTGACCACCTCCGGCTCATCCTCGACCAGCTTCAGCTGGCGCACCATGGCTGCAGGATCCACACGATCGCCGAGCCGGGACAGCTGGGTCGTGTGCAAAATGAAAACTGCAATAGCTAAATTTGCGAATGACACACGCGCAGGTCAACACGTGGCGCACTGGGCTGCAGGTCACGCCACCAGCGCCACCGCGGAGCTTGCGCCTCTGTGTCGCACAATCGGCGGCTGCTCATGCAGTCAAACAAACGAGGCCGGCACCCTAGCGCGAGGCATCTACCTTGAAAGGCCAAGGCCCCCCCCCCAAAACCAAAAACACGAGGCCCGCGCCAGATCGACGAGCAACGCCACTCACCTGCGCAAAAAGCAGCCAGGCGAACAACGAGACGGAAAAAAAAGGGAGCCAAGGCCCGCGCCAGATCTTTGAAGACGACCCCACCTGCACGACGGCCGGCCGACAAGACGAAGCGAAAAAAACAAAACAAAACAAAAAACAAGGCCCGCGCCAGAAGACGAAGAAGAGCACCTGCGCGAGCGAGACGAGCGACGACGAGACGAGAAAAAAAAAGCCAAGGCCCGCGCCAGAAGAGGAGGAAGGGCACCTGCGCGAGCGAGACGAGCGACGACGAGACGAAACGAGAAAAAAAAAAGCCAAGGCCCGCGCCAGAAGGCGAGGAAGAGCACCTGCGCGAGCGAGACGAGCGACGACGACACGAAAAAAAAAGAGAAAAAAAGCCAAGGCCCGCGCCAGAAGACGAGGAAGAGCACCTGCGCGAACGAGACGAGCGACGACGAAACGAAACGAACAAAAAAAAACAAGGCCCGCGGCAGAAGGCGAGGAAGAGCACCTGCGCGAGCGAGACGGGCGACGACCGAGCGGCAACGACCGGAAAGAAAAAAATGAGGCCCGCGCCAGCGACGTCCGTCGAAGCACCGGGCTGTACCTGCGCAAGAGCGAGCTATAAGCCAGGCAAAGAGTGCTGGCAATCAAGCGGCTGATCACAAGGCGCCGGCCGCTCCCAGCCATGCGCCTCGGGTGATCAGCAGGACGCTCGAGCACCCACGGAAGCAGATCAAGCGGAGTCAAGCGCGTGCATGCAGCCCGCGCAGAATTTTCCACTCATATCGTCGATCCGGCCGCCCGGCCAGCGCAGCGTGCACGTCACGGTACCTGGCCGGCAACAAAAAAGGATCGCTATGGTATGTAAGGGCCCGGCCACTATGGCGACGAGCCCGAGCTGCAGCGCGCAGAGGTGAAGCCTGCGCAGGAGCAGGATGAATATAATGTGCTTTTTAAGCTTAAGGAAGTTGACAGCCTGAGCCACTGCCAGCGATGCTGCCTGCGTCGCTGCTGCTGCTGCGGCTGCGGCTGCGGCTCGGCAGCTCCTCAGATCAAGCTAATCAACCACGCAATCGCATGCAGTTCAAAACCACGAACGCGCAACTGAGGATCTGGCCGGGGGAGCGAGCCCTGGACGGGCCACCGGCCAAACCGCTCGCACCGGCCTCGCAAGCTGGACCGGCGGCGGACGCGCCTTAGGCTTGGCCCCAAGGCCCAGCACGCGTGGCTGCTGCTCCGGCAGCTGGTGCTGCTGCTGCTGGTGCTGCAGCTGGTGCTGCTGGTGCTGCAGCTGGTGCTGCTGCTGGTGCAGCTGGTGCTGCTGCTGCTGCTGCTGCTCTGGCCTGGGCGGCGCCTGCAGCGGCGCCTGCAGCGGCGCCTGCAGCGGCGCCTGCAGCGGCGCCTTTGCCGCCACTGCCAAGGCCGCGGCGGCGGCCTGGCAGGAAAACGAGTGAAACCGATCAATGGACGCACATATCGAGCCTAGGCCGCTGGGCCGCCGTCCCGAAGCTCTTCGCGAAGCTCCCGGGAGGCCTCTCAGCGGCAGGCGGCCACGTGTACCTCAAATCGCGACTAAGTCACATGGCGCAATGATGCAGCGAATCTGAGCTCCAGGCCCGCGGCCCGTGGTGCCGCCACCGGGCAGGCTCCGCACGAGCTCCTCGATCCGGCGCTCCAGATCGAGGATCTCGCGCTGGCGCGCCGCCTCGTCGCCTGCGACATGCGGATGGTCGCAGTCAATGTGCGAATGGAACACGTCGCGCCTCCGGCCGGCCGCATGCCGGCCAGCGGGCCGGAGGCTGAGCCAGTGCGGCCACGGATGCAACGGCGGCAATATTAAGCCAAGCTCATGATCATGCACGCAACACGCATCGATATGCACATGCGTGCTTGGATGTAAGCGCCACACCGGCGCGGCGCAGGGCCCACAACGAATCGGATCGGCCCAATTGAGCCGTCGAAAAACGGCTCTGCAGCCGCAGCGTGTTTTTTAGCGTTTGTGTTTTGGGGGGTTGTGACTTAAGGAATTAAAGCCGCCAACCCCTAACAAAAGGCGTTACAGAATGGCAACACAACTATATCGCGGTCACTCCAAGTCTCACACTCCAAATTTGGCTTGGCTGCGGGGTGATCAGCACGATACGGGGGTGATCAGCACGAAACGGCGTATCACCTTGAAAACCCCCTATCACCTTGAAAACCCCCTATCACCTTCTCGCGGGGTGAAGAACACGAAACACATGTCTAGGTATACGACGGCAAGACACCCTCTTCTGGCTACGGCGGTTGGGCGCTGATGTCTCACATCTGCATTGGAAAACGGAATGGCAAGACAACACGCGTGGCGTGTAAGAGCCAAGCTGAGTAGGGGCGCGCACTCTGCGACGACATGACAGTGCATGATGTTCCTCTGTCCTAGGAGCCACAGCACCTACCCACTGATGTCCACGTTGACATTTGCACAGTAGGACGATGACCGAACGGTCGGTTTTCAAGCCGCGCAAAGAGCTTGCTCGGTCATCGCCCTTATGGCAGGCTGGCAAGACATCACGCGTGACGAGCGACAGCGATGCTGACAAGAGGCGCGCTACACGACGGCATGAGACTGCACGATGCTCCTCTTGCTTACTGGCTACGGCGGTTGGGCGCTGATGTCCACAGGTGCATAGCAAGACGATGACTGACGGGTCGGTTTGCGGCCCGTGCGACAAGCTTGCTCGGTCATTGTGCTCTGGCGCGGTGAAGGCGATGTGCTGCATGAGCGAAAGCGATGACGATCGCAGGCGCGCGCAAGGCATCTGCAACCACGTCGCTTGGTCATGGACTAGCCAACTGGACTTAAGTGCATCATGCAACAAGAACCCCAGGAGGTTATTCCAAGACTGCTGAGAAAGGGTTGTCTGGCGATTGTCCCTTAAAGGCGAGCGCGCAAAGCACGAAGCCAACCTCAAAGCCCTGTAATAGTGCTAACAGCTCAAATGCCTTCATACGAGATCGCTCGCAAGTGATGCGTGAGGACCACCGACATGACACACTATCCGAGAGCTGCTTTCAAGACAGGAGCAACAGGGCGGCACCCTCATCATCCATGCAGCGTTCGGAAAGCATTGCTTCTGCCACGCGAGTGGAGCAACGGTAAAGTCGACAAACGGGACAACAGCCGCGGGAGGACTGCGTGCAGCCACGGGTGCTTGCCTACTGGGTGTCCTGGCTTGACGAGGAGACTGGCCCGAATAGGAAATTCAATGGAAAACACAAGCCTTTCAATCTGAACCTTGCTAGGCCAGGGCGGGGCTGGGGCAGAAAATGCCTAGGCGGGGATTAGCGCACATGTCGCCCGCTGCAAACCATGAGCAAGCCAGAGCGGTAAAAAGAAGCGGGGACTGGGGCATGTGGCCCGAAAGTGGGGACGAAGGCAGACAGCCGCCGTGCGTGACAAGCACTAGAAAAGTGGCCAAAAACGTGAATGACACGTACTAGAAAAGTGCCAAAACACATGAATAAATATGCGCACACATTCTCCAGACGCAGCGTCTCACGAGGAATCTGCAGGTATGTGTACCTGTCAATCAAGTGATATATAGTCTCCTGGATTCCGGGCTGTCTTTGCAGAGCACTTGCTGTCTGTGGGGCCCGCAGCGTTGAAGAGTTCCGAGGCAGCAAGGACCGCTGCCACGTTGCCAAGATGCGGCTGCTGCGTGGCTGACATGAGTGCCTGCTTGAAGCTGTTCGAAGGTCGTCTGTGCCCGCGCGCTGTCCTGAGCTGATTCAAGTGGCGCACGGGCTTCTCCTTCCCAACTCATGTCGCCTGCTCAGCTCCACCAACTCGGACACATGCCGCAGGATATGAGCGGCCACGCCCTCTGCTGCGCATTTGCGCTTGTCAGATGATCCTCTTCGCACCTCCTCAAGGACCGTTCGCCCGAGCGCATCTGCCAGCGGAATTGTGGCATCGCTTCCAAAACTCCTTTTTCAAGATCTGCGGGAAAGTGCATGTAGCTAGCATCGGCTCACCGTCACCTGCAAGTGTGATCCTGACAGTGACGTCTTCGCCTTCATAGACATGTACACCACGGACGAAATGTCTCAGCAGGCCACGCAGCAAACTCTTGCGCCGACCCACCAAAGTCATTGGCTGGAAGGTTCCACTGCCCATTCGCGTCAGCGACAGTCAGCGACGATTTTCCACGCCCGCACGGGTCGTCGCTTCTCTCCAGGCTTGCCCTGGTGAGCGGTCGAATGGTTCCATCCATAGTACGCGAATCACTAACGTTGCAAAACAGTCTTGTAGTTTCGGGGGCACCCAGCCGATCGCACAGGGATCTCGCAGAGGTATAGGTGTTGCTGGATTTGTTCAAGTCTCCGCACGCAAGTGCACATTTATAGTCACAGGCGCAGGCGCATAGGATTTGCGCAGGGCGTGCTGCGCAAACCCTGCGTGGTGAACAACTCCGAAACATCCAAAGGCAGGTCAACCATTGGGTGCTGCACTTTCGCGCGCTCGCGCTGCGGGCCAGTGACTTTTCTCATTCTGACACACACACACACACACACACGCGCATGTCTCAGCTTCGTCAACGCCACCACCAGAATGGCTTCTGAACTTGCTGCGCTGCATTGCTGGAGAGAGTTTTTAAGTCACACAGTTAAATATGCCGAGGATTGTTGACTCTGCTGGTGCCTCAGGGTCTCCGCACGCGCACGGGCAAAAGATCGCTTTGTGGTTTTTTGAACGGACCACGCAGGGTTGCATGCGCAGGTTCCACTTAATTTTCACGTGCCAATATGAGTCCAGCCGCAGAAGTTCCGATTGGTTTCTGCATGGCCGCTTTGCAAGATCTGCCCAACCCCGCGCGCTTCCGCATTGTCATTGCAAACTGTTATACTTCGTGAATCATTAACATTGCAAAGCAGTTCTGCTGTGGTTTCGGGGGCATCCAGTCGATCGCGCAGGGATCTAGCAGAGGTAGGCGTTGCTGGATTTGTTCAAGTCTCTGCACACAAATGCGCATTTATTGTCACAGGCGCGCAGGATTTCCGCGGGCATGCTGCGCGGACCCTGCGTGGCGAACAACTCCGACACATCTCACCCACTGGGTGCTGCACTTCCGCGTGATCACACTGCGGGCCAGTAGTTTCTCTCTCGCTGACACGCACACTTGGCCAACGCCACCACCAGAATGGCTCCTGAACTTGCTGCGCTGCATTGCTGGAGGGAGCTTTTAAGTCACACAGTGTTAAAATTTGTCGATGGACCCTGCCGGTGACTCAGGAAGCTTGGAATTTAGCATGTACGTTTGCCAGCAGATTGTTTGTGGTCAAGACAGCCTCTACATGCGCCAGGCTTTTCAAGCCGCAGTGAGACATTTCTCTGCAAGGTTATGGGCGTTGTTGATTCGGTGGAGGATGTTCATAGGTCCGCGCGTCACGTACGTGAGGATGCTGCCGCCACATGTCTCACAGTCTTGTTCTGCTTCATAACCAGTTGTCCTAAGGGTGTGCAAATGCTGTAGCCAGGCGTCAAACAGAATGGACCTTAGTGCCCACAATGCTCGGAACACTGCAAACAAGAAGTTTCAACGTCTTTGTCGCAATTTCCGTGGCTGTTGGTCATGTTAAGTTGCGGGGTGTCAACATGAAGTGGGGACCAAATCGATGCGGGGCTACGGTTTGAAGTGGGAATCAAATAGTAAGCTGTTTGTGCGCTGTGCATGTTTGGTAAAAATCTGCCCTAGTCCCTGCCTGCTTTGGTCCTGGCTTCTTTGCTCGCCCAATTATGTTGTTTGCAGTAGAACGGGGATCGTGGTATTTTTTGCACAGGGTGGTTGTCACTAAGTTGCTCGTGGCGTTCCTTTGTGCATTGAAAGCAAAATCAACCACATGGCGAAGCGTTGGCGCTGTGTGCAGGAATGAGTGCAGGATTTCTGGCGCAGACAATGCAGTCTGCGCATCCTCACGACCCGTTTGGCGAGAACTGGATGCACCCAGAGTTGGTATGGCAGCAGGGTGTTGTCGCAGGCGGGGGCAAGCTTGGTTCTGGGGATTGGCAGGGCACGGTTGGAAGTGCGGACCCAGCAAATTGCGTACATCGCCCAGCCGCAACGACAGCTGCGCGCAGGTAAACACAGAGGCAACGAACTTGGGATAAAGAGTACCAGGCGTTCCTTGGCCTATTTACTTCTTTGCGTGTGTTGCTGGGGTGAATGCTTGCAATGCAGAAGATGACACTGTGTTATGTTGTTTGCAGTAGAACGGGGATCGTGATGTTTTTTTGCACGGGGTGGTTGTCACTAAGTTGCTGGTGGCGTTCCTTTGCGCATTGAAATCAAAATCAACCACAAGTGTTGGCGCTGTGTGCAGGAATGCTGGCGCAGACAATTTGGTCTGCGCATCCTGGCGGCTTGTTTGGCGACAGCTGGATGCACCTATGGCAGCGGGGTGTTGCGGCAGGCGGGGGCAAGCTTGGTTCTGGGGATTGGCAGGGCTTGACTCCTTGACAGGTTGTCGAGGCTCTGGGTGGGCACCAACGTTGCTGCGTACTGTATTTTGGCGCATTATTTCCATAGCTTTCAGGTGTCATTTCAACTTCAAGCCCAAGGTTTACATCAACCCATATCCCAAACTCCTCATCGACCCCACATGCAAACCCCTGCAACCCCAAATCCAAACTTCCCGAACCCAAGCTCTCCATGAACCGGTCATTATAAACAACCCCTGCGGTGTCCCATCCCGTCAGAAGGGGGGTCCACGACATCGCGAGCACGCCCTCCACAACATCGTGGGCAGGTAGCATCAGAATGTATGTCAAGGCGGGGGCAACTTGGAGTGATGATTGTGTGTTTGGCCGTGCAGCAGTCCCATGATGCAATTTGGTATGTTGTGCTGTTGTGGAGTGGCCGTGATTTGTTCGCCGCAGCGTTGGGGTCATTGCGCTTGTAAGCATTTGATGAGTCCAGAGGAGGGTTTGAGTGACATTGACAGCTGTGTCCGTCTGAGCTGCGCCAGACATCATGCAAGAAGGATTCACTTGCCAAAGAATTAGTGTCTCATGCAAACTGTTATCGTTTGCTGATGCTGCAAAGGATTTTGTGGCACGTATATGTTCTTGTACATGAAGGATGCACATGTTAATGGAGCAGCGAATCTGAACCCGCACCCAAGATAAGCTGCCCGTTTCCCGTTGCTGCAGGCCTTCTACGTTGCACATTTTGCTGGCACAGCGCCTGGAAACCCAGCGTGCACCAAAAAGTATGCCAACACGTCCTTCTCGTGCTGGCAAGAACCACGTATTCAAAGACCGCAAGTTGGTTCCCATTTACCGTGAAGTGGTTCGGGAGCTTTTACCAAAGCTTCCAGAAGTTCAACGTCCTCCCGATCAAGATCTTTGCCAGCAGCAGTGGTTTCACCCAGATGGACGAAGTGATCCAGGAGGAAGCTTGTGTGTTTGGATCTTAAGTGAGCATTTTGACCCTGGCAGGAATAGCCTTGCGTGCGAGTTCGATCAATTCGTTGTGACGCCGACCTTTCGAAATGCGACCCAGTATTTGCTGGCTGTTGATGCAGGGGTTGTGGCGGACTTTAAGAGCAGGGCAGAAGGCATGATCCTCGAGCAATGTAAGACCAAAGTGGAGCTTACAGATGCTGGCTTCGCCTATATCAAGGATGAGCTTGATTGAAACAATTGCAGTCCGAGCGAAACAGGTACTGTAACATTGCGTATATACTGACAATTTTTTCATGTAGCGAATATATGTAGAATGATACCAGTAAAGTCCGGCAGAGCCGGGGGGCGGAAGTTTCAAGAAATTATAAAACTATAGTTCAACTTGATTCGCAAGACTTTAGTAGCCTGCCTTGGCTTGTCCTGCCTTCACTTGATTTGGTTCGCCTTGAACTTTCTACCGTTCCTACTGAAAAGTTGCGATTTTCGAACCCGGGCTGCGAAACGATTTTCCAGCCGGGGCTGCGAAAGTGCATTTTGCGTACTACTTTCGTACTTTAAAGTTGCGATTTTCGAGCGGTGGCTGCAAAAGTGCATTTCGCGTACTACTTTCGTACTTAACAATTGCAATTTTCGAGCCGGGGCTGCAAAAGTGCATTTCGCGTACTACTTTCGTTCTTAAAAATTGCAATTTTCGAGCCGGGGCTGCAAAAGTGCATTTCGCGTACTACTTTCGATTTTAAAAGTTGCGATTTTCGAGCGGTGGCTGCAAAAGTGCATTTCGCGTACTACTTTCACTTAAAAGTTGCGATTTTCGAGCGGTGGCTGCAAAAGTGCATTTCGCGTACTACTTTCGTACTTAAAAGTTGCGATTTTCGAGCGGTGGCTGCAAAAGTGCATTTCGCGTACTACTTTCGTACTTAAGAATTGCAATTTTCGAGCCGGGGCTGCAAAAGACTACTTTCGATTTTAAAAGTTGCGAGTTTCGAGCGGTGGCTGCAAAAGTGCATTTCGCCTACTACTTTCGTACTTAAAAGTTGCGATTTTCGAGCGGTGGCTGCAAAAGTGCGTTTCGCGCACTACTTTCGTACTTAAAAGTTGCGATTTTCGAGCGGTGGCTGCAAAAGTGCATTTCGCGTACTACTTTCGATACTTAAAAATTGCAATTTTCGAGCCGGGCTGCAACAGTGCATTTCGCCTACTACTTTCGTACTTAACAGTTGCGATTTTCGAGCGGTGGCTGCAAAAGTGCATTTCGCTTCGATACTTAAAAATTGCAATTTTCGAGCCGGGCTGCAACAGTGCATTTCGCCTACTACTTTCGTACTTAACAGTTGCGATTTTCGAGCGGTGGCTGCAAAAGTGCATTTCGCGCACTACTTTCGATACTTAAAAAGTTGCGATTTTGGAGCCGGGGCTGCAAAAGTGCATTTCTCGTACTACTTCCGTACTTAAAAGTTGCGATTTTGGAGTTGGGGCTGCGAAAGTGCATTTCGCGTACTACTTTCGTACTTAAAAGTTGCGATTTTCGAGCGCTGCAAAAGAAGTGCATTTCGCGTATTACTTTCGTACTTAAAAGTTGCGATTTTCCAGCCGGGCTGCGAAAGTGCATTTTGCGTACTACTTTCGTACTTAAAAGTTGCGATTTTCGAGCGGTGGCTGCGAAAGTGCATTTCGCATACTACTTTCGTACTTAAAAGTTGCGATTTTCGAGCGGTGGCTGCAAAGTGCATTTCGCGTATTACTTTCGTACTTGAAAGTTGCGATTTTCCAGCCGGGGTTGCGAAAGTGCATTTCGCGTACTACTTTCGTACTTAAAAGTTGCGATTTTCGAGCGGTGGCTGCAAAAGTGCGTTTCGCGTACTACTTTCGTACTTAAAAATTGTGATTTTCGAGCGGTGGCTGCAAAAGTGCATTTCGCGTACTACTTTCGTACTTAAAAGTTGCGATTTTCCAGCCGGGGCTGCGAAAGTGCATTTCGCGTATTACTTTCGTACTGAAAAGTTGCGACTGCAAAAGTGCATTTCGCGTACTACTTTCGATACTTAAAAATGCAAGTTTCGAGCCGGGGCTGCAAAAGTGGATGTCGCGTACTACTTTCGTACTTCAAAGTTGCGATTTTCCAGCCGGGGTTGCGAAAGTGCATTTCGCGTACTACTTTCGTACTCAAAAGTTGCGATTTTCGAGCGGTGGCTGCAAAAGTGCGTTTCGCGTACTACTTTCGTACTTAAAACTTGTGATTTTCGAGCGGTGGCTGCAAAAGTGCATTTCGCGTACTACTTTCGTACTTAAAAGTTGCGATTTTCCAGCCGGGGCTGCGAAAGTGCATTTCGCGTATTACTTTCGTACTGAAAAGTTGCGACTGCAAAAGTGCATTTCGCGTACTACTTTCGATACTTAAAAATGCAAGTTTCGAGCCGGGGCTGCAAAAGTGCATTTCTCGTACTACTGTCGTACTTAAAAGTTGTGATTGTCCAGCCGGGGCTGCGAAAGTGCATTTCGCGTACTACTTTCGTACTTAAAAGTTGCGATTTTCGAGCCGGGCTGCGAAAGTGCATTTCGCGTACTACTTTCGTACTTAAAAATTTACGATTTTCCAGCGGGGCTGCGAAAGTGCATTTCGCGTACTACTTTCGTACTTTAAAGTTCCGATTTTCGACCCGGGACTGCAAGTGCATACCGCGCGCACTACTTTCGATACTTAAAAGTTGCAATTTTCGAGCCGGGCCTGCAAAAGTGCATTTCGCGTACTACTTTCGCACTTAAAAGTTGCGATTTTCGAGCCGGGGCTGCAAAAGTGCATTTCGCGTACTACTTTCGTACTAAAAAGTTGTGATTTTTGAGCCGGGGCTGCGTTGTCTAACTGAATATTCGTAGGTATCTAATTACCTGCTTATCTGTCTAGTTGCTATCTAGTTATCTAGCTATCTAATTTTCTAGGTGTTTCGTTATCTAGCTTTCTAAATATCTAGTTATCTAGTTATCAAACTATCTAGTTATCTAGTTAGCTAGTTATCTAGTTGTCTAGTTATCTAATTATCTGGCAGTGTGGACACGGGAAGATTGGAGAAGTCAGGAGTGCATTCATCACCCGTGATGGTTGCTCAAGCTATAAGTGGGGTTGGTGCCGCCATGCGGTTTGAGGCGCTAGTTCTTGCGCTTCTGTCGCAGGCGCCTGCGGCCTAAACCTGAGGCGGCACTTTGGCCTGTTGCGCCTCCTTCGAGCCTCGTCTCGGAGACTCACTGCAGCTGCGCCTGTATCTGTAGCGGGGGCAGGGATCTTCAGACTTTTGCTGCCAGGGCTTCTCTGGTTGTGATAGTCTGGCTGATATACAGTTGAGTTCCACCGGCACCGGGACGGTGAGTCCCAGCCCTTGCAGAAAGGGCCATGGCATCATTAGCGAGCCTATGCCCTGGTCAGGTGTTAGCAGTTTTTTACAGCGATGATACTTACTGGCATGAACGTTTGTTGGTATGGAGTTGCAATGATGAGGAGTGGTTTGTTTTGACCCCCGACGACGACATGTATCCTGAAAACTTAGCATGTGCGGGCGGGGACTCAAAGATGTGGACTTCAAGTATTGGAGCCGGGTAGGGGGTTCATCCTACCGCTTTGCTAAGCCCCTGGACAGTGATGATGCGTTTCGGGCCCATGTCAGGCAGGCTTCTTGGGAAGGTCAAGCCTTGGCCTCCTTGGATGCGGATTGGTGCCCTTCGCACATTGTGGATGTCAAGGGGATCATGCAGGATTGCGACTCGTACTTAGGATCTCTTTTGGTCACTCGTCGGCGCCAACAAGGGGCCTGTTCTGCGGGCCTGCGGGTGGAAGTGACTGCAGACGGTGATGGAAGAGGTCAGTGCGGCCCATTGCCCTGCCGGGCCCCTCTCAGTTGTGGGTTTGTACGGAGCATATGGACGGGCACGTCGTCTATGTTGGTGGACCCCGCCAAGGACCTGATGATTGGGACCCACACTGGTTTGATCAAGCTCCTTTGTGGATGGCTGAAGGCCGAGCTGGTGGATGCAGCGGAAGCTCCAAGCCATCTGGCTCAACCAAGGCTGCTGAGGCTCCTCTCGGGGGATGAAGCTTCCATGGATGCTCGGACCTTGGCTGTGGACTATGACCAGCACAATCTGCGACACAAGGACTGGCGCAGTGTTGTGCACGAGTCTAGGGAATATGGCTATGCAGACTGGCCTCTTGAAGGGCCAGCCACGGTGCTACACATGCAGAAGTTCGGAGGGGACCCCAAGCAATGGTTGGAGTTATGGTGCCGGCAGAAGTCGATCGCTGACCAGGACGTCCTTTACTACGGAGGGGTTTATGACCAACTGAACATGCCTGTTTTGGCCAGTTTTGAGTCGGTGGCAAGAAGAGTGCAGTGCATAGTGGATGCCTACTTGACCAATTCCTCTTCGCCAGACTGGTCAAATGCTAAGCTGTTCACCGGGCGCACGGCCCCCGAAGACTTGGTGATGCCCCAGTTGAAGACGTGGGCAGCTCGTAGGGGAAAGGAGGAGGTTGAGCTCTTCCAGGCCAGGAACCGGATGAGGGAGCTTCGTCGTCCACGGATGAGGCTGCTCAGGCAGTCGCAGATGGACATGCAGCCGGAGGAGCCCGCCCTCGCGGCAAGGGTTTGCCCGGCTCCGGCACCATGAGCAGCTCCAAGTTGGCAGTTCAGGTCCGGCTGCCGACCATGATGGACCTTCCGGTGAGCTCCCCAGCGGTGCACGCGGGCTTTTTCCTCTTCCTCGACCGGACGCTCTTCAGATGGTGCCTGGTCTTAGCAGGAGGCACAGCGCTTTTCAAGGAAGGCGCGAATTCGACATGAACTTGGAGAGCTTATCTCTACTTTGAATTGGATGTGGCGATTTCGATGGTGCACCCACTGCATGATGACGTGGCGGGCTATGTGCACGCGGCGGTTGAGCGGGCAGGCAACCTGGGAGACCAGCGCTGTGTGCCTTCGCAGGAGGCAGCCCTACGGGAGCTGCTCCGTGTGCAGGACGGCTAGAGTGAGCCATCAACCCCAGCTTCTCTAGCGCCCTTCGAACTCTGATGTGGAAAGTGATGAGGTCAAGCACTTGGTTTACGTAGACAACCTGGGAGTTTTCTCATCAGATCGCAAGGGTGTGGAATCCAGCCTGGAAGACCTCTCCGAAGATTTCAACGACAGAAGGCTCCTTCTGCATCCTGGGGAAGTGCAACACTCTTGTGTCAAAGCCTTCGGGGTTGAGCTGGATGGTGGCCCTGTGTTCGCGCACTCCTCCAGCTTGCACGTATTGTGGCTTATTGAGCCGCTGCTCCTTGAGTGTTTTTCACAACACCTATAAGTTCAGCAAGTCCCACTATGCAGTCAGCACGCCCCTTTGGAACAGCGTTAAGGCAGAGCTCAGCGCCTTTTGCGCTCTCCTTCCTTTGCTGCGAGCCGATTGGAGCAGGCCCTGGAGTAGCGTTGTCACTGTTTCGGATGCCAGCGAAGAGGGCTACGGGGTGTGTTGCTCGTCATCGGATTCAACTTTGGTGGCTCAGGTTGGGAGATGCTCGGAGAGGGAGCGCTTCAAACGGTTGGGACCTCATAGTGCTCGGGAGTCAGGTCAATGGGCCGACGGCCTCCTGGATGACACTGACTATCTCGCTGCTAGTGGCTGGAGCCTCAACATGGATTTTCCTGAAGTTCCCGTTGGGGAACTCTCTTCAGACCGCTGGTGTGTGGTGAGGCAGGAACCTTGGCACAAGCGGGAACACATCGTCCATCTCGAAGCCCGAGTCTTGGTCAAGTCATTCGAGTTCCTTGCAGAAGATGTCGGTAGTGCAGATGCTAGGCACCTGGGAAAAGAAACTACCGATAAATAACATCACACCTAAATATTTGAAACAACTGACGACATAATGGCATCAGAACATAACATCGCTTATACCAATATTAGATGCCAAAATGTAGCAAGTGAAATCAGAGACAGATTAAACATGCATGCCAAGTATGTAGTAGGTGATATTTTAATCGCCAGAAAATGGATTAGAAAGGCGAGGGTCAATGTGAATTTAAGATATACAATTACAAGCATTGGACAGGATGAGTTGGGGAAGCAAATAGCATTTCAGAATATAGCAAATGAAGAAGATGAGTTTATGTTATTTGAACCTGTTGTAGGTTCTAATTTATTTATTCATACTGTGCCACATGCCATTCATCACAAGGAGCAAGTGAAAAAGAAAGCATGACAATCCATGAGTTCAACTTGCCTTTCGTATCCAGAGAGTGGGTTTGGACGGCGATTACAAGGTGTGTTGATTTCAGAAAAGTCAGACTTTTCAAGGACGATGACTTTGATAAACAATTGAACAAAATATGATAATAATATATTTCAAGAACAAAGTAGAAAACTACAAGATACAGGACAGGAGGGCAAGAAGAGAAATAAATGAGGATGAATACATAACTGCCGAGTGGTGCTTACAACAGTTTCGCACCAGATGCCAGAAGTGTAATAGTCCATTTAATTTTCAGATTAAACAGGGGAAATTATGTAGCAACTTTACAGCCCAGCGTTTATGCAATGATACAGCGCATGAAAAGGAAAATGGTATTGCTTTTTGCTACGATTGCAATGCCAGTGCTCATTAAGATTTTTTTAAAATCTTAATCAAGTATATGGATAAACACAAAATAATTAGTGATATTTATTTTGATAAAAGTGGTTATGGCAGTAAGGCCGTAACATTGAGAGATGCCAGAAAGACTATCACTGCTGACGATGTAAATGAGTTCTTTAAAAAGAATGTTGAAGAGAAAAGGAAACCAAGAGGCAGAATAGTTTTGTTGCTCCGCATGCTTACTGGGAATTCCAGTTGGATTTGGTTTTCATTTCTAAAAATGACTTAGATAATCAAAAGTTTAGAATTGGTCTAATATTGATTGATATTTTCAGTAAAAATGCTACTGTTATACCAATTAAAAGTAAGCAACCGCCAGATGTATTGGCAGGAATAATGGAAGGCATTAAGAAAATGGGCGGGAAACCCAAAATGATATACAGCGACGAAGAAGGCAGTTTATTCAGTTCTGTCATTACAGAATATTTTGACGAGGGACAAGTTGAATTACACACAACACACCCTGCTGTTGGCAAAAGGTTCATAAGGACATTTAAAGACATGCTTTTCAAGAGAGTTGATGCTGATGAGAAGAAAGGCAAAATAATATTCAATGGACTGACTATGTATTTGAAATGTCATTAACTTATAACAATAAATTAGTGAGTTCTGTTTCTAAAATGACACCATTAGAAGCAAGGAAAAAGAAAAATGAGTTTGAAGTGAAACTAAACATATCAATGAATGCCAGAAAACAAGACTATATCCTGATTTGGATGTAGGGGACAAAGTCAAGATAATGAGAAAGAAAGCGATTAGTGAAAAGGATCGAACAAGTCACCATTTAAAAACAGTCCATACAATAACCAAAATAGATGCTAAATTAGGTCAGAAGTATTATCATGTTAGTGATTTTCCTAAACCTCTATGACGACATGAAATGTTAAAATTATAGGTTTTAGACTAAAAAGGGGTTAAAGACATATTACCTATGAATGCTTAAGTAACAGCACAAAGTGTGGCGAAAAAAGTCCTAAAATGTCTCCAAGAGTTCGTGTTTTAAGATGTGTCACTTCATCTTAAAAACGATCGGCTCTAACCCTTCAAACTTTTTTTTACTACTACTACTACTACTACTACTACTACTACTACTACTACTACTACTACTACTACTACTACTACTACTCAACAACAACAACAACAGACAAAGAAACAGCCCCAAAAGGAAACCTACGGGAAACCCTCCTACGGAAACCCTCAACCCTCCTAAAACCCTAACCCTGCCACCTCCCGAAGGCTCCGCGCAAGGCACCGCACCCAATGCCGAAGTCGCTGTCATCAACCTGCGGTCAGAGCGAATGCCAAAAAACACGATTAATACACAGGGGCAGGCAGAGCAAATTGCATTTGCGCAAAGTGGCTTTGTCGGAGGTCTTGGGACAAACGGCGCTTGGACAAACTCGTTTTGTCACAGTTTTTTCAGCGAAAAGGCACTTTGACAAACTGGTTTTGTCAGGGGTCTTCAAAGAAGAGGCCATGACAAACTGGTTTTGCACATCCACCCCCCTTTGTTTGCTCACTCCACACTGCACAAGCGGAGTGTTGCGGTCTGTTCATGCTTGTTGCATGCTCACAAATCTGCATCATTTGATGCCTCACGTGCCCCAATGCGGCGGTTCAAATGGTCGGTAAGGGTCTGCCTAACCCATGGCATGGACACATCGCCCATCTGCAAACCTCTCTCATACGCCATGCCCAAGGTCAGTTCGCATGTCTCCACTATGCCGGCAGTGCTTGCGTTCAAGTCAATCACCTTGCGAATGCTGACCAAAGATGTGATGAGAAAGAAGACGCACCTTGTTCTCTGTCTGTCCGGATGCCCGTGATGTTGCCTTCAATGCCTCTTCAATCTCTTTCTCACCCAAATTCTTGATTGCACCCTCAATTGCTTGTGATGGCGACCTTTCAGCGACCGTGTAAAAGTCGCTCAGCACCTTATCTGCAACTGGCACAAAGTCAAGCACGGTGGTGGATGAAATCTTGGATGCCTCGGACTTTGCATGTCTCAACCTCTCTGCCTTTGTGTGCTCCTTCTTGACCATCTTTCTTCCTCCCCTCCTCAATCCACCTGCCAGCATGCTCACCGTAATCACTGCCTCCTTGCACTCATGGAAGGTTGCAAAAACGGGTTCCCACGCATGCAAGATGGACTTGCCTTCGCCTGCCCAAGTCAGTTTGTAGGGCTTGCCCTCGCCAACTTGAACACCTTGCTTTTCCAAAGCATCGTGAATGTCCTGCACCTTTGAATGCTGGTCATAGAAGAAGGTAAAGGTAATCTTCTTTCCTTTGGCATCCATGTAGATGGACAAAGCGCCTTGCGATCATCGGATTTCTCATTGATGTTGCAACTGACCAAAGGCGATGGCTCACCCAACTTGTAGCCCGCGCCCTTGAAAAACTGCATCTCATGCACCGGCTGTGGTTGCAAGGGTGGGGGAGTGGATGAAGAAGAAGGGGGCGAGTTCAAGTAGTCAGGGTCGCGGTTGCACTCCTCCACGAGTTGGCGGACTGCAAGAAAGAATTGTGCAACCGACCTCTCTTTGCTGAATTCCGCGGGGATGTCAGCGCCCATGTGCCTAAACAGATGCCTCAACTGCTCCTCGCTCATGGACGCCACAATGGATTTCATGGCGTGGTCATCACCCGTGATGTCATGCATCAGGAACTGCGATGTTGTGATGGGAGCGCACAAGTCAAACATTTCACCATGGGGCACGGCAAGAACCCTCAACTCACCGCTTTGAATGGTGACAAGCATGATGGTGTGAGTGGAAGCATCCATGCCAACCTCGCTCTCATCGCTGTCCTCGTTCTTCACCTCTTCCAGCGATTTGGTCTGGCGCTCATTGAAGGTCTGAACCGCACGCTCTGCCAAAATGGACTTCTTCTTGCTCTTCAATCCCTGTGTGTTGCCACCGTAGGTCTCAATGAAATCAATGAGTTCGCTATTGGAAAGCGCGGATGCCTGCCCCACCGTCAAAGGGCCAGCAGGGATGGCGTTGATGGCATCCATGGTCAAGACGCTTCCCGAGTGAAGAAGTTTGGGGCACAGAGCGCCATTGGACTTCTTGAAGATGACCAACTTGGCGGGTCCAGCATGGCGGTCAAAATTCAACTTGCCCTCGTTGAACATCTGGACAGCGCGCCTCTCAATGTGTTGCCACGCCTCCGCAAGTCCTGCCCGATTGTCGTGATTTCGCCCACTCATCTTTGCACCCATGGCATTGCACATTGCCTGTGCTTGGTCAGAACTCATGTGGTCGGAAAAGACATCATATGACAGAGGCGGGGTAATCAAACCCTTGCCCTCATCAATCTCTGCTACGGAAATTGTCATTCCCGCAGACCACTTGACCAACTTCAAACCATCGCCACTTACCAGCACAAAGAGCATGACAAAAAGCGAGGATGCAGAATAGGCACAGCTTGTCTTGAAATGTCTGCATACACATCAGCATCGTGTCAGCACCGCTCTTGCCATGTCATACTGCGTATCTGTTGCGAACAAAACCCGTGCCCGACCGGTCTCCACCACGCCTCCGGCTTCTTGTAGAGGATGTCCCCAAAGCACGGGTGGCCGACGGTGCCCCAGAATAAAACATGTAAAAGTCCATCGTGTGGTCTGTTGTTTGTTTTGTGTCTTGTTTGTTGTTCGGGGAGTTGCTTTGCATTTTATTTGTTTGTTTCCTTGTTCGTTTCCGTGTAGTTCGTTTGTTGGGGGGTGGTTTTTTCGTTGCAGGGGGGCAACCAGCACCTTTGTAATGAACAAAAATGGTCTGAGTTATTATGTAGTTATGAAAGACAAAGGTGCTGGTTGGCCCTTCCTTGCTTTATTGCCTGATGAGAAGGAAGCCATTCGAAAAGAAAAAGGTGAATCGGAAGGCTCCTCAGCCAGTTCCAAGAAATCATCACCATCAGGACCTGCTCCAAAACCCTCAGCTACAGCATATCGACCATTGCGTATTGCAGGAAGGACAACTCCTCCGACATCAGCACCAAGGCCCGGGGAGAACATGCTCGTTGAAGACCAAAGATCTTTGCTGGAAGTGCCAGATTCAGTCAATGCTGTGCACTCACAGGAATGAAGGTAGGAACTCCTGTTGATATCAGAAATGGTTTCGATGTGATGACCTCCAAGGGTCGACACATGGTTATGAAAATCATCAGGGAACAAGCGCCTGATGTCATCCTAATGGCACCACTGTGCGGACCATGGTCGAACATGCAGAACATCCAACGTGACCAGCAGAAGGTCTGGGAGAAACGACAACGTTACCTCCCTATGGTTGACTTTGTAGCATCCATTGCGCGATATCAACTGAAGCACGCAAGATACTTCATCATTGAGAATCCCCAGACCTCCAACATTTGGTATGTCAAGTGTATGCAACAACTGTTTGAAACAATAACAGTCACATGGGGAGATTTCCACTTTTGTGCTTATGGATTGAGAGAGCCTGAATCAGGCATCATCGAGCGATTCATCACAGCGCGCACGGCGACTGACTGATCAGGATGAAGACGGATCAGATGATTCACGGGCAACCCGGCCTTATGACAATGACCTTGTCATTGATGAGGCACATTGGTCCTTCATGACAGCCGAGCAGAAGATCTGTTCCAACACAGGATCATTCACTGTTCCAAGAGACGTTGAAGGCAACCCTGTTTGTCTTTCCAGTGTCAAAAGCACTGTCCATCATGCGTATTACGGATTCTCTCATCAGAGTTTCTCGGACAAGAACAGTGTTGACCATTTGTGCAAGAACATGACGGATGATCCTTTATTCCAAACGCCAAGAATCTCTGAAGGCTTCAACAACATCAGCCCTCATTGGTAAGAAGAGGAAAGAAGACACAGCAACCAAGATCAAGGCTTATGCACGACAATTTGACCTTGTTGACACACGAAAGCTCAAGGTCAGGAACTGGGTCACCGGCAGATGGGTCCTCACCCTTAAACGAGATAAGGACGGCAACTTCCTGAAGACTAAGGCACGTTGGGTCCTGAGAGGATTCCAGGACCGCCAGAAGGATGAGCAACAGACAGACAGTCCTGCAGCTTGGAGAAGCGGTTTCCGCTTTGCAATCCAAGCAGCGGCCAATAAGGGTTGGAACATCTTTCATATGGATCTCAAAACAGCTTTTCTCCCAGGAGAAGTTTATGATCAATCAAGAGATCTTATTTGTCAAATACCTCCTGAAATGGGATATCCTCCATACATTGGAGCCCGCATGAAGAAGCCTGCCTACGGGCTGAACGATGCACCACGAAGATGGTGGAACATCCTTGATTCCAAGCTTCGTTCATACAGACTAATCCCAACCAGAGCTGACCGATGTACATACGTGTGCTATGGCAAGTCACTTCAGAAGTCATCACCGATCAGTGAAAAGAAATGATCCACTTCTTTTGACCTAGAAGGAGCAGTTGACTACCTCATGGATCCTGTCTCTGGCAACAATGCCGACAACAGAGAAGTACATGGAGTCCTTTCTCTTCATGTTGATGATCTTCTTATGGTTGGTGATAGCGTCTTCGAGAAGGAAATCATGGGTCAACTTTGTAAGGATTTTCAAGTTGGTTCAGAAGATAAGAATGATTGCCTTTTCGTAGGCCAACATGTCTCTTGGAAGAAGGACGAGAAGCATGGTTGGTATATCAATGTTCATCAGAACGTCGCTATTGATGAACTCCAGGAGATTGGCTTTGACAAGAACATGAAGGATGATACTCCACTCACGCCGCAGATGCACACTGCTTATCGGAGCGTGTTAGGACAGATCAACTGGTTACAGTCGCGCACACAATTTCATATTGGCTATCAATTGTCGCTTCGCGCATCACGTGCAGCTTCACCGACAATAGCCGATGTTCGCGCCATCAACAAGACTGTTAGAACCATCAAGAGTATACCGCTCAGCATGCGTTTTTGGCCCCTTCGCGGTAAAACACGAATCATTGGTTATCCAGACGCATCCTAGGGTAACAACGAAGATAAGTCATCACAGCGAGCGCATGTTATTTTTCTTGCTGAAGAACGAGACCTACGCCAAAGTACAACTCACTCTCGTGGTTCATTAGTCGATTATGAGACTCATAAGATTACTGCAACAACCATGTCAACAACAGTTGCAGAATTACATGGACTCATGAGGTGTTATGGTTCATGCCTCTTCTGGTCCGACATCACAGGGGAAAAGGCCGATGTTCACATCAGAACTGATGCAAACAACCTTGTGACAACAGCGTCAACCACTCATCAGCCAGAACAGATGGAAACCATGCACTTGATCCAAATGTTGCGGAAGGAGAGCAATCTTGGCACATGTCCGCAGTGAAGATTGTCTTGCAGATTCACTGACGAAGCACTCAGCCAAGCCCGACGAGCTGATCAAGGCAGTCTTGACAGGTAACCTCTTGAACGTTGATGCTCATCCACCATTCAGATCCATGTTGCAGAATAAGGCATTCCTTGTTGAATGGCTAGCACACAACACCAAGCACGGTCCAACAGTTTCTGCTTTCGCAGGCGTCGGACTATCGGAATCAATGTTTGCATATTGGGGAACATGGGCATGAGTGTATCATGCCATCGTGAATTCATTGCAAGTTAATTTCCTTGAACATGTTTTCCGATCAGTGCTTTTATTGTGCTTGACCATGCATGAAGCTCAAGAAATTTGTGTCTGCCTCTGCAGCCACCTGTGCTCAATTGAACATTTGCGTGCCAATATTTGCATGAGAGTGACCGTCAAACCGGTCCATTCCAAGAAAGGTGTCCTTTACCCTCTCGCTGACAGCAGAACCATTAGAGGAGATATGCCATCATACTCCTCTATGGTGTCAGCCATGCCGATGCGCAGGGCACCAGCGCCAAAACGACGAGCTTCACCTCTTCAACAGTCACCAAGTCAGTCATCAGGCAATGATGAGACTGATTGTCCTATGGAGGTGAACGTCATCGAGACCGACCGCAGTGTTGATGCCCGTGATCAAGATCAGGACATGGGAGAACAGGCGGACTGGGGTACTACATCATCATCATCATCATCATCATCAGAGAGTCATCAGCCATCCAACCGTCGCCATGAGGAAGACGACAGGATTCAGACTGATTTGACTGATGATCAGCAAGAGGAAGCCCCAAAGTTGAAGCTCAAGCTGAAGGCCATGCCGAAGAGCAGAGCAGTCCTGGGCTGTCATCTGATGAGGAAGAAGAGCGTCCTCCTAAGGACCGCAGACCTCCATTGCTGAGGCGCAAACCACCTCAAGAACAGCAACAGCGTCACACACATGATCGACTCTCTCGCCAACGAGACGCATGAGCCAATGCCATTTGCCAACCCAAAGCATCTCAATCGGATCAAGGAGTACTACTATGAGTGCCGAGACATCAGGAAGCAGGAGCCAAGGTTCCATTTTATTCCTGAGCACCAGCGACCAGCAGGCAACAAGAAGCCATTTTCCCTGCAGGCCCGATTTGACCAACTCTGGCAACCATGTCTCCAAGGTCCTCGTCATACGTACCATGAGCAGAAGTCATCACACACAGCATTCATCAGAAAGCTGTACATGGCATGCTGCGGTATTGATGAATATCCAGAAAGGTTTGGCACTGACATCATCCCTTTGGTCCTCCACAACACGGAACTCGATTTTGATCGTACCGTCAAGAACACAGAGGTTTTATGCCATCATTTTGGGATCGATGAGAAGTATGCCTCAGACATTGCTGGATTGATACTTTGGCGTCAAGAAAGGCTCAGCAGACTTCTACCAGCAACCCTTCGCCGTGAGATGGAAGGCAAGAACGACCGAGTCAAGGTAGCATCGGACGGATCATCCGAGCTGTACTCGATCATAGACGGCATTAGCCACGCGAGTATCCTCTTGGGCAACAAGCCGAGCCTCCTACTTATGGTATTGTTTCCAAATCATGAAAAGAGTCGTTTCGAGCTGGCGTTTGTCTTTCCCAGCCATGATGGTGATTATTCCAGCCGAACTCAGAACGGACTCGAGCTGAGTCGCTGACTCTCACATGTCCGAGGAAGAGATCGATGAAGAGTATGATTCCTGGCATCAGAGGTATCTGGAGTATGTTGAGGACTACCAATCAAGACTGAAACGTCTTGGTTTTACAACATGCAAGATAGAATGATTGAAGCGCCTGAATCCGAATAAGAACTATCCGGAGGAGGATTTTTACTATGAGTCCAAGGACGAGATTCCAACAATTGAAGAGTTCAGAAGTCATCAGCCTATATCCGGGTATCCTATCAGATTACCCATCGGAATCAAAAGCCTCAACAAGCATTCTGATCCAAGGAAGATTGAGGCCTACCTCAAGATTGTGGGCTCACTTCTTCAGTCAACCAACAAGCCTGTTGTTGAGTATACCTCCAACAAGCCTCTGCAGTCCACATATGAACGTCCTCACGGTCAATATGGGAAGCATTACAAAGGATCCAAAAATTGCAGCACAAGAGCCTGCATCATATCGCCATGGAGGACAGACCAATCATCAGGATTCTCACGCAGAACAGCGCCCACATTCTCTGCATCAATGAAGCTGATGATTTCTGTCCAGCCGTCGGTACAGGAGACGAGCACGAATCCACCAGCAAGGCCAAGCAGCTAGCCAGGGCTTTCATCAATGCAGGGTACCGAGGGATAGTACTTTCGCGACCTATCAGGTGCTTTGTCAAGGGCAATGCAACATCCAGAGTAGAACTGCTTGCAAGGTTCATTTCGACCAGATCAGCCAACTCGGGAACCACTTTTGCAGTTTTCAGATGCTACTTTGGCACCGTCAACAAATCAGACCACAACTAGGAGAAGCCAGTTGACGATTGCTTGGCATGCGCAGGATCGTTCATGAAGACCAATCAGTATCGGAAGGCTCAGCTTCCGCCAAGGACAACGATCACTTCATACGGCAACGATAATCAGATCCTTGCCATCAGCATTGCACTTGTCGATGAGAATCAGGGCGAGATTGCAAGGGCACGCCTTGTCCACAGAGTCGAACGATACAATGAAGATCATGTTCATCGAGCAGGATTGCCACATGCTACAGTTGGAGTTTTTCATATTCATCCAACGTTTGCAGGCAAGCCATAAGCAACACTCGACGATCTTCAGAAAGACGTCCTTCCACTTGTGACGGAGTATCAATGCGACATTCTGACAGGCGATGGAAACAAAGCGGCCAATACATAAGAGACAGAGAGTGTATCGTCCCGACAACGGAATCATTGCAAAGGCAGTCGAAACCCTGGTGGACACATGGAACGCGCATCCGGTACATCGACTCAGCATGCAATATGATTCATCAGCAACTCTCCGTGATATCATGCGTCACATTTTGGTGTACAACTATGACCGAACATTCCCTGACTGCATGGTAACATTTGTTTTCAGTTGGAGCAAGACTCTTCAACAAACAGCTTTCCGGAGAGAAGTTATTGGTGATGAGCACCAGGAGTATGACGACAAGCCACATCTTGCAATTGACAACTATCTGGTCTCGTCAGCTGAACGTTTCAAGTTCATCACGAACGAAATGCTTCTCAACGCTCATAAAGACAGCGACTGGCACTCTCCATTGATGATGTACATCAAGAGCCGTGACGACCCAAAGAAGAAAAAGAAGCAGGATTCAGCACGGGCAGTCATCATAAAGAGGAACAGCCAGAAAGTCGAGACTGGAACCAGTGGAAACAAGATTGGTCAGAATGGGAATCAGTATACCAAGGAGGTTGGACTGATTATTCCCACAGCAAGTGGCACAGCAAGCCATACCATCAGCGTGAAGAAGGTTATTCTTCAGAAGGCAGCTTTTTCAAGAACAACCCGCAGTGGCGATAGATCAACACCACATCGATATCCAGAAGGCACAACGATATGACAACCCTGGCAATTGCTCATAATGTTTTCAACCAACGTCATCGTCTACAAGACTATTTTGATTGCAGTACTTTTCTAAGATGAGTGAGCCGGAATTTTTCACCAGGACAAGAATGTCCATTTGCTATCTCCGAAACCAGCCCAGCATCTTCATGATGCACAATCCAATCGACACCTGGAAGTGTCCATTTTTCCTTCAGCAACGGGAATTAGATTTGAAGTGCATCGTGTTCATTAGGTGTAAATAGAGCAGCAGTACTTACATGTCCGAGTCACAAAAGAGTGACCCTTTTGATCATGTTTGTAACGGCTACGGCAAACATAATTAGTTTTCATGGCTACGGAAATAACAGCCTTGATGCTAATTCGGTGTCAGAGATCAAAAGAAATTTGTCTCTGTTTTTTGCTCCCTGTTTTGCAGGCCATTGGTCTCATGACACACTCATGTATCACCATGAACCATTTTGGCTCAAGGCCAACTTCACAGTGTCAGCCCATTGCAGACAAAGAAGTGCCATTGCTGCTCGTGCTTGATAGGTATTGAGAAACACACGGTTACCAGATTCTTCCAATATACTCTGTACAAGGTCTGACACATCATATCCATTGTAGGATTAGATAGATCTCCAGGTACTTATACCCATCAGGGTCTGAGTGCCCCCGGTTTGGACCACGGGGGTTGAGACGGAAAATGAAAGGCATTCGCCGGTGCGATTCAGCAACAGCCGGTCAGCAGTTCGGTGTTGGGGTCTTGCAACACAAGTAGCATATAATATTTTCTAGAATTGGCCTTGACTCGCTAATGTTGGCACATTTTGGCGAAAGGCTGGCAAACATTAGCATGTTCTACATTTGTCTCACTTATTTAGGGCTGCCGCCCAGCGCCGCCTCCCCCGCAATTCCAAAAACGGTCTCTGTGCATATCTATGTGCGCACGCATGCGCAGATTTATATATGTATATGCGCAATGTTCAAACAGATGTAGAACTTTGCACATAGTTAGTCCCATGATGTAGACATGAATGTTAATGTACGTGTATAGCAAATTTGTATGTGTGGGAATTGAGGAATTGGTCAGCCGATCCCATTGGAATCGAACCCCGCAAGGCCGGAAATGGAGCATGCCCTATTAGTTCCGAACACAGGCAGGATTCTGTCCCGAAACGGCCGCCGAATCTCACGCCGCAGGGGGTCTGACGCAACAATTGAATGCTATATATACAGAAGATACGGAAGACTTTTGTAGACGGGACTGAAGAAAGACTATTCTAACAAGTGGCTATCTTCCAGCGTCTCTGCGCGTATCTACGCATCCATGTGTACATGTATGTTATCTTTTGTAGTTAGACATGTGTATGCCCAAATGTACACACTGCTGTAGACCAGACTGAAGACTATTCCAACAGGTGGCTACATGACAGCAAGGTCTTTGTGCGTACCTATGTGTGTGCGCGCGTGCATGTGCAGATTTATATATGTATATGCGTAATGCTCAAACAGATGTAGAACTTTGCATATAGTTAGTCCCATGATGTAGACATGAATGTTAATGCACGGGTATAGCAAATTTGTATGTGTGGGAATTGAGGACCGGTCGAATTGGTCAGCCGATCCCATTGGAATCGAACCCCGCAAGGCCGGAAATGGAGCATGCCCTATTAGTTCCGAACACAGGCAGGATTCTGTCCCAAAACGGCCGCCGAATCTCACGCCGCAGGGGGTCTGACGCAACAATTGAATGCTATATATACAGAAGATACGGAAGACTTTTGTAGACGGGACTGAAGAAAGACTATTCTAACAATTGGCTATCTTCCAGCGTCTCTGCGCGTATCTACGCATCCATGTGTACATGTATGTTATTTTTTGTAGTTAGACATGTGTGTGTGTGCCCAAATGTACACATTGCTCTAGACCAGACTGAAGACTATTCCAACAGGTGGCTATATGCCAGCAAGGTCTTTGTGCATACCTATGTGTGTGCGCGCGTGCATGTGCAGATTTATATATGTATATGCGTAATGCTCAAACAGATGTAGAACTTTGCATATAGTTAGTCCCATGATGTAGACATGAATGTTAATGTACGTGTATAGCAAATTTGTATGTGTGGGAATTGAGGACCGGTCGATTTGGTCAGCCGATCCCATTCAACACCCTGCGCTTCCAAGAAGATCAGTACTAGATTTTCGAGCCCGCTGCGAAAGTGGACTTCGCGCACTGTTTTGTACTTAAAAATTGCGATTTTCGCGCCCCAGCTCCGAAAGTGGACTTCGCGTACTAATTTCGTACTTGAAAGTTGCGATTTTCGAGGGGGCTGCAAAAGTGCATTTCGCGTACTACTTTCGTACTTAAAAGTTGCGATTTTCGAGCGGGGGCTGCAAAAGTGCATTTCGCGTACTACTTTCGTGGGCTGCGAAATTGGACTTCGCGCGCTGCTTTCGTGCTTAAAAGTTGCGATTTTCGAGCCCCAGCTGCGAAAGTAGCCTTCGCGTACTATATTCGTACTTGCGATTTTCGATCCCCAGCTGCGAAAGTGGACTTCGCGTACTACTTTCGTACTTAAAAGTTGCGATTTCCCAGCCCCAGCTGCGAAACTGGACTTTGCGCACTGCTTTCGTGCTTAAAAGTTGCGATTTTCGAGCCCCAGCTCCGAAAGTGAACTTTGCGTATTACTTTCGTACTTAAAAACCTGATAACCCGAATGCGGACGCGTGAGCGCCTTTTGCTTGCAAGAGCGCCGCGCAGCTGGGAAACTTATTTTGCCACCAGACGGAGAGCATACAGTCTGCAGCTCGCGCGATGATGGCTGCGCGTTCCTCGAAAAGAGTGCGCGAGCGACATGTGTAGTCAGTCACAGTCTCAGTGCCTGGCGCGACAGTTCGCAGTCGGATCCTGGCAGGTAAAAAGCAAAGCAAGATCGCCCGTATCTTCAAATCGAAGCTTGCATCCTAGGTGGCTAACACAAGTGCGAAGGTTTGCGTTTTCACCTCTCGCGGGTCTTTCGGTCGCCTGGCGCCGAGGGGTCAGAGCCTCCTGCAGCAGCTACTCGTCGAAAAATACTCGCTGGCCGACGATTGCGAACTTTGTCGGCCAACGGACACAAAGCCTGCGGCCTCTAGACGGTGGCTCGTCAAAGTTGCCCAAAAACTTTAGCGTGCCTCAGGAGACATTGACCGCAAGCCAGATCCGCATCGTGCTTCGGTTCCCTGCGGGATGAATACACGTAGGCCTAGGGAGATTCGAGCAACGATGCTCGATTGTAAAAAAAGTAGTGTCTTTCCAACAAGGCTGACACACCAACAATTCTAAACATGGATGACAGTGCAAAGACATGTACATAATTGCAGGCCAGCGGCGGAAAGTCGCTGCTGACAATCGCGGTCGCCGCAGCGGCCAGAGGCGCGGTAGAAAAAGTTCGGGGAGACCGCCAAATCGAGCCAGTGCTGAAAAGGCAAAGGCTGGTACTCGAAGGGGGAGCCTTTGATCTTGATGCCTTCCGCGGCAAGCGGCAAAGCACCATAGAGCTCCAATCTGCCATTGCCATCGTCTGGCCCCAGAATGTCGGATCGCCGCAGTTGCCAGAGCGTGTCCGGATGAATCTCCAAGTAGAGCAGCCAGCCATCCAGCCAGGAACTCGCCAACGTGGCGTCTGCCGGGGCCGAAGCCTCATGGCCGTCCAAGCTGGCCTTGTGACGCCAAACTCGGCCGCTAGCCGGCAACTGCCCGATTGGCCGGCTGTCATCCTCCGCCACCCCCAAGCCTTGTCGGTTCACACTCCGAAAGAAAGCCAGCATGGCTTGCTCTTGGCTGCGCCAGCAAGGCAGGCAGGCCGAATGGGCAATGAGTTGATCGGCCAGCGCGCTTTCGCCAGTTGCCTTGCGCCACTGGTCCTCTGTGACCGCTACGAACAAGTGCTGAGACATGGCAGGAGCGCGGTCTCGACAAGGAAGAAAGTGGGAAAATGGCTACGGCAGTGGGGATGACGGCGACATGCTTGCGAGGCCGTGGACAAACCTTGCATGCCATGCTGTATGCGCAAAAGCAAGCAAGGACAAAGCCAGCCTGGAATACCCGCAGCAAGCAAATCGTCTGCCAGGCATGGCCGCTGCCTAAGTGCAAAGCGAGCATTATCATGGACGAGCGCAACGTGCCATCTGCAAAGCCTTTACATAGGCACAAAGCCTCAGTTCGCAAACGTGCAATGCTCTGCCACCGCTGTTTTGCTTGAGTCGTTGATGGCACCAGGAAGTATCACCCTGCCGTGAGCCGCGAGCAACCTTACAATCTTCGCGGGGTCGAGGCCTCCTACGGTTGAAGTGCGAATTGCTGCAGCAAGCTTATACTCGTCGCGGGGTCGATGCCTCCTGCGCCGGGCTTGCCCGAAAAACAGCCGACTCAGGTCTTGGGCACGTATCGCTTCTTGGCCGGCGTGTCAGTGATCAAGTAGCAGGCCCCACGCCTCACGCCACTCCTCTCCGGCACTTTGACCACATTCTCAATCTCACGCGCGATGCAGTTCTTGGCTTCTTCGTCCGTCATGGCATCTGGCAAAGCAAAGACTCGGTTAGCCATGAAGACCGGTCCGTCCTTGCGGAACTTCACGGCGCCGACTGCCAGTCGGGTCTGGTTCTGGACGTTGACAGAGAACATGTCGGGCAAAGTCGCAAGGGCTTCCAAGCGAAACTCAGCTCCGTCTTCGTCCAACAAAGACTTCACCTTTTCGTGCGACACAAGGATCGTTTGATTGTCCAGCTGATCGGCTTTCACCCGGTCGGCTGCCTGAATCAGCATGCGCACGCGGGAGGGCATGCAGCCTGTGGCTTGCAGTTTTGGACCAGCAGGCGTTTCCACAAGCGACGCAATGCTCGGGATCGCGAGAATCTGCCCCTGCTGCGCCTTCGGAATGACGCGCTTTGCACGCAAGTGAAAACATCAGGGCCCCCTAAGGGGGGGGGGGGGGGGTGGGACAGGGGGGCTCCAACAAGCGCGCGCGCAGACTCTCCCTCTCTCCCTCTCTCCCTCTCTCCTCTCTCCCTCTCTCCCTCTCTCCTCTCTCTCCTCTCCCTCTCTCTCCCTCCCTCTCTCCCTCTCCCTCCCTCTCCCTCCCTCTCCCTCGCCTCGTCAATCGTGTACCTGTACGGCGCAAGTGGCCGGGCTTCCGTTCCAACGGGGGCAATCAGATTGGGAGTTGCTTGCAGCACGTCGAAGTCCACCACGCGGAGGTCTCCGAAGGTATTGTACTTGTTCGCCCCCAAAAGGACATCGCAGCGAGCTTGAAAGGTGAGGCTAGCCACGCCCATGTCGACCACACTCTGCTCCAAGGACTGAAGTCAGCCAAAGTGACCGCAGTCAACACCATCTTCTCGGCTCCCTTGCTGCAGTTACAGCCTTCTTGGGCACGTCGGCAGTGGCCGGACACTGCGTCAATCTTCAGGCCCGACTTCTCGCAAACTTGGAACACGGGATTCGAGTCGCGGATGTCCACCAGCCAAACGCCAGGGACAAACACACGGATCTCTTCCTGCAAGGCCTCCTTGGACTGGCTCGCGCCCAAGTCAAAGAGCTGCTGCATGTTGTCCGGCTGGGTAATCAGCTCCGGGCCATCGCCAAAGGCCAAGGACGCATTCTTCACCGACACCAAGCACGACACGTAGCAGGGGCCTTCTGCACTCATGCGCGTTCCCTTGCCTGTCCAAGGCACAGACAGGTCGAGGCCGCCGTCCACAGCCACTGACTCGAATCGCGCCAGCTGCGGCCCATCGGACACTGTCTGAAAAAGGGCGCTGCCTCGGTCGCTGTCTCCCATGTATTCTCCGGACAAAGACACGGAGCCTTCTCCAGAGTTCACAGAGAAGTTCAATGCTCGAACAACCTAGCGCAGGGCTCTCGCACCAAAGCGCTCGCTCTAATGCTTTGGGAGGCGAGCCCGCCTCTCCAACGGTGAGATCCTTGACGCGCTCTAGGAAAGACGGGCTCCACAGTTCACAAAGAACTCGACGATCACTCTCATCTTTGATCCAAACTTCTGCTTTTGCCTGACCATGCACAGTCACCACTTAAACGCATCACTTTTCGGAAAACACGCAGCCATGAGCCCCTGCCGCCTTGCCACCCTTCAACATCTTCACGCTGATGGAGCTAACCTTGCCCATGACGTCCGCTCGCTGGCCGCGCTGCAGCCCTTCGAGCTGCGCAATCTGACTATTGCAGGTGAAGCCATGCCTGTTGCAGACTTGTAAAGCCGCGTAGTCCGGATGAAGTGGAGGCAGCGGCAAGGCGACCTTGCCGCTGCGGGCGCCTATGTCCATGTAGCGGCCGCCGCTGCGGTACTTGGACTGCTTCATGCAGATCCGTCCGAAGTGAATCGTGGCCCCCGTTTTGACGATTTCATGGAGCGCCTTCATGGGCTCGCGACCACCGACCGCCTCGAACCACATGCCGCCCGGATCCTTGTCTAGAGCCAAGCCTGCGACTTTGAAGAAGTTCTTGACGGGCTTCATCACAGAGTCCACGACCACAGCCGCAACCTTGAAGGAAGCGCTGCGGGAGTCCAGGACGCTGGAGAAGACGCTCTCTCGTTGGGCTGACATGGGCGGGGTCGACGCCTCCAGCCCTGGTGGTCTCGCAAAACAGCTGATGCTGCACGGCTGCGATCACATGTTCCAAAAGCTTATGACAGCGTCCGTCTGAAGCCGTGGAAGCACACGCCACCTATCTTAAGCAATGCGACAGATAAAACATCTGTTGAAATCAGAGACTCCTAATTGGAGAAATGCCCCTCATTTTGATACGGGAGCGGCTGAAAAATAACATCCCGTGGCACCCTGGCAAATGTAAAAGTAGATTAAGACCTGTGTGTGTGTGCGCGTGTTTTTCCAGGCGTCTGCAGGAGCTAACTTTTGGTCACGTCCTAACCCCCAGACCGTGCGCCTCTTTCAAAAGACAGTTTTCAATTGACCCTGCGCTATGTTTGGCGCAGCTCTGACAGAATCTAGACTGGCAGAAATTGGAGCCAAGAGAGAACCAAACAGTACAGGACACGGGGTCGCTGCCTCCTGCGTCAATCTCCTGCCACGAAAGCACGCGAGCGCCCGCCGCAGAGTATCACGCAACTGCCCGAACAGTGGCCGCTGCAGCAGTTTAGAGCCACACTGCGAGAATGACATGAAAGCCGAGCTCCAGACTCCGTCTGCAAGAGCAGCCTGGCGAGCGTGATCGCACTCCGGCCACTTTTTTCTGTTTGCGTCACTGACGCGTGAGGACTGTCACTCAAACGCGTCTGCCCTCGGCTTCGCATGTTGTCATGTCCGCAGCAGATGTCCGCAGCAGGATTTCTGTCGGCGCGCGCGTCCGCCCTCGGCTTCACGACGCAAAGTCTGCGGCACGGGGGCAACTCCTTCCGTGCCCCTGAAAACAAAAAACCGCTCACTTGACCCCGCTCCATGTCTTCGCTGCCTCTGACAAGATCGATAGTGATAAACATCGAGCCAAAGGTTGGCCAAGCAGGTCATGACGCGGGGACGACAAGCGCAGTGCGCCAGACTGCGCCACAAAGGTTGGCCAAGCAGGTCATGACGCGGGGACGATGCCTCCTGCGACAATTTCACAAGCGCAGTGTGCCAGACTGCACCATGCGCAGAAGGCAGCAAGCGCAGCTTATAGAGCCGTGCTTTCTCTCGCCGAAGCAATACACCTGAGTTGCACTCAGAGGTCGTAACGTGGCTGCAGCAGTTATTAAGTCGCAACAACCAAACTAACGGACATGAGTGACACGAGCGCTCCAGTCTCCAAATTGACATAAACATATAGCACGGACCGGCCATCCAAAAGCCGGAAAAAAGACTGCCACGGCTGCTGAGCGGCCGGTTCCTGACGAAGGCATCCCGGCTGCTGACACTCTTGGACCGGCTTGAAGTACATCTTAGGGCAAATCAACAGCTGGACCCACTCCTTGAAAGCCAGCGGCTCGTACCGAATCTCCCGCTTGTCCACGCTGACCTCGCCCTCCATGCGCAGTTCGCCCCATAGATTCAGGCCATGCTTGTCCTTGGTCACGGCGTTAGCCTCGATGAGGCGGGTCTGGAGCTCAGGCGGCAGCACAATGCGCCACAGCACCCCGGTGCACCAAGAGTCAGGAACCGGGCTTTGACTACCATCCACAGAGCATAGGCGCTCATCTAGAGAAGGCTCCAGCGAGCGGCGACTGGGGTTCATGCGATGTGGCACGGGGTCGCTGCCTCCCAATGGCCAGCTGGGACGCCAAAGATTCCACCACATCGTCGCCCTGCCGCCCACGCTCCCGCCAGTACGCCGCCAGCGCCAAGTCTTCCGAGTCCCAAAGCGGCAAATGCATTGCAGCTTGTCCTCGCTTCCAGCTTACAGCCCCAACCACGCGTGACCAGGACAAGCAATCCCCCACGTCGTTGCCATGTACAAAACGCGAGACATCGTGGAGGGTAAGATGAAATATAAGGGAGCCAGATGCAGCTGCGGCACATCTGACCATCAGTCGGCATGTCCAGTGTCCGCACCCTGTGATGGAGTACAAGGTGCGCGGCCATCGCCGCGGCAGATCCTGCCTGCCCGAGAACAACTTTCGCCAGGCGGGCCCGCAAAGAAGGCAGACAGCAGTCCTACAGACGTTGTCGATGGAAGGAAGCCAGCAGTTCGCGCCGGAGCTTAGCGTAGAAGCAGTAGGCAAGAGTCACGCGATACTGAGCCAAGAGCGCTCAAAGATCTCATCCAGGACTGGCATCTTCACCCGAAAGCGGCAAGAAAAAGCTTACGTGTCGCGATAGACTGACGTGTGCATGTGTGACTGCTTTTGTTTGAAGGATCGAAAAAGTATTTGAACGAAACATTTGACAGCTGCTGCAGCTGCAAAAGGCCAGCGGCTTCTGCAACGTGAGCGGCCAATAAATGCAACCCAACATAGCCCGTGCAACACCGAAGTCAAACTCAGAGGCAGGTCGCGTGCGGTACTGGGCCCAGAGCGCGCCAGGATCTGCCTGCCAGCCTGACCTGACACTGAAAACGAAAAGCATCGTGCTCGCGATTCTGGGCCAGAGATAAGTCTCCAGCATGCACAGATGCCACCATGCACAGATACACAGATGCCACAAAAGGCCAGCACAGATCACGACGAAGATGTTCATCGCGACCTTGGCGCGGCGCGCTCGCGGTGATCCCCGAGCACGAACAATTTAGAAGCTGCCTAGCGCATCTTGCTCGCTATGGTGGCCGCCGCTGGTCTGTCCATGTCTCGAACGTCAGCTGCTTCGCAGTGTAATTTCCGCAGCTCCGGCTGGAAAAGCGCAACTTTTAGACACAAACGGCTGGACAATCGCAACTTTTCAGTACAAACGTAGCACGCGGAGCGCCTCCGCAGCTCCAGCTGGACCTTTGTAATTTTTAAGTACGTGCGTAGCACGGGTGTGTGCGCAGCGCAGGCTGAGCACCTTGCGCACGGCTACAAGCGCTGAGCATCTTGCGGAGAGAAACTTGCACAGAGCAACGTGCGCAGAACAGTTCGAAGATAGGTGTCCAGCCATTTGCGCGCAGCAGCTTGCAGAGAGCAACTGGCGCGTAACAGCCTTGCATGAACAACGCAGCTTGCGCAGACCACTTGCGTGAGAAACCGCGCAGCGCTGAGCAGACTTGCGCAGAGCCAACTTGCGCAGAGCCCGACGCACAGAGTCACTCGCGAAAAGTAGCTTGCGCAGAGCCACGTTTCACAGAGCCAAGTTGCACAGAGCCATCGTGCGTCGATATGAAAAGGTGTCTCCGCGGCTGGAAGAGCATACGAAGAGAAACGCTTTGGGGAACAAAGCTTTCGGGGCAATCGTCCTCTAGCCATCATGACAACGTGTGCAACGACAAGTTCAAACTTGGTAATGAGATTGACATGGGCTGCGGCAAGCTGAGGACAGAGCAGACTGCAAATCCAACCTGAGCGCGCCAAGCACTCGATTCTGAAGAATGGCAGACACGATCATCTGCAACTGGGTCAAAGCAACTCGAGTGCTTTTTTTAGCGCATCGTTTCGCTGGAGACCTGCTCCTAAGGCTAGGAATCGCTCCACCAGGCGTAGCATTCAGCACACAAGCCGGCGCTGTCCGCGGGGTCGACGCCTCCAACGGACAGAGTACTGAGGGAGCGCATCACTTGAAGCCCTCAGCTCTGAAGTGGAGCGCCCTCTCTGCGTTCCAACCCTGAGGCCAGCAATCGCTCCACAAGTCATGCCCGTGGTCCCAACGATATCTCTCCATGTGCGTCGTCATCGCATCAAAGCCAGCGTCTTCCAGCCTGTTCTTCAGCAGCTCCACGAAGGCAACGCTGCGGTGCTTGCCCCAGTTGCAGGCCACGGCGACGTTGGCGCGGCGTCCAGCTTGGAAAGCACGCAGTTGGTCCTGCGCTGCGGACAACAGCTGCTGCGCCTCCAAAGGGCCAGCAACAGCGGCCCGCGTCTCCGGATTCAAGCCAGAAGGCCGTTTGGGAGGCCTGCCGCAAACGCCTCGCGATCATAGCCAGGAGTCTGCAGTTTCGGCAGGCCCACATAGATATTCGCCCCTGTAACAGCAGAGTGGTTCTTGCCGTAGGAGACCAGGAAAACCTCGCGTGGGGTCGATGCCTCCAACGCTCTGGCGGGCTCCTCCTTGGCAGGCGCCTCTTCCGCAGCTTCTTCTGCTTCCACATCCGAGTCAGACATCTCAACCACCTGCCGAACGTCTCCGCGCAGCGGAGGGATGCTCAAAGTCCATCCACCGGCTTTGTCTGTAAGGTCCTTGCCACGGTCAGCCGGCTTCATCTCCTTCCAATGGGTGTGAAAGTTGATCACGGGCTCAGGCGGAGACTTGCCGGGGCGGAAGCACTTCGAGCAACGGGTCCCAGTGCTCAATGAACTCCTCACCCTTTTCCCGAGGAGCGTTGACGGCCAGCCAAAAGCCCATCACCGCCATGTCCTCCGAGTCGAAGATCCACTGGACGCCTCCCTTGTTGCGGGTCTTCTTGCATTTCTCAGGGCTGACAAGGAGCTCCAGGATCACCCTGCAGTACCCGCCGTCGCCGAACATCGCCTGAGAAAGAATCATTTGCTCGCGTGAAGAAGGGTCATCATGGTTCTGACCAGAGCTTGGAGTTTATGTGTCTTTTTTCAAGATCCCTCAGCCCCTTTGACCTGGACAACCACCTGCCTGAGCGCGAGCATAGCCCCACGCAGTCACGAATTTTGGAGAGCAGAAAAAACCAGGAATCCAAAACTCGTGGCCTTTGCTTACATCGTCCGAGGCAAGGAGTGCCCCTGCGTCAAGAACGTTCCAAAGGCCGTAGACCCAAGTGCCATGAAACGCCTGCACCCAATTGGCTTGCGGACTCACTCGTCGGCAGCTGTCAGCAAGGGCAAAGAAGCGAAGCCGATCGGCCGGAAACGGGCTCTGCCGAGGCATCTCTTTCACGGAGTTGCCCAAGCCCCGACGACAAAGCCACTCCTTGTGCAGTGCGTTCGAGGTGGAGAGCAAGCGTAATTCTTTTCACTAAAAGGCTCGTGGAAAAGCTTAGGGGCCTGACTGTGGTAATCTTCTGGCACGAGCTCGCGGAAGCTCTTGCCACCTTTGCGGACTGCTCCAACAACGCGCCACTGCTCCACCAGACAGCCACGGGAGTCCTGCAGAGTGTCAAGTCAAATGTGCCCACGCGAGCCTTCCAATGCGCAAAGCATGTGGATTGCTGCAAGTCCTGACATAAAAAGACACTGTCTACAAAGTCACATTATCTTCCACAGAGCGAGCCTCTGCATGCGCAAGCGTCACATGCTGCGCCAGCTGCTTGTGAGGCGCCGGAGCTGGTAGCGCGGTGGCGGCTCGGTTGGGCGCCGGCTCCTTGGATGTGGCCGAGTCTGTCCGAAGAGGAGCTTCCCCTCGGCCGGCACACTTGGGTCCTGGGTGTCGGGTCGTCGCCTCCTCCACTCCTCGACCCGTTGACTCTAGCCACCGTGACCCGCTGCTGCGCAAATGCTCGCGCCAAGTGTCCGCGGAGCGGGCCGCCTGCAAACCAGGCACGACGTGTACCCATGTGTGGAAACATTGCTAAGTGACCAGCGCTCGACGCTCATCCCCCCCTACCCTTGCCAAACACGGCGCCCTGCGTGGTCCTGTAGCACAAGATTAACCCGTACAAAAAACGTACAGACAACAATTGCCTTGCCCTGCCGATGCCTCTTAAAGGGGGTTAAGCCTTCTCCCAGCGAATGATCACTCCGTGAGAGTACACTGGCGACCAGCAACTCTGCCTGATCCTCGTGTGTAGCGTGATGCTGCAGCCAGTCCAGCAAACGACGTACGCCCTCCTCGGCAACGCGCTGTCACATTTTCGCCCCTGGGCGTGTGCAGCGTGATAATGCCAGCCTTTGGGTCCGACTCTGACCTCTTGCCCTCGAGGATCTCGTATTTTCTGATACCTTTATCCTCGGGCAGCAAGCCAGGACCAAAATGTCAGCGCAAGACATCTCAATCGCCACAGGGTCTCCTAAACAACACCTTCTTCTGCTTTCGAACAGACGTTGGAGAGGCAACGTGCTGATGTCTACGCAAGCCAACACTTGACATCGAACAGCCTGGCCTGCCGGCGCGATCTGAAGACGACGCTGCAGCCCAGTTGGGACTCCACATCAGCCCAAGCTCGAAGTTCCAGGCCTTCCCAGCCCTTCTGCAAGCGGAGCTGATACATGATCCGCTGCTTTTCCCACCTCTGTGATTCATGGCCGAAGTCAGGATGGTCTTGCCACTTGTCTGGCAAATCCAAGTTTTCATGCGAGACAGGCGGGGACTTGCCCCTAGAGCGGTCTCTCTGCCAGCTGTCTCCATGCCATCCTGGACTGCCCCACCATCCACTGTAAGAGTCAGACATGGCGCCGAAGTTTTGAAATCGCTCACAAATTGGCTTGCGTCATTCAACCAACTTGTTCACCACATGCTCTTGCAGAACGAACCCAGAAAGACATCTGACGTAACCAATCTGAACTTGAGGCTCCGACCTCTGCAGAGCGGCTCTCCTGGAAATCATGTCAGCAAAAAAAGAGACCGTGCAAAGACAGAGCCCATGTCTCTGAACCGAAGTCGTGAAAACTCGGCCCCTTGATCAGACCGACAGCATGGGCGTGCCTGAGCTACAGACAGCAAGCATCACGTAGAGTAATTTGGTCCACAGCGCTGCCTGCCGTGGCGATGATGCAACTAAAGCGCATGTCCCCTGCGGCTGGTCACGTGAGTGCCGTAGCTACTCTTCCATGGCATGACTCCACCGTAGCCACTACTAATCCCCGTCGAACGAAAAATACGACGTACGTCCACTTAAGAAGCTTCATTCAAACTTTCCTCTGCAACAAACAACAACTAATCTGTCTATGAAACAAACTTGTCACGGGCTGCGGGGTCGGAGACTCCAGCATCTAAGCCAACAGCCAAGCAAGTCGGACTCCAGGGTAAGAGCCGGCTGATCAGCACAGAGCAGAGGCTGCCACAAGTAAGACGAAGAAATGGGATAGAGCCTGAGCAGAAGTCGACAAGCATCACGTGGAGCAACTTGGTTCACTGCCTGGCACCGAAGCAATGAAGCTAAGCTCGATCATACCCTTACAATGGGACATGGCGTGGCCTACCCCAAACCTAACGTTGTTTCCGTGACACAAGAAACAAAGCGGTCACTCTGTTTCCCACGCCTCATTGGATTCTGATGAGCTCCGGCAAAAAATCTAGGCACGAGTATGTCTGCGCGCCTGTAAAAGAAGGCACTGCGCTAAGGAAGGCAATGATGACTGCTGGCTGCGCCTGGGTCAAGCGCGCACGCACTCTCACGCTAGGAAAGTCACGGAAGGCAATGCTGAAATGATGCAAAGTCAGATACTCGAACAGGGGTCGCCACGCGTGCTTCTTTTTCTTTGGCCCCGCCCAATGGATATCATCTAAAGGATATGCTACACTGCTCAAGAACAACGGCAAGCACGCAAGCCAATCTTCGCGGGGTCGCAGCCACCAGCGGAAAACTAATTATCTTCCTCCCATAAACTAGCACTGTTGGTGGCAGGAATCGCGATGCTCTCTCCGACCATGGGCGGAGGAACAGCGTAGGTAAACAGAGTGAATCCTGTCCACAACATAGGCTGTCCCACGTGTCTACCGTCCATGAGTGGTCGAACGATTCATCACGTCGGTCCACAGGAACCACCGATGTCACCCTCAGCGGTAAGAAGAAGTCGATGACCATACCTGGGGGCAGTGGTGCATCACTGGGGTGAAAGTACAAGGTCCTCGGCTCAAGGCGCGCCCGCCGAACTTCAACCCTGTTGCTGGCCACATCCACGCCACCGACATGCCAGTGATCCCTCCAAGGCCCCTCCTCCTTCGATCCACCCCTTTCCCGAAACGTGAAGGTAATCTCGTCTCCACTCGAACACTCGAACACACGGCCATCACCCTGGTTTCAAGTGCATGAGGTCGTCCATTGTGAGCTGCTTTGATGCCACTCATGTCCGCATGACCGATTTTGAATGCGATGTCAGCAAATGTACACAATGGTCCTGCCTGAATAAGCTGCATCACTCCACCTGTGTTCCTTGCAAATACGTGTGCGTGAGTGTCAACCGATTGGATCACATTGATCTGGTTTTTTGCAGGGACAGTGAAGTAACCAACCGCAATACCTTCAGACATCACACACACTGAAGCCTGCTCGGATTGAACGGCCAGGTCAACCTGCGAGTCATCCAAATGAACCGAAACAGGCACGGTCATGAGCGAGTAGACATGAGCGCAGAAGCCGACAATCCGCGGGGTCGAAGCCACCAGCGGAACCTGCTCGGGTTGAACGGCCAGGTCAATCTGCGAGCCATCCAAATGAACCGGAGAAGGCGCGGGCATGAGCGAGTAGACATCAGCGCAGCAGCCGACAATCCGCGGGGTCAAAGCCACCAGCGGAACCTGCTCGAGTTGAACGGCCAGGTCAATCTGCGAGTCATCCCATTCTTTCTGGAGGCGGATCTGGTGCATCATCTTGTTGGAGTCCCAACTGCTTTTGCCAAAAACTGGGTGGTCTGTCCATTGGTCCGCCCATTCTTGAGGCAGTTTGAGATCCTCCCGCGCCAGATCTCCTCCCTGGCTTGGGCGTGAGCGAGTAGACACGAGCGCAGAAGCCAACAATCCGCGGGGTTGAAGCCACCGGCGGAAAGCTGGCTGGATGGCCTCCAAACTCACTCCCAGAGCCAAAAAAATCGCTGACCGAACCAAAGCAAATCTGCAAAGTCCGCGCAAGAGAATGTCATGTTCCATGCAAAATCTGCGCGTCACGACTAAGCTGAGCCAAACGCTTCTTGCTAAGGACAGCACTACTGCCTGCGCCTGGGTCAAACGCGCATGCGCGCTCACGCTAGGACAGTCGCGGAAGGCAATGCTGAAATGGCGCAAAGTCTGGAGTAGCACATTCATGCCCAGCTACTCGAACAGGGATCACCAAGCGTGCTCAGGAATTTCTTTGGCCCCATCCAATGGATATCATCTAAAGGATATGCTACACTGTTCAAGACAAGTTGGCGGAGCTCTTTTCGCAACACTCCGGTTCGGTCACGGCGCGGTAACAAAGCTTCCTGTGGCTGTCAGAACAAGCGGACTCAGATCACTCAGCAGGTCGCCGCGGGGTCGAAGCCTAGGACAGGCCTCCCGCGTTGGAAGTATATCGCCAATCGCAGGGCCAGGAGTCGGTCCCCCAGTCATGTCTGCGTCTCGCAAACTTGTGCTTCTTAGTGCGGCAGCCCCATCGCTTCTCGCAAAGCTGAAGGAAGTTCACTGTCCAAATAAAAACATCGATGCTCCTCGCCTTGTTTCAAAAACAGTACTTGGAAGTGTCGGTCCTGTAAATAGTGTACGCAGATCCAGACACGCAGTCGAAACAGCTCCTGCATGTATCGATGCATGACACCTTGTGTGGAGCCAAGGGAACGTTGCCCAAACAAGCAAAAGCCCAGCTGCATCTCTTGGCCCAGCAATTGAAGGTCCACATGGTCAGCCCAATGGGTGTCGCCCATCATTTCCAAGTTCGTAGCGATCTGCTCTTGGGTCAATCGCAGCGCTTCGACGCCGCCTGCCACAAGCTCGACGCAAACCTCTGGATCATCCATCCGGCGAAAAAAACTCCAAAGAGCCCCCAACTGCAGCTGCGTGCTGCACGTCATTGCATTCCAGCAGAAATTGTAGCGGAGTTCCCAGCAACAAACATGTCGCCGACCATCTGTCCTGCCATGTGCCAGAAATCTCTCGCTGAAGACAATCGACTACATAAGTCAAACACTGCTTCGCGCTCCAATTTCTGACAGCTGCCGCGACCCGCTCGCGGAAGCCCTATGACTGACACGCAACTCAAATCTGCCAGCTGAGGCATTTTCCTTTGTGCCTCAAAATGGAAATCTGAAAGCTCCGCGCAGGCCATCTGCAAAATTGCGGCCACGCTCAGAAATACACAATCGCCGCCGCCACCTGTGCTGAAACTGTCACGTAAACGAAGCAAGTAACATTATGTGAACTGACAAAACACAAAACTAACAATAAACACCAAACTTGCGTACGACTTGGATCCCGAGCCTGCTTCTGCTACAACGGGCGTTGCTCGAAGCTGCCGCTGACAAAAAGCTTTGGTCGCGGTCGCCACTGGCACTTCGCAAAGTCGCAAGCCAGATGGCAACGTGAGGGATACCTCTGAGGCAACCCCACAAGCTTCTCGCTTCTTTGTGACATCGCTTGCGCGAGAGTCTTGTAACTCAGAGCTGACGTGGGTCGTAGCCTCTTCGCCGCAGACTTGTCGCTCGCCAGCCCCAGCGCGGGTCTGCGCCTCGTCGCCGGGAACATCTTCTCCGCAGACTGCCCGCTTGCGCCCTCCGACGCGGGTCGGCGCCTCGTCGTCGAAGGCTTCTACGGAAGCCCAACGCTGACTGCGACAGTGGCCTCGGAGGTCCTTGGACAGCGGAAAAATGGCAAGCTGCCGGCGCCGCCTCTCAACTGCCTTCTGCGAGGCAGCCGCGCAATCCTGCACGCGTACAGATGACACAAAGCGCGAAACTCTTGGGCAAACAGTTGAGTTCGCATGCCCTCTGATGCGTTGCTCCTACACCCGGCCTCCAAGATCCTTAGAAACTGAGACTCCGAAATTCACATCGCCGTCTTCGGTGGTGGGCAGGTTGCGGAACAAGCTCCACTGCAAGCTGCGGGCCCGGCCCAAGATCATGTACACGTGCTGCGTGTACTCGTCATCCGAGAAGTAATCCGGCTTGCTGAAGTCGATGCAGTGGCCGAGCGGTGTTCCGTCGGGCGAGCGAATGGTCTTGCCCTGCTGGTTGTTGTACGTGCCAATCCAAGCTGGACCAAGCTGGACTCTGCTGATGTCCACTTGGAGCTGGCCACGGCGTCGAACGCTCATGCGAAAATCGTCGCTCACCGGCTCAAGATGCCACACACCCGGGCGCCCGGACCGCGTATAGTCCTTACATGCAACACAGCAACACAAGAGTCAAGCACGGTAAATACAGGACATACAAGAGTCAAGCAATGTAAGAGTCAAGCACGGTAAATCTTGTCAGCTTTTTGCTTCTTTGTGACCCGGGCGCAAAATCAGACAAGACACTTCTGCAGAGTCTTCGATGCGCAAAGTCACCGACTGCGGAACATAGTCCAGCACCAAGAAGCCCGTGCTCCAGCAAGGATGGTTTGGTGGGGTCTGGGACAAGCCCAAAGGACACCCAGGATTGCCGAACCGCTCTTCAGGGTGGAAATTGATTTTGATCAGCTCGCATGGACATTCCTGTACCAGCTCCGGAGCCATCACCTTTTTCGTGAGCTTGCAGCGCAGGCCCATATGCAACGGCAAAAAGGACATCAAATTGGCCGTGCGGCTGGCCATGTTTGTCAGCATCAAAGCCTCGCGGAGAATCTCTTCGTCTCGAGAACACTCTCGCTGGTGCACCAAGTCAACGGCCTGAACGTAATACAGCAGTTGACCAGCAGGAAACAAAAAGTCAGCCACCTGCTGCAAAGCCGTGCTGAGCCGACTACGCCATGCCTTGGAGGCCGATGGTGGAAAAGCTCGATGAACCTGCACCGGACTTAGTGTTGCACCAAGCACTGGGGCCGCGGCACGAACTTGCTGACTCCCACGTTGTGATCTGCTGCAAGCGCGCCACCTGGTCCCAGTTGATGGCCGAAAACACACCATTCGCGAAAAACCCAGTCAAACCCACTTGCCGCCCATGCTGGTCCAGCATGACGTAATCGCTGGCCAGTCTCTCATCTTTGACTTCCGGGCGATAGACACATTGCCGGATCTGCTGCTTCAGCTCTTCTGACAATGGGTTGTAGCCTTCCTTTCGCATATTTTCCAAGATGCTTGCCAGAGGGTCTCCCGTCTTGAAACGGTGACTGCCTCGGAACAAGACGGTTTGGCCCAAGAATTTGCGGAACACGTCGTAGCCGACTTTGCTGGCCTTCCTCCATGCGTTCGTAGGTCGGGCTACGTGGGATGCTCACTCCAAAAGCCTGCGCCGTAAGCTTCAACAAAAGTCACATATAGATTAGACACGACAACGTGGTTCCCTGCACGTGGAGTGTTTCACACATGCCAGATAAGCACCCCTCTCCTAACGACAAAGTCCGCAGCGAAACTGTGAATACTCCAACCAAGTATGGTCTTGAAACTTAGCACCCAGAGCTGCTAGGCTTTGATGGAAACCTGGCCTCCATGAGACTATGGTTCAGCACCGGGTTCAACTGCAGGAAATCACCCGCCATGATCTGACAAAGCAAGTTGCCCAGCGGCTGCTCCACAAAAGTAGCAGGATTGCGATTCCCGGTAATCTCGTGCCTGCCCCAGCCTGCGGCAAAGTTCAGCACAGCCAGCAAAGGCGGCGGAGTTAACGAGATCTCGTCCGCGAACAACAATGCCAAGCGCGCCCACCGACGCACCAGCGCAGCAGTTGCTTCGAAGGAGGCTTCAATAACAACTCTTGGCTGCGCGTGATGCCAGCGAGGTAGTGAAATGTGCAGCCACTAATGAGACGCGCCGCGGAATTTTGGGCGGCAACGCCCCGCGAGTATGAAATCTTCCAGCCCAAAAGACATAAACTCATTCGTTTCCTGTCGACACAAACACGACCAAACAAAAGCAAAACAAACCAGCCGTGCATGCAGGACGCCGGAGTGACAAGTGGTAAAAGTTCCCCGAGTCGGTCCGACTGACCAAAGGCGTCACGCTTGCCGGCCAGACCTGCCTCCGTCCAAAGCGCGTGCAAAGGAGCGACTGCCAAGATCACGGCCTCGTATAGGTCTCCTGGAATTGCAAGCCACCATCCGGCTGCGGAGCTGGCAAGAAACGCTTGATGAGACTCAGCGCATATTCTGCGGGAGAAGTAACCCGCAGCTTCTTGCTCTGCCGGCAACGTGGCTGCTGGGTCCGAGTCTGAGTCTTCCGACTCCATGGCCAAATCCTCCTGGCGAGCTTTTCTGCGCTCTTGAACTTTTTTTTGTGAAGCCAGAGAAGACAACGCCGGAGCCTGCAGCCTGGAATCTCCGCTGCGAAGGCCGAAGCAAGGTCGCGGCTGGCGAATCTTCTCGTACTTGTCCGAGAACTGGTCAATGAAGGCAGCTGAGCGCTTGGAAGACGCTGATGCTCGGCCTGGTCCTGGACAGATCGCTAACCACTTCAAGCCAAACATATTCGGGTTCGTGGCGTGTAACCACTTCAACCTGTCTCAGACACGTTGTCGCTTTCCAAATACGCCAAAACTACAGGGAACCTTTCATCTTGAATAAAGCCTTAAATGTCCTGCTCGAGCATGCAGCCGATGCACCGCGGCAAGAACATCGTTTTCCTCGATGCGAAGCAACGCCCGATAACGCAAATGAGGACGAAGCACCTTGTCCGCTTCCGGATCCTCCGGTGGATGGTCTCCATCAGCTCCTGCCATTGCTCTGCAGCCACGTCGCCAGGCAAGCCCACATCAGCTTTGTCATCCGTCTCCGCATTGGGATGCAAAAGTCCTGGGCGAGGTCGATTTCGAGCTTCAGACATCATATCCAAATTTGCGCTGATCTCTCGACAGACATGAGCGTTGTACTCTGCTCCGCATAACTGCTCCGGATGCCAGCCGTAAGATGCCACAGCACAAGCACCACCGTTGCCGGCTGTCGCCGCGAAGGCTTCTTTGCATACTTGCAAATGACTTGGGCACGAAGCAAGTAGCACCGGAAGTTTCGTCAACAATCCAGCCCGCGAAATCTAAAATCCTCTCCGTCACTCGGGCACTGAACTTTGGCAAGCACGTTAAGCTTGCTTGTTGCTGTTTCCCACGCAGTCGAGAACGAACTTGAGGAACTCGCCGAACAATGCTGCCAGAAAATCGCAACAGCTTCGTGAGCTCGACGCCAGACTTGCACTGCGAATCCTGCTCCGGCAAAGTGTACAAACGAACAGAGTCCAAATCCACCACCTTAGCACGCTTTTTCATTTTTGAGTAGCATAACACCAAGCAACCGAACGCGACAACTCGAGATGCAAAAGACGGGACTTTCGAACGCACATCTGGTCAGCTAATGCAGGCCGTGTTCCGTGGCGCATCGACGGGCTTCTCCAAGCTTGACCTTGCCAACATTCCCTGGAAACCCTACAACAGCGATCAACTACTCAAAGCATCGCGGCTACCAGTCACAAGGCAACAACAGAAACAACGCAGATACAATGACAAAGCCTTTTTTGCATACAAGCCGCATCTGCTCGTTCTGCCAAAGTCTGCAGCTCTGCGTCTACAACCTTCCACTCCTGCAAAATATCCAGACCGCGAAAGTAAGCGACGGCATCAGGCTTGCCGCAAAGGTTGGCGTTCGCGCAGAAGTGCGGCTTGCACAGCGCGAGCTGCGCTGCGGCGCGCATCCGAGCATCTTTGGACTTGCTGGGCGCCGTGATGCCGTGCAGATACGGAATGCGAGGCTCGCCCTGCAAAACTTGCACGTGCGTCTTGGACTTGGAGTAGTGCTCCGCGAAAAAAAAACTCGCCGTAGCTGGTGTGACCAGAGTCTCGCACGTGAATGCAAACCACATGCATTGCACACACGTAAAACGACATAGAACCCAGAGGCTCTTCGCTACCTCGATGCAGATAGTCCTCGTAGAAGGACGTGCTGCGCAATCGAGCGCCACCATCAGGCATTTGTATGTCCGTGACCAAGACTTGATGCTCGGAAGACAAAGCCGGGGTCGATGCCTCCTGGTTGCCTCTGCTCTTGCTCCGCTCAGCATGACCACGGGCAGCTTCCAAAAAGCCCCAAACCACCGCTTCATCATGAGCCTCCAAAAGCTGTGGGTGCGAATCACTTCGCGGCCTGTCAAGAGCTGCATGGACATCAAGCAGAAGCTCTTCATCACGGCCTGGTTCGCTGCGGTCCAAAGACGGCAAAGACGTCTGCGGCTTTCGCGCTGCTCTGGCGTGAAATGGCCTCGGAGAGGCTCCTCGCCCTTGTCCGGCAAATTTATAGGAGCTTTCTGATATGGAAACGTCTCCAAGACAGCGGCCGCTTGCCGTTCTGCAGCCTTCGTTGTTCCAAACGGGCCTCCAGCTGAGCCATGCCGTGCGACATATGCTTCAACACAGGACCGCAAGTCATGCCAGGCTTGGTGGTATAGTCGCATGTGTAAAAGCCAGTCTGGATGCCAGCGCGAACCCCTTCAAGGACACACTCAAGCACCAAAGACCGCAGCTTGTTTTGAGATGGAGTGTTCAGCCTGTCGCCAACTCGGGCCTCCTCTGCCGCGCCGTGCCTGGACACTTCTACGAAGGCCATGCGTTTGCACACGGTGCGCATCTTGCTGAGGTCCTGGGCGCACAAAAGCCGGCGCAGCGCTTCCGCAAAAATTTGCACGTAAGCATCTGGTAGCATAGAACGCGCGACTTGCATGAAGCTGAGACAAGCCAGTCGCGTGGTGCGCACCGCAGCGCAAATCATCGCGTGGTGGCACAGGAAGTGATTGACTAGCATGTCACGCAGGCAATAGCGTAAAGCTGTAAAGCCGTCAAGCCGTGATGTTGCTTCACATCCGTGCTCTTTGTGCATGATATTTGCTCCAAAGGGAATTGCACATTCCAGTAGCATACAGGCTTGATTGATCTCTAATTAGTTGGACACCAGGCATGCCCTGACTTGCAGTCGATTTGAACTTGTCATCAATAAATACTGAATTAGCAAACAGACACACACACGCACACTGTGTGTGCGTGTGTTTAACAATATGTTTAACACTATTTATGTTCTTAGCAGCAGAATTCAAATATGGCTTGTTTGAAGGACGGCTTTAGTAGCATACTGGTTCTGGTTGTCAGGTGTGGGTCAGCCCATTGTGTTAGGTTGCGCTATGGATTTTGCAGATCGCATGTCGTCAACGAGATTCTTAGGGTAAGGGCAGGTGTTTGCTGGTTATCGCTGCGTTGTTTAATCAAATTATAAGTATGCACTTGTTTGTGAGTCGTTCCAAGAACGCGGGGGAAAAACAACTAATGTGTTCAAGTGTTCCCCTCAGCTTGGGCACTGGACAGGGACAGGGCCCATGATTTGCGATCGCAGGGGATGGCTTGAAAAGCCAATCCCCTCCTGCGCCATCGCACTCGACCAGATGAATCAAGCCTTCGTTCCTGCCCTTTAAATCGGATGTCCATAAATAATAGGCTTGGGCCCTCAGAATTGTTTGGCAAGAGAAACAACCATGTTCGGCTTGCAATATTCACCGAATGCCATTAATGTTTTGCATTCAAATTGCAAGCTGCAGGAGTCTGAAACCATGGACTATCGACTGCTCGACAGTATTTGGCACCGGTTCCGGGCGTGCACCAGCGCGCCATGTTGCCAATGTGGGATGCGAGTCCTCGCTGGGCAAGGGGCAGCCTTGGCCCACCTAGTGGAAGTTTGGCTGATGAGAAGCTTGGCCCAATGCGTAGCTGGGAGATGCTGTTTCTGCTCTTGCCTCAGCGCTGCTTGGCTGAGGAGAGCACTTTGGGCGCTGATTCGGTGCCAGAAGGCACACATGAAGCGGATCCTCGGGGAGCTGGATGCGGGTAGCAAGAGCTCCTGCTGGGCGTGGTACATTTTCCCGACAGAGAGAGCAGGGGCGGGGGACTTCGATGGGACCCGCGTCACGAGGCAGAATGCCGTGCACCTCTGCACAAGCGCGTCGGCGAGCGATTGGCGTGAGTGCCTGGAGAAGATCTGCGGCCTTCTGGAGGCGTGGGAGCTTGGCCCTTTCTTGTCGGGATTTCATTGTGTGACAGATTGAGGGGAGGTCGCGTGAGCCGCTTGAGCACTCGGCTCATGCCAGAAATGTACCCCTCAGGCTCGAGGTGTTCAGCCGGCTGACGCGCATGTTCTTCCGAGTATTGATCATGGCCGCGTGCATTGGTTCGTCAAGCTGCTTGGCAACAAGGCTTAGCGGCTTTGCCACTTCGCTTTCCCAATCCGGATGTGATCAAAAGAAATAGAGCGAACTGCGGCAGGTTCTGGTCTACCTACACGGACTCCCCGCCTTGGCTGCTGGATGTATGCAGGCGCCTCTATGCCTTCTTTCCGTATGGGGGACAGCCAGCTGAGGCCTGGGCCAAGGATGTGTGAGTTTATCAAGCCCTTTGGAGAGGCATGTTGAGAAAACGCGAATCCGCAAGCAGTCAAGATTGTACCTGCAATAGGGATGGTCATCAAGTGGTTGAGACTCCATTTGTAGCCGTCTAATGGCGTTTTAGCCAGCAGGACATCTCGTAAGTGTGAAATAATGATGCATTGCCTGCACGACGTCAGCTGCTCTTACCTTTGAATCTCGCTGCTTGGGCTTGCTAGGTGTTTGCTTCGCAGTGGGGGCGGCAGATCTGAAGCTTGGCGTTCAAGACTAGTTGGTCCATGTTGCCTGGTCCTGCCCTGTTGAACAGGGCATGAAACGTTTGCTCGATGCGGCGAGGATGGGATGGGATAGCAAAATGAAGTCAGCGGTTAGTGCATCATGTGTGATGCAAAAAACAGATGGACAACTGCTGCGCATCAAACACCCCCATCCCTTCTTGCCTGTTGTAAACATTGCTATTGGGAGTGCTATTGATGCCAAGCATTGCAAAGAAAAGTGCGCGCGGTGTTTTACTAGGTTGGAAAGTGCCGACGCGCGCCCTTCCTTGCATTCCTCCCGTCTCTCTTAGCAAATGCAGTTTGCGCTGTGATGTGGAGCAGGCAACTTGCGACGCAGTGCCGGCCAAAAGTGCAGCATGCTGCTTTGGTTTGCTACTTGAACAGGAAACGCTGTGAAACGATAGAGAGTTAAACAACGATAACCCCAAACGCGCAATCAATTTATACAGCGGGTTTTGACACAACCTCGCATGGCAAGGAAATCGCGTGAAATCCTACCCTGGCAGATGTCAGTCTAGGAAGCGTGTTTGAACTCAGAGACCCTTGAATGTAATGATTTTGTCCGAACACTTGCAAACATTGAAGGTGTCGCCAAGGACTGGGGGCCGCTTCTGACAAGAGGGAGCCTCATGTACAGAACTGCATTTGTTTATAGTATATAGTGTTCTTGCAAAGTTGTTGGATGGCCAAGGAAAGCAGAGGTGAGAAACCAACAGGTCGTGAGCGGCTCTTGTCCATGGAAGAAAGGCCCGAGCTACTGAGTAGAACCGGTGTTGGAAGTGCCTGTGATTGGGGCTGTGGTTGCTGAGCAACTCTGTTGGAGCGAAAGGTGAGTAAACTGTTGGGTCCATCTGGCCTTAGAAGCCAGGTGCTGCCAACCTGAGACCCGTTGGCCCGCTCTGCCTGAGTGCGTCGAACGATACTTTGCCTTGACTTGGCTGCCTTTTGGCGGGCTGCTTTTCCAAGCATTCCGCAGTGGGCCCTCTCGATGCCCACAGGGCATTCGGCACACTGCGAGCCGTTTCTTGCCTCTGTGACTCGACAAGACTATGGCAAGACCGAGCCGCGAGAGCAAAACAAATTCGCCTGCAGCACAGCCATAGCGGTAGCAAGACTCAATGTGAGGGCTGGATGAGCTGGCAGGGTGAAACGACGCACTCAGAGACAGCAGGACGTCGGCAAGCAGGCAGTCGAAGCATTGGCCAGCGGTTCGGCCATTTCCCTTTCCCTGTGTTTGCTTACGTCCGTGTTGCTGGTTGCTTGTTGTCGTCATGATTCCAGTTGTTGAAAACTGCCCTTTCAGCTGCAAGTCAAGCCGTTATCACGCTGCCATTATTTACGTGGCTCAAATTGTGGATCCCGCAGCACACGCTCCAGCCAAGCAACCCGGCTTCGACTTAATCAAGTATTTAATGTGATATTTGATGGCAGAGGCATCAACATGCAATCAGAGCGTACCGGTGGGAGAATGGACTTGAGCATGGGGGTGGACAGGAGCATGTAATTATAAGGAATCATAAACATAAACCCAGTTCGATGTGCTCGGTTGCTGGGTATGATTGGCCCTGACTTGCGACGGCAGCATGAAGCCTGTTGCAAAGGACTGCGCAATCAGACAGATTTCCCGGACATGGAGGTGGGGGCGAAATGGCACTGTCTTGAGCCTTGGTGTTTTTTTGGCCTTGACACCAGTTGACCCTCTTTGCCAGACCTGCCGCGAGCTTATCTGTCACTACCGCCTTTTCGGCGGCTGCGATGTGGAGTTCAGGCCTGAAAGTTGTGGCATTTGAGGTGAGCAGGGTGAGTTGTCCCAACCCAAACTCTGGTATTTGCTTCCCTCGCCATTCGCCTTCACAGATCGCATGGTGGCAGGTTTGGTGACATTCTCTCCAACGAGTTGGGTGTGAAAGCACTGGTGAACTCCGCCAACGGTCAGCTTCTTCTGCCGGACGTGGCAGGCATTGCAGGGGCCATCAAAAGAAAAGGTGGCGTTTCCTTGGTGAACGAATGCGAGCAAATCCTGTCCAAGCAACACCGGGTTGAAGTTGGCGAAGTCGCCGTGACGGATGCGCACGGCTTGAGGGAGGCAGGCTTTGATAAGATCTTCCATGCTGTTCCACCCGTGTACGAACCTACCCAGAAGGCGGGAAGGGACATGGAAGCTACAGTTCGCGCTGTCTTGACCGAGGTAGGTCAGGCAGGCCTCGACAGTGTCGTTCTGCCAATTCTTGGAGCTGGGATTTTTGGGTGGCGGGCTGATTGTTGCGCCTTGATCGACTCCATCCTTTATGCCATTTCTTCTTGGGACCTCTCCGGCGCAAACAAGCCCAAGCGGATCGTGATCATGGACACAAACCACAACCTGATCAAGGAGAGATCCTGCCTTTTCTCGTTTGTTGCCGCCAATGATGTACTATTCCTAATTCAATTGGTTGGCTCGATGCTTGCGTTTGTTGACCTTTGGTTCAGGACCTGGCTGTTGCTGCGGCAAGCAGGTTCGGCAAGGCGAGGGCGTGTCTAGTGAAGGGCGCAAGTCTCGCTTGCAGGAAGTGGTGCCTGCGTTGGTGCGATGTAGCCCATTTTCCAGTTATAGATATTTATATATACACATATATATATATACATATTTGTTAAAGTGAATGTTCAACTTATATACCTGAATGCCTAATGGTGTAAACCTGTGAGTGAATCAGCGCGGCAAGCGTTGTATCCTATTTGTCCTTTGGGGCGCACAGTATAGGCTCAAGGCCTTGATGTGAGACATAGCAGCAACAGTGATGTATTGGGAGCATGTGATTTAACACGCCTCCTCAGGATAATGTGTCTTAGCACATTGTTCCTGAAAATGTATTGCCAGCTGTTTGCTGACTGGTGCTGCCATGTGCAATAGGCATTGACCACTGCTGTACAAAATCCTAGATGCACACGGTGTCAAAAGCGAGTATCAACCTAAGTTGCATGACGCTGTTCGACTATGCCGTTCGCTTGCGGATTGTTGTGACGCAGTTGTCCTCAAAACTCTGCGCCCATGTGTTTCTACATGTTCTCATCTGCTGTATCTCCAGCCAGCAGGTTGCGGATGATGTCGATGGTGTTGTCATCCAGCTGTGCCATTTTGCTCCAGTCAACGTAATCGGTGTAGCTGTGCTTAACGCATGCTGTGCCCACCATTGCCTTGTTCCTCTGCTCGTGCTCTTCGTTGACCTTGTCGATGTATGCAGAGTAATGCAGAGGGTGTTGTGTGACCACCCAGTTGATGTGGTCCTGGTGTCCCCGGAGGCGCTCCGGGTCCTTCACCGGCTGTGTGGCAACTGTACCGCTCTGCTTGATGTGCGTCAGGACGGTGCTCTTGTATGGCTCAGGCATGTCCAGCACTGTTGCCAAGCCGATGTATTCCACCGCCTGCGCAGCTGTGCCGTGAAGCCGATCGTCTGTTGTGGCGCGCTCCTACTGCCGGATGTCCACGATGCTGTTGTAGCTCCACATGAAACCGTTGTTCCAGGTGTAATGGCCGTGCATGTTCATGATGTTCCCTCCGGTGTGTGTCAGCATGTAAACATGCTGTGATTCCATCTCACTTGCTGTGAGCCAATACGTGATGCTTGCATCCCCGATTGAAGGTGTTCATGTACCCCATGGATGTGTGTTCCACAAGGCGCTGTGGGTCCATGTTGAACGTGACCATGTATGCCCTGCCCATGTACTTGGTGAGTACCTTCAGCTCGGACATGTACACCAAAAGTGTGCTCATGGCGTTGTGGACGGTGGTGTTGTACACAAGGTAGCCCACAAAAGGCTGTCGCTGGTGTCGGAAAAACCTTGGCACCATGCTGTTGTCATGGTTCTTGATGCTGATGTACTCCTCCTCTGTCAGCATGATGTACACACGCATCGCTCCTGCTGTGTTGGACTCCTTGTGGAGTACCGCCAGTGTGTGCAGGGGATGCTTCATAGATTTGTTCGCCACGATGTATCCCAGGGCCTCAAGGTTGTGGTTGTCCCAGGTGTTGTAAATGGACCTGGCCGGCAAAGGGCTGTGTCCTCCAAACGTCTTCAGCATTGTGGCCATGCTGATGTCAGGGACTTGTATCTGAGGCACCTGTTGTACAATGAAATGGCTGCAGTGATGTGACATCTCTTCAAACTGTCATGCTGAATGTATTCAAGTGCTTTGCTTTCTTTGATGTGCCTTCTCGCATGGCTATTGATTTAGCCGAACTGCTGTCTGTGTGGATTCTGATGTTGGTTTTGGTGTCAAGCGCCTCCTTGACAAAACTGCTGATGTAGATGCTTTCTTGTGCTGCTGTACCTATGGCATGTAGCTCTGACTCTGCTCATGATAGAGCTATTGTTGCTTTTGTTCTGCTTCCATAGTGAACTGTTGCTCCTAGGAAATGTATAACAAATCCTGTTGTGCTTTTGCGTGTTGTTTCGCATGATGCCCAGTTGGCGTCTGTGTAGATGCCGATGTTGATTGGTGTTCTCCTGTCTTGCATCTGTGCTGTTGGTCTGATGGTGTGTTTCCAATGTCTGGTACCTTTGAGGTACCTGATCATGTGTTTGAGTTTCTTGTTGTCCATCTGTGTTGGTGCTTGTAGTGATCTCGCTAGCTCCTTAGCTCCATAGCTAATGTCCGGTCTTGTGTATGCTAGCCATTGTATCTTGCCAACTGAACGCCTGTAGGCTGAGTGTTGTTCCTGGTCGAGTGGTGTCTCGTCTTCAACTGTGGCTTTGGGATGTGAGATCCCAGGTGCTGGTGCTGCGTTGCATGTTACCATGTTGGACTCTTCCAGGATGTTATCGATGTAGTTGTCCTCCAGGCTGATGTCGATATGGTCTCCTTTGTGTGTGATGTTCCTCCCAAGGAACGTGATTGTGTTTCCCGTGTGAGTTCACCTGTTGGTCGTAGCAGGACTTGTTTCATGATCTTGTCGAACAGGATGCCTATCTCGGATTGTTCACCGATGAACAGTAGGTCATCTACGTAGACCATGATGCACGCTGTTCCTGCTTTATTCCTGTATACTATATACGTTTGATTCTGTTTTGAGCCTTGTTAGCCCAAGTGCTGTAAGCACGTCTGCTATGTGGTCCTGCCATTGTTTAGGCGATGATCTAAGTCCGTAGATCGCTTTGTTGAGCTTCCACATTATGTGTGTCTGTTGTTGTCGTCGTAGAATTCCTGTGGTGGTCTCATGATGATGTTGAGTGCTGCTGCTGCTGCTGCATGTAGGAATGCTACGCTTACGTCGCCTGTACGTACGGCCCAGTTGTTTACCAGTGCCATTGTAAGCAGTACCCCTGGGATACAGAACAGTGGTGTACTTGCGTAGATCAGGTCATTGTCGCTGATCTTTTCGGTGTATCCGTTTGCGACGATTCGTGCTCGTACTTCTTGTTGTTTGGGTCTAAGTACCCATCGTGATTCTACGATGCTCGATATTTGCTCTTGCGTGAGTGTGTTGCTGTCAACTTCAGCGTACACTCCTTGCTCCTTCATTTCTTGTATCTCCTTTTTCGTTCCTGTTGCGACCTTTGTGGGATCCAATCCTTCTGTACCTTTCAGAATTGGTTCCAGGAGTATCCTTTCATTTTCTATCTCCTGTGGATCCTCGTTTGATGTTGTGACGACTTCCTTGCCGTCCTTTGTTGCAACTTTGATGGCACTTATCCTCATCTTTCCTTTGGATTGTTCTTCTTGTGTTGGTCTCTCCTTGGGTTGTGACGCTTGTGATGTTCTTTGTTGTTTGCTGGTGCTTCCTTCGGCCATGTCATCCTGTCTAGCTCTTGTTGGTGACATCGGCGTTGGAAGTGCCGGTCGTTGTACGTTCGGTGGACTTGTAGCCATCGGTTCCGTCGTACGCTTTTGTTTCGTTGGTGACTCGTCGCCTTGTTGTGTTCCTGTGGCTCTCTTGTTCTCGACCATTGTGCTCGTCGCAGCGTCCTCCTGTTGCGTCGTCTGTTTCCACATTGGCTGTGGTGTACCTGACGACGCGGGTGCTGCAAGAGCCGATGCTGGTGTTCTCCAGGGTCCGACGTTTACTACGTCGAGCAGCTGTTGACTGTACTTGTGTGGCTTGATTTGTCGTCGACTTGTTCGTGCTCGAACACCCTTGTTGTATATCCCTATTAGGGACTCTCCTGTTGTGGTGTCCTTTCCGAGCCAGATTCCGTTGTAGAATCTTGCTTCCAGTTTTGGAAATTGTTTCACTGTGGGGATCATGTATTGCACTTTTTCTCCAAACTCGCTCAATGCTGTGTGCTGTTCTCTTCCCCAGCGGTTGTAGTAGCTGGTGAAGCCGTTGCTGTGCAGTGCATACCTGTTGACGATGTACGCACTGTGTCGTACAATCCACGGCATGATTGGATATACCATTGTGATGTTTCTGCCGTAGTTCTGCTGCATTTGTGCTCTTAGTGTTCGAATCTGTCCGAACAATGTTCTGTGTGTTCTTTCGACTCCACCTTGTGATTGTGAGCTGTAATTATGCTGGTGACGTTCTTGTGGTAATGTTGCTCATGCTGCTTGCCACCGCATTTGTAAGTGAGATCAAGAAATCTTCCTGATCTGATTGTAGGATTACGTGTGTTGTTCTACCACATTCGACCATGAATTGTCTAAGTTGTTGTACCGCGTAGTGGAACAGTTGTTGTTTGTCCGACAGTTGTATGGCCATCATCATCCCAGATTGGATGTCATATGGCTGACAGTGTTGGATGTGCTTTCTGGCCGTCGAATCCTTTGATGTGTGCGAAGTCAATTTGTATGACTGGTTGTTAGCTCTGCTGTTTCGGGTGGTTGTTAGCTCTTTCTCTACCTTGTACGCATGTTGGGCACCAACTCCTGTAGGGAAGGCGCGTGACGTTGTGTTCCAGTATCTCTTGTGTTTTGGTGCTTGTACTATCCTTGCTTTTCTACCTTGTTGTTCTTCCTCGTCCTCTGAGTCGAGTTGTTCTGCGTACTGTTCTTCTTGATCCTCTGAGAAGTTTGTCCAGCCTGTCCATGATGTCTCATGTACCTTTGGTGGCTGTGCGTTCCACTCATCTTCTACCACTTTTTAGTTCGACTCGTTTCCTACTGGCTATATCTCGGTGAGTCTGCTTGTGCTCAACTTCTTGATGTCTGGTCCGTCATGTGTTTGTTCTGGAATGTAGAAAGCTGTGCGTGGTTGCACATGTACCCTCTTCCAGTATGGTCCTTCTCGGATCCAGTAGTCTCCTGCTGGTTGTAGTTGCGATGGATGCGGAATTCCTTGTCCTGTTCCTGTGGCATCCGTGGCCAGTTGTCTCTCCACTGTTGGTGGTGGCTGTTTTCCTGTGAGCCGCTTTCTTGGATTGTACTGTGTCACAATTGGTGTGACTCTTGGTGTTGTCACTATCTGTTGTTGTTGCTGTTTCGCTGTGAGCTGTTGCTGCAGTGTAGCTGGAAGGGTTGTACCTTTCTTCAGCCTAAACACTGTCTCTCCTTTCCACATGTTTGGTTGTGCTTGATGTGGATTGTCCAGATTCTGGTATTGTTCTTCGATGGTCTTTGGTGTACCATCCTTTCCTTTGATTGTTTTGCGTCTGTAGTTCTCCAGTCTGTCTAGAGGAACTGGACATTGTGTACGTGCTGGTGTGAACATCGCTTTCCTGAATTGTCGATGTACTCTAACGAGTTCTCCTTGGCTGTTGACTTGCCAGTAGTCTCCTGCATATCCTGTTTGTGCTGTTCCTCCTGGTGTGAGTGTGATTGTTGGCGCGATCATTGCTATCTGTCCATGCTGACTTGTGCTTGTAGGTAGAGCAAAGCATTTGCTCTCATGAGATCGCTGTTGAAGCCTTTGTCGTGTTGTATCCTGGGGTTGTCATCCAGGACAATCTTGAATCCTTGTTCTATCAGCCTTGTCACTGATAGGATGGGTTGTTTGATGTCACACACGTAGAACGGTATGACAATGCGTTGTCCTTTGGTGTTGTTCATGCGTACCCATTTGTACCCGTACACCTTGATGGGTTGATTTGTAACGGTTCTCAGTTGTGGTCCGTTTTCCGGTGTGAGTGGTTGTAATGAACCATGTAGGACAGACGTGTGTCGCTGCACCGCTGTCTACCATGAGGTCTGTGTACCTCAGGTCGTCGTTGTGGTTTCCTTGTTGTTCGGTGGCTGTAGCTATCATGACTTCTTCAAGTCCTGATACTAGCAATTGCGGTTGTTCTGTTCCTTGTTGGATCGCCAATCGTGGCTGTGGTTGCATGTTCACCTAGGTCTGGTCCATGTTGTACCAGTTGCCGTCATAGTTGTTGTTGGAGTAGTTGTTCTCCGCGATGCCGGTGTCATAGTTGTAGATCGCTACTCTGCATTGTTTCGCCATGTGTCCAGGCTGTCCGCACCGGTAGCAGACATTTGTGGCATGTTTTCCTCTGTTGCCTTTTCCTCCATAGTTGTTGTATCCAAAGCCTTTTCCTTTGCCATGTCCTTTTCCTTTTGCTTTGTTGTTGTAGTGGCCTCCTTGTCCCTTGAACGGGTTTCCTTGTCCAACTGGTTGGTTGTACCGGTTGTCTCCTTTACCTCCTTTGTTGTAGTTGCCGTAGCCGCCGTAGCCTTTTCCTTTGTTGTGATTGCCTTTGCCTGTACCTTTGCCTTTCTTGCCTCTTCCTTTATTGTGGTACCATGTGGCTCCTATGTCCATCGGCGCTGGTCCTTGGTTGTTGTTGCTGCTTCCGGCTGTTGTCGCTGGTAGTCTCGCAAACTGTGATGCTGCTCTGTGATAATCTATCACGAGTGATCTGATTTGCGCATAAGTTGTTATGTTGCCTGCTTGTAGTTGAAGATGTTGTTGTAGTGGTCCTCTTGTTTCGTTGAGCAGTATTGCAATCTTTACTGCATCTGGTAGTAGTGTTCTGTTGTCTTGTTCGTACTTGGCGAGTTGGTATTCCGATGTTGTAAAACGTTCTTCGAACTTGTTCTCATCTAGTTGTGGTTTGGGTAGTCTTGTAAGGTAGCCTATGCTCCTTGTTCCGAGTGGTGTCGGGTATCTTGCATGTAGCAGCCGCCATGTCTCAAATCCGTTGCCTCGTAGGTTCTGTCGGCATATTGTTCATGATGCTCCATCGCATGTGTTGACTAAGAGGAAATGTAAGTCTCCACTCAGTCGTACCCAGTGTTCTGCTGTTGCTTGGTCAGGTGCTGCTGTTTCCAATGTGTCATGTGTGATTGTGGCTGTTGCTGCTTTCGACTGTCTCAGAAGCCTGTTGCACACTGAGTCTTGCAGACCCAGGTATGCTGTCATCCTGTACTTCCACTTTTCAAATGTGGAGTACTCTCCGTTGAATCTTGGTGGTGAGATTCTGTGTCTGTGTATGCTCGACAGTTGTTGTTGTAGTTGTGCCTGTGGTTGTGCTCCTCCTTGAGCTGCCATTGTTACTCACTGTGTTGGTGTACTTTACCGTTGCGTGGATCGTTAAAAGTGAATGCTCAAGTTGCATACCTGAATGCCTAATGGTGTAAACCTGTGAGTGAATCAGCGCGGCAAGCGTTGTATCCTATTTGTCCTCTGGGGCGCACTGTATAGGCTCAAGGCCTTGATGTGAGACATAGCAGCAACAGTGATGTATTGGGAGCATATGATTTAACAATATTTGCTTGCAAATGCGCAGCTTGTGTGTTGACCGCACGCCAAGTTGCCTTTGAATCGAATGAATCGAATCCGCAGGCTTTCGTGGCCATTTGCCATCGGCCTGGATGCAGCAACCAGTCATGGAATGGTCAGCCAGGAGAGTTCTGCAGCTCAGCTTGACCAGCCAACTGGGACTAAGCGGCCGGGTGCACGCATGGGCCTTCATGATCCTTTATGCGATAGAGAACATCTGATGAGGCGCATGCCTTATGTGTGAAGAGGCCCGAAGTCAGCACTGAGGCAGCATCGAGTGCCACTCCCGCTTTGAACTGCCAAGCGAGCCCAGCTCTGCTTTGCTAGTCGCGAAGCTGCATTCAACTTGAGAGCTGGCGATCCATGGGTCCTTGTAATCAACAGGACGCTTCCACTGTTTGACATTTTGCGAGTCACATTTGGCGTTTTCATGGCCAATGTCCGGGGTGTCCGGGAACAAACATGATTGGCGTTCATTCTCCGATCTGGTGTGGATTAAAAGAATGTGTTTGCACATGTTGCGTCCTCTTCGCGTGTTTCTCGTGTCTGTTGTTTTAACTAAGCGCCGTAAACTGCGGTGCTTGGCTTGAGTTTTGCCAGTTGTAGTGACACGCGCCTCATCGACACCATACCGCTTCGCTCGTCTGCGGGGGCCCGAAAAGGTTGGCTGCCACATCTGAGTTGGGGACTGATCCTGAGGGATCTCCCCCGAGGATGTCTCAAGGCCCTTGGCCAAAAGGTTGACGCTCAATTTGTTCGACGCCCACAGCGCCTGCTCCCGAAACAGCTGTAAGTAGCCCAAACAGATGTTTGGCCTGCGCCTGCTTCAATTTCAACCATATAGCGTCTACAAGACTTTGAGCGTTTAGGTGTCTGCAGAAAATGGTTGGGCACACTTCAAGATGTAGCCGTAAGGTACTGGACTCACTTTCCGCTGTTGCCTTCATCCTTTGCAGATGCCGCGCAAGGCCTCGGCGCAGGGCCCTAATATGCGTGCTGGTCCGAGCCGTAGCCTCAGCAAACTGTGTGCGTGTCCAGTCGCTTGCAGCATTGCTGCTGCAGGCTGCGCCCTCATTTGATGAATATAAGTTGATGAAAGGCCCATTCCAAACTGAGTGTGGCCGCAACTGTAGCACGACTGTGACAGGCTGCCTGGTTGCCTTGTCAAACAGCAGACAACTCCCAACTTGAGTCTCCACAAATGAGGTGATCCAGTGCAGCGCGAATCGAAGAGCCAAGCTGCAACTCGATCCAGGTTTGCGCATTTGTTGGGCTACAGACAGCGCGTTGCAGTCCGGATCTGAACCACCGCTTTGGCAATGTTTCGTACTGGGGCATTGTTCTCTGTGCTAGGGCCTTTGCTTGGTCTTGCAAATGTTTTTTGCACAACTGAGGCACATGGACCGCCCACATGCGCGCGCAGAGGGCCTTTCAACGGGAAAGTTTGGGAGTTCTGAGCCTGGGCAAGAGTTCATCATTGCCATGGTAGCATCAGTTGAAGCATCTATGATAGCAAAGCCCCACAGATGTAGATGAGGCAGCCGTCGAAGCCGGGACGGCGAATTTGGTTTTGGTCCCGCAGCGTGGCAGAAATTCAGACGAAGTAATTGCAGCGCGTCGTGCGGGCGTCCCACTTGGCAATTGTCCATGATAGCGAGATGAAGTGAGATGGGCCTTGCAAGTGTGACTGCGCCTGTGTACCCGCATGTGCGTGTGTGCGTGTGTGCGTGCGTGTGTGTGTGTGCGGAGTGGCAGAATACCCTGCCACCATACACCTTTTTCCGCTGCAGCAGGGGAGTGCGGCATGACTGAGGGACCGCACTCAACGAAGCTACCTCAGTCATGGGATACCGGATCTGATCATTCCGGCGTACCTGCATTCCGTGATTCTGAATGTCTATTTGGCCCCCTTTGTTGCGGCGCTGTTTGTGCTTCTTGTTCCTATCGTTTTCGCCTCTGTAGAGGGAAGCCGAGTGCTTCGCGAGCCGAAACTTATCCAGCCGAGACTTATGAGTTGTACTCGAGACTCATCAGTTGTACTCGAAAGATTAGAACCCTCCATCTGGAGTCTAAGTGTGACCACCCCATCCGTGTGACCCCGGGCCGGCGAAGGAAAATTTGACCTCAACGTGCTTATCATAGACCAGCGGAATTTCACGTTTAAGCAGGAACGAGGTTTCACCAAAAGGAAGCCAGCCATCAGATCATAGTGACGTCTCACGGACCTGCGGGCGCTGAGTGCTGATGTTTTCATTCGTTGGCTTGGCATGCTCTTGCGTTGTCATGAAATTGAAGTTTGGTTGTCTTAGTATTTCTCAAGGTTGATTTGTGCTATCTCCTGGGTTCGTCGTGTCTCGACGAGATGATCGTGGCAGATCCAGAACTCGGCGCAGACGGGGTCGGAGTCCATCTTCCCAGCCTCGTAAAGCACGCAGACGTGAACATGATGACACCCTGGTCTCGGACGGCATGGATTGGAACAACTTGGTTTCCTGGCAACACAATTCGGGCTACAACGCCTCCAGTGCATTTCCAGTGCCAACTACCAACAGAATCCCTCCTCTTCGCAACAATTTCAGCATTCTCCGGTCAACTACATGATGACGTCTCCTCCGGAGCCCATACCGGCGAAGATCGTGAAGCCCATGATGCCACCACCTGCCCACGCACCGGTTCCTTCCTCCCAAACTACACCATCGCCTGGATACCCAGCTACGTTGCCGGTGCGGCCTCAGAAAGCGTGGCTTACTCCACCAGACAATTGGAAACCTGGTGACGGCATGTTCGACATCAACCAGCTCTATTCTTTTAGCCTGCCCATGACGGTTGCCAACACCCCACACAATACTCTACGTGATATGTCTGGCATGGACATCCGGGATGTTCGCTTAGTTCAGGTCATACACGGGGGCATCACTAACTGGCTACTGAGACCATTTGCTCACGGGAGATTCGTGACGTGGGAAGGATTTCGCACCCGCACCGAGGCCCTGCTCTGGAGTACCTGTTCAAAGCTACTGCGCCGATCACAGCCGCTCAACCTGCTTACCTTGGAAAAGGACCTTGCCAATTCGCTGGGGCTCAACCTTGACGACCCCAACCAACGCATCAAGGTTCACGACCACTTGGCCAATCTGGTAGTTCAGTTTCTTCACCAACATCATTTGACTCTTACACCCTCTACCCAAGATGGTGACATGCTCAAGAAGTACAATGATCTACATCGATCTCATGAGTTGCTCCAGGCTCAATACTCGGCGTCACAACGAGCTTCGCCTTCTCCTACGCTGCCCTCTCAGAAAGATGATGCAGAGCTGGTTACACCGCCTCCAACCAACCATTCGCAGTCCTCGACGCCAACCAGCTCCCTGCCTACGGTAAGTGCGGCGGCCCTTGATGGCAGGTCGTTTGATGGTTCAGTTCACCAACAACCTCGGATCACACAATCTCTTCACGGACTGTCTTCCCCGCCTTCCAAGCCGTCCGCGCAGCAGCTGCTCACCATGCACAGCACGCCGGAAGACATCATCAAGCACTACACATGGACCAGTGACCAACCACGCTTATACCTCAAGCAGGCTCCCACTACCACTACGGTGGCGTCATTGGTTAGGTGGGCCAATCACCCGTCCCGTCTCAACGGCAACAAGTCCTTGGAGCCTATGGCGGCCCAGCTCGCGCAGGCACGTCAACGCTTGCCAAAAGGAGATGCACCTACGTTTGCGGCCATGGCCTCTTTGTGGGGACTTGAACCTGGCTACACGACCAAGCTCTCGGACAAAGCGCTGTGTCACCTCGTCGTGGCGGCCCGCCTACTCACCGGGTAAACTGTTTCCAATTTTAGAGTATTAGCCCGGAGCGGCAATTCAGTGATAGGTGACGAGCGGTTGAAAACTTGTCAGTGCTCTACTTGAACATGGCTTGTCTTGTGAGTTGCTTGTCTCTGCTTGCCTTGTGAGTTGCTTGGTTCTCATTGTCTCTTGAATGCATGTCGCCGCCACCTTGTAGCTATCCTTGGTTGAAAACTCATCATGTGGACTGAACTTCGGCACAGTGGAATCTTTGAGGACGTTGCGCAATGGCATTCCTTGGCTACCTTTCTGGACTCATTGACGTTTTTCTCTGCGTGTTGGCAGTACTGTTTTCCTGGACTTCTACCACCATCGGTTCCAATGGATGAGTATGAGTCAATGCAGCAGTTACCTCAGTTGGACCTCATCCTTGAAGTGCTCACCATGGTTCGGATTGCACTTCAAATTCCGATGCATTCCATGTCGCGCTCCAGACATACTGGGGCCAACAGGTATGAGCTTCACAGATGTCGGACCACTTCGTATCTGCTGATTTGCTTTCTACAGCGACTCATTGCGCAAAACCATGGGTACATTCCGCCGTTCTTCGAGGTTCTTCATTTTTACAAGACGTCATTGCTGTGTGAAGTCATGCATTCCACCTTCGCGGATATGAGACACCTTCGATCTCTGCGGACTCGCTTCCCGGACCTATATGACTTCATTCAGCACCCGGGCCATCATCAACAACCATGCGTCTACATCAGACTCTCACCATGGCATAGTCCATACTACATTGGTGCTACAGAACAGGATGTTCTTCGCCGAGAACATTCACGCAGCCGTAAATTTCTACAACTTCTGCGGGGACAGCATGCCTTCTTCGAACCTGCACTTCACTACTGGAAGCGATCCAACAACTACTGGCTCTTCTGTGCAATTCCAGTTGAGATCAAACTTCCTCTTTCCTCAGTTTGGGTCCAGGAAAGCAAGTGGCAATACATGCTACGTCCACATCTAAATGCTCCCTGTGCACAGACTTCTTCGGAAGATTGGTTTCCGAGAACATCTGGTTGACTTTCGCCGTCATTCGTTGTCATCACCTACCTCACTATCTCTACACAAGCGTTTTCGGCGACGACTCCATCCTGATCTTCATCAGCAATTACGACCGGAGATGTTGGATGACATTCAAGCACACTATTCCACTCTTTATCAGCTGGGATCCAACACTGGTGCGTCGTTCCAAGCTATGCGCGATCTGTTATCGGCGGCTTTTCCATCCACCCAGCTCTACTACTTCCTGCGACTTTCCGTCTTCGTCAACGAGCCTTTTCGCTCCAAGGCGCAGAAGCTCCTCGCCCAGGTCATGCGTAAACGACAACTTCAGGTACCGAGCACCATGACACAACTACTTCTTCCACCTCTACACGTTCGAAATTGGAAGGCTCAGCTTGGAACATGGTTGCAGCGTTGGGTTGCATCACACCGTGACCTTTTTCCTTCTTTATTTCTTCCAAAGATCCGTGTTGTGGAAACTCGCAGTGCTACCTTGGGAGACAGGATCTACAACTACCGCAAATGGCAGCGCAGATGGACTCCCGACACGTCGTTTCCGTGTCGCTGCTCAGACATGGATGATTGCAACATTTATCGTGCACATGCTCATGCAGTGATCTTGGATGAGTTTTCGCGCATCAATGCTGACATTGACCCTGACATCATGGCAGCATCCATGAAGGATCAGTATTTTGGTGATGTCGACAAGCTTCAACAGCGTTTTGACATGCAGCTTCGTAAACAGGCTCGCCGTTGGCATGTACAAGGATCCAGTTTCCCTACTGATTTTCAACCTGCTCTGGCGAAGTTGATCGACGAACATCGCTCTAACGTTCAAGACCACGCTCACTGGACTTCCGCGTCATTACAACGCACTACTTGTTCCCTGTCTTCGTGGGTTGTAACCCCAGCGGACCACTTCCCTTCACGTGCTCATGTGATTTGTCCATCGTTGTTTGCCGTACTGATGCACAAGACCTTTTGCACAGGAGAAGTCTTTTCACTGTGCCGTGAGTCTGCAGCATCTTTTCGCTCCGAAGCTGTTACTATGGTACCTGCTCGCCTACAACAACGTTACGCTTGGGGACTTCGACTTCATGCGCCGTTGCCTACGGCTCGCATCCTTCCCAAACCAACCAAAGACTGGCTGAAAGCGAGGCCAATTATTTCTTTCTTTCGCACGTGGGCAGCACCTCTCCTCACGGTCTTCGGCGCCCTCATATAATCGAACTCACCAAAGTCACCTTTCCAGACGTCCCAGGTCAGCTCTCGGTTCAGGAGCTAGTACAGCAGCTTTGGGATGCGCTATCGCAAGAAGAACCAACCGAATACATCCACCTGGTATCTCAGGACCTTTCCGGTTTCTTCACATCTATACCGTCTATACCCACTGAACGTTTTCATCAAGCACTACAGGTCTTACTTCATCGCTATGATCAAGTAGTTGGTCTACGCAACTCTTCACAGTGGTCGGTCTATGAGGTGAAGTCGGATCATCGGCGTCGCATGTTCAAAGGCAAGCGCCGTCAAACCAAGGTTCCTCGAACTTTTCGCGAGGAAGACCTTCGACGCCTACTTGACTTTGTCATTGACAACAGTCATTTCGAGATTAACGGCTACTTTTTCCGGCAGGAACGCGGCGTTGCTATGGGATCACCTGCGGCTCCCCCTCTCTGCAATCTGGTTGCTACAGTTGAGGACTTCTTCTGGCACCAAACCATGAACTCTCTTCGATTTCACATCTCCGACTTCGGGGTGATCTGGCACGAGCGCTATGTTGACAATCGCTTCATCCTTTTGCGAGATTCTGCACCGTCAACAACAGTACTCAGGAATTTTCTTTCCCTGGAGTTTTATCGCCCCCCTGTGATGCTCGAGACCCAAAATGATGCCAAAGTGCTTGGCTACATGTGTGATTCATCGTCCAGGACTATCACGCCGCAACTACCTGATCATCCTTCTCAGATCAAAGGTATCCGAAGTGCCAATGATCAGATGTTTACTTCCTCTTCGTGGTCATCTCGATCGTGGCTCATTGCACGTGGAGCTCAACCAGAAATCCAACAACAGATTGGACTAGATGCTCTCAAACGCCTTTATGAAGACAAAGGCTTCGATCCTCACCTCCTTCGTGACGTTCGGCGACGAGTTGCGGCAAAATTTGTATGCTGACTTGCTTCTGTTGCACTTGCGGCCCCCCCCCCTTTTTTGTCTGTGTGTTTGCATGTGATTGCTTGCATGTGCGTTGTTGCCGTTTCCTTCAATTGCATGCATGTGCGTAGTTGGCTCGGATGTGTTGATTTCTTACATTGCGGCGTTCCTTGACCTGAACATGGCGGTGTATGTGGTTAGCAGCCTTCTGCGCCCTGACGGCACGGTGCAGACTACCAGCCAGGTTACCCTTGACCAATTTCCAAACTTCATCAATGGCAGTGAGGTGCAGCTCTTTGTCCAGACGCATGGCCTCGTGCACCTAAGCAACGTTCAGGCGCACAGTTCCTCACGCAGCACCCGGGCGATGCAAGACCATACAGCTTCGCGGCGTTCCCGGTCTCCCGGTTCCCGCCGATCCCGGGTTAGGCTTACGCCTGGACCACATGGAAAATCTGAGGATGAAGATGACTGGGGTGAATGGACCCGGACGGGCCTTCGTACTCATGATGATCGGAGGCGACCTCGATCGCCATCAGTGGTACGCCAAATGGCGCCCGACACGCTGGAATTGATTCATCTTCCCATTCGCAATCCGGTGCCTTCCTTGGGCAGTCATCGATTTAAGCTCCGCTCAGGCAGTCGGATTGAGGAAATTGCCATCATGATCGATGACGTTCTGCCTTGCATTGCGACGCTAGTTTTTCCTGAGCCAGACAAGTGGCAGAAATCCTGGGAAACCGTCTACAGGAGCCTCATGCCGCACCGTGACAGCATTATACAGGATGAGGAGCGAGTGAGGTCTGTCTCCGAATTGCCAGCTATGCGACCGCCTCACGGCAATCCAGGTTTCTGGACCACTCAGGTCATCAACGAGATCTCCCGAGAGTTCAGGGTCTCCACGGACTCGCTGCCTGAGCAACTCATTGTTCAGCTCGGCGTTTGCGAGAAGTGTTGGCCGTACATCCAGAAGACCAAACGGACCTACTACCGGTTTCAACCCACCAAGAAAGACACGAGGAAAAATCACTTCGGGATCCTCTTCTCCTTCGAACCACGCCGCCAACTACCTGACAATCATCGGTCTCAGTCGATCTCACCGTTTTTCTGGGCGCACAACACGCTGCCATCGCCATCCTGAAAGATGAGGAGCTCGTCCGGCCTTCGAAATGGCTGATGCGCTCTCGCAGACTTCTCGGTTTCATGAGCCTTGCGTTGTCTCACCGCCATTGGTTCGATTATCATGTTCAATTCGACGACCATCGAGAGGTGGCCCATCCCGCGCTACTTCGAGTACGATATTGTGAATGCTGCTGGAAATACGCGTGTCGAGTGGTTTCGGGTTTACGTACCAGGTCCGTGGCAACCTGTCGCCGACTCCACCTTGGGACCGGCTCCGGATAACACATCAACCTATCGGGAATGGCGCAGGTTCTACCACTTTGAAGTGTATTGGCCTCGTGACAGCACGGGAGGCACCACTCTGGATTCCTTCTCCCAGCCGGTCTCCTATGCATCCTTTTACACATGGCAATATCGTGACTGGCACACCAGAGGACACCAACGACTCGGCAATCCGCACCCGAGCATAGCGCGGCCAGTTTTCTCTTCGGGATCGCCTGACCTCATGTACGCTGGATTGTCTTCTTCGTCAACATCCTCGATCTCAGATGGTGGTTGACGACCTTCCTCGCCTCCCTATGATCTTGAGTTTGATTGGGGCGAGTGGCATCAACACCTGAGTTGCGTCTGGCTACAAACCGCAGCGTTCGGCGCTGCATGTGCTGCAAGTGCTGGATTGAGTGTCTTGCGTTTGAATGGCATGTCCGTTGTCACATCGCATGAAGTGTTCGTTGCCTGCAGCCGTGTACCTCTCGGTTGTGCGTTTAGGTGCTTGAGTTGTCATGCCGTGGGTGGAGTGGTGCCCTGATCCTCAACAACCGGACGCTCAATGGGTCAAGATTTTTCATCCAGGACCATGGACACCACAAGATGAACGTGATGATCCGCCTCCGCGTCATACGTACAGGGACTGGAAGGAGTTCTATACCCCAACTCTGGCTCATGACGACGACCAGCCCACCAGGAGCACTTGGTACAAGCGGGACTGGACCACAGAGGGCTACCGGCGTGTTGCTGCTCCTGAAGCTGATCACGGCTTCAATTCGATGTCTTCTCCTGATCAACATATCGTGGCCACGCAATCTTCGGCTCTGTGTATGACTCCGCAGATGTCGAATGTGATTCTTCGATCGTCCGATGCTTCGGCATTCTCTATTGAAGATCTCACTCGTCTTCATGCTGGGATCTGTCAGCAATTGTCGGATCGCGCGCGTCAAACGTCCTACCAGCACCAACCAGCACGTGCATCTCGTGGAGTTCAACCACCTGAGTCTATTGGGGTCGCTGAGCCATATCTACCTGCGAGCCAACCAGGCAGCTCTACCAACAAGGAGAAGCCTATCTTCGAGCTGGGCGATGAATAGACTGATGCGTTTTGGTCGTGACATATAAAAGTGTTTTCTCTTGCTCTTGCTTCCATGTGTGTTTGCTGGTTGTGCATGGTTGTGCATGGTGACTGTTTCCTTGTTAGCTGGATCGGAACCTGCGGTACGCCCTGTCTTTCACTCCGACATGGACACAGATGATGCGACTCAGACGTCGGCCCGAACTGACGAGCAGCACCCATGGGCTCGAATACTCCGTCTGGCAAGATCAGGAGTGGGTGCGGATCTACACTCCGGGACAACTTCAACTGTGGCACCCAGAAGAGGCAGTACCTGACCTACCAGATAACTCGTTTCGGGAGTGGAACCGGGTAACTGATCCAGACGACGGGACTTGTGAACCCACTCATCATGCCCCGGATCAACCACTTGTTGACGTGCAACATCCGGACATCATCCGGGTCGAGGAGATGTTCACCTACGCCCCACCCATATCTGACGGCGATCGCCCGACAGCTTTGCAGCTTCCGCCTGTCTTCTATGGCGGCACACGTCTTGCTCATCTTGGAGATCTTTCGTCCCCGTCTTCTGAGCGGCCTCGTGCGGAGCGTGCAGTTTCGCGTTCTCCCCGCCGCTGTGGATATTTTGGTAGACGTTAAAGAGTAGAGGAGCTGAGCATGTGATCTTCCGGCTGGAACAAAAAGACTTTCGCCCCTCACTGAGGGGGCGTGTGTGTGCGGAGTGGCAGAGTACCCTGCCACCATACACCTTTTTCCGCTGCAGCAGGGGAGTGCGGCATGACTGAGGGACCGCGCTCAACGAAGCTACCTCAGTCATGGGATACCGGATCTGATCATTCCGGCGTACCTGCATTCCGTGATTCTGAATGTCTATTTGGCCCCCTTTGTTGCGGCGCTGTTTGTGCTTCTTGTTCCTTCTGGTAACGTTTTCGCCTCTGTAGAGGGAAGCCGAGTGCTTCGCGAGCCGAAACTTATCCAGCCGAGACTTATGAGTTGTACTCGAGACTCATCAGTTGTACTCGAGACTCATCAGTTGTACTCGAAAGATTAGAACCCTCCATCTGGAGTCTAAGTGCAGAATACCCTGCCACCAACCTTTTCTTCTTCAGCAGGGGGGCAAGGCCTCCAGTGATGAACCTTGCCCAACGAAGCTGCATCACTGGAGGGGATGCAAGGCGATCAGCCTTGTGTACCTGCGACATTTGAGTGATTCTGAAAGTCTATTTGGCCCCCTTGGTTGCGGCGCTGTTTGTGCTTCTTGTTCCTTCTGGTAACGTTTTCGCCTCTGTAGAGGGAAACCGAGTGCTTCGCGAGCCGAAACTTATCCAGCCGAGACTCATCGGTTGTACTCGAGACTCATCAGTTGTACTCGAACGATTAGCATCCTCCCTTGGGAGTTGAAGTGTGATCACCCCATCTCGGGGGAACCTCGGGTGTACCCATCGTGTGACCCCGGGCCGGTTCGCCGGAAAATTTGACCTCTACGTTCGTATCACAGTCCAGCGGAATTTCACGTTTAAGCAGGAACGAGGTTTCACTAAAGGGAAGACAGCCACCAGATCATAGCTACGTCTCACCCTTCCTCCTCGCCTTCGTCGTCCGCGTGTCCGTCGTCTGGCCCATCGCCCGTTTAGGGATGGCTTCTTCTTCCTCCCGGTCTCTACTTTCTGGTTTTCGTGACCCGCGTGTTTGTCTTCCTTCTCTTCGCCCGCTTAGGGATGGCCTGCTTGTCCTCGCGGCGTTCACCTTTTTCCTCTTCGTTGTCTTCTTGTCTGTCTACCTGTTCCTACTCCTCGTTTTCCTCGCGCGGTTTGGCTTGCCGTCTTCTTCCCCTTCCGTTGCTATTTCGCGTTCGTCCTCTTGGCCCCGTTGCGGGATTCGACGCCCTCCTCTTCGAGCCTCGGTCTTCATCCTCTGTGCTGACCCAGGCGGGATGCGACGCCCTAAAAACGCTTACTACAACCTCTCTTTTCCTTTTTTCCCCCTTTCCCCCCCTCTCTCCCTTCCTTCTCTTTCCTCCTTTTGTTTCCTGGTCTTCTGCTTCTCCTTCCTTTTTTTCTTCCTTTTCTCCTTTCCCCGCGCGGGCTGCGGCGCCCTAAATACGCATCTCGTTCCCCTTTGTCTTCCTTTTCCCTTTCTCTCTCTCTCTCTCTCTCTCTCTCTCTCTTTCTTTCTCTCTGTCTCTCTTCCTTTCTTTCGTTCCCCCCCCCCCCTTTTTCCAACTACTTCCTGTTGTTCCTCTTCGCCCGTTTAGGGATGGCCTGGTCCTCTTCTCGGTCTTCAACTTTGCGGTGGTGGTCGTCTTCCAGGTTTAGGAGGGTTTCTGGGCTGTTTGGGGTTCTTGCCCTCTAAAACTCAAGTTCCCCTGTTTTTCGTGTTTCTTGGTTGGGGTTTGCCCGCGGAGACCCAACGTGGGGCTTTTTGTTTCTTTTGAGTTCTTGCTCCGTTTGTTTTCTGTTGGGGTTGACACTAGGAAGTTGTGTTTGGTTCTGAGCCTGGGCAAGAGTTCATCATTGCCATGGTAGCATCAGTTGAAGCATCTATGATAGCAAAGCCCCACAGATGTAGATGAGGCTTGGTCCCGCAGCATGGCAGAAATTCAGACGAAGTAATTGCAGCGCGTCGTGCGGGCGTCCCGCTTGGCAATTGTCCATGATAGCGAGATGAAGCGAGATGGGCCTTGCAAGTGTGACTGCGCCTGTGTACCCGCATGTGCGTGTGTGCGTGTGTGTGTGTGTGTGTGCGGAGTGGCAGAATACCCTGCCACCATACACCTTTTTCCGCTGCAGCAGGGGAGTGCGGCATGACTGAGGGACCGCACTCAACGAAGCTACCTCAGTCATGGGATACCGGATCTGATCAATCCGGCGTACCTGCATTCCGTGATTCTGAATGTCTATTTGGCCCTCTTGGTTGCGGCGCTGTTTGTGCTTCTTGTTCCTTCTGGTAACGTTTTCGCCTCTAGAGGGAAACCGAGTGCTTCGCGAGCCGAAACTTATCCAGCCGAGACTCAGTTGTACTCGAGACTCATCAGTTGTACTCGAGACTCATCAGTTGTACTCGAAAGATTAGAACCCTCCATCTGGAGTCTAAGTGCAGAATACCCTGCCACCAACCTTTTCTTCTTCAGCAGGGGGGCAAGGCCTCCAGTGATGAACCTTGCCCAACGAAGCTGCATCACTGGAGGGGATGCAAGGCGATCAGCCTTGTGTACCTGCGACATTTGAGTGATTCTGAAAGTCTATTTGGCCCCCTTGGTTGCGGCGCTGTTTGTGCTTCTTGTTCCTTCTGGTAACGTTTTCGCCTCTGTAGAGGGAAACCGAGTGCTTCGCGAGCCGAAACTTATCCAGCCGAGACTCATCGGTTGTACTCGAGACTCATCAGTTGTACTCGAACGATTAGCATCCTTCCTTGGGAGTTGAAGTGTGATCACCCCATCTCGGGGGAACCTCGGGTGTACCCATCGTGTGACCCCGGGCCGGTTCGCCGGAAAATTTGACCTCAACGTGCTTATCAAAGACCAGCGGAATTTCACGTTTAAGCAGGAACGAGGTTTCACTAAATGGAAGCCAGCCATCAGATCATAGTGACGTCTCACGGACCTGCGGGTGCTGAGTGCTGATGTTTTCATTCGTTGGCTTGGCATGCTCTTGCGTTGTCATGAAATTGAAGTTTGGTTGTCTTAGTATTTCTCAAGGTTGATTTGTGCTATCTCCTGGGTTCGTCGTGTCTCGACGAGATGATCGTGGCAGATCCAGAACTCGGCGCAGACGGGATCGGAGTCCATCTTCCCAGCCTCGTAAAGCACGCAGACGTGAACATGATGACACCCTGGTCTCGGACGGCATGGATTGGAACAACTTGGTTTCCTGGCAACACAATTCGGGCTACAACGCCTCCAGTGCATTTCCAGCGCCGGTCAACTACATGATGCCGTTTCCTCCGGAGCCCATACCGGCGAAGATCGTGAAGCCCACGATGCCACCACCTGCCCACGCACCGGTTCCTTCCTCCCAAACTACACCATCGCCTGGATACCCAGCTACGTTGCCGGTGCAGCCTCAGAAAGCGTGGCGTACTCCACCAGACGATTGGAAACCTGGTGACGGCATGTTCAACATCAACCAGCTCTCTTCTTTTAGCCTGCCCATGACGGTTGCCAACACCCCACACAATACTCTACGTGATATGTCTGGCATGGACATCCGGGATCTTCGCTTAGTTCAGGTCATACACGGGGGCATCACTAACTGGCTACTGAGACCATTTGCTCACGGGAGATTCGTGACGTGGGAAGGATTTCGCACCCGCACCGAGGCCCTGCTCTGGAGTACCTGTTCAAAGCTACTGCGCCGATCACAGCCGCTCAACCTGCTTACCTTGGAAAAGGACCTTGCCAATTCGCTGGGGCTCAACCTTGACGACTTCAATCAACGCATCAAGGTTCACGACCACTTGGCCAATCTGGTAGTTCAGTTTCTTCACCAACATCAATTGACTCTTACACCCTCTACCCAAGAAGGTGACATGCTCAAAAAGTACAATGATCTACATCGAGCTCATGAGTTGCTCCAGGCTCAATACTCGGCGTCACAACGACTACGTCGCCCTCTCAGAAAGATGATGCAGAGCTGGTTACACCGCCTCCAACCAACCATTCACAGTTTTCGAAGCCAACCAGCTCCCTGCCTACGGTAAGTGCGGCGGCCCTTGATGGCAGGTCGTTTGATGGTTCAGTTCACCAACAACCTCGGATCATACAATCTCTTCACGGACTGTCTTCCCCGCCTTCCAAGCCGTCCGCGCCGCAGCTGCTCACCATGCACAGCACGCCGGAAGACATCATCAAGCACTACACATGGACCAGTGACCAACCACGCTTATACCTCAAGCCGGCTCCCACTACCACTACGGTGGCGTCATTGGTTAAGTGGGCCAATCACCCGTCCCGTCTCAACGGCAACAAGTCCTTGGAGCCTATGGCGGCCCAGCTCTTGCTTCAACGCTTGCCAAAAGGAGATGCGCCTACGTTTGCTGCCATGGTCTCTTTGTGGGGACTTGAACCTGGCTACACGACCAAGCTCTCGGACAAAGCGCTGTGTCACCTCGTCGCGGCGGCCCGCCTACTCACCGGGTAAACTGTTTCCAATTTTAGAGTATTAGCCCGGAGCGGCAATTCCGTGATAGGTGACGAGCGGTTGAAAACTTGTCAGTGCTCTGCTTGAACATGGCTTGTCTTGTGAGTTGCTTGTCTCTGCTTGCCTTGTGAGTTGGTTCTCATTGTCTCTTGAATGCATGTCGCCGCCACCTTGTAGCTATCCTTGGTTGAATATTCATCATGTGGACTGAACTTCGGCACAGTGGAATCTTTGAGGACGTTGCACAATGGCATTCCTTGGCTACCTTTCTGGACTTATTGACGTTTTTCTCTGCGTGTTGGCAGTACTGTTTTCCTGGACTTCTACCACCATCGGTTCCAATGGATGAGTATGAGTCAATTCAGCAGTTACCTCAGTTGGACCTCATCCTTGAAGTGCTCACCATGGTTCGGATTGCACTTCAAATTCCGATGCATTCCATGTCGCGCTCCAGACATACTGGGGCCAACAGGTATGAGCTTCACAGATGTCGGGTCACTTCGTATCTGCTGATTTGCTTTCTACAGCGACTCATTGCACAAAACCATGGGTACATTCCGCCGTTCTTCGAGGTTCTTCATTTTTACAAGACGTCATTGCTGTGTGAAGTCATGCATTCCACCACCTTCGATCTCTGCGGACTCGCTTCCCGGACCTATATGACTTCATTCAGCACCCGGGCCATCATCAACAACCATGCGTCTACATCAGACTCTCACCATGGCATAGTCCATACTACATTGGTGCTACAGAACAGGATGTTCTTCGCCGAGAACATTCACGCAGCCGTAAATTTCTACAACTTCTGCGGGGACAGCATGCCTTCTTCGAACCTGCACTTCACTACTGGAAGCGATCCAACAACTACTGGCTCTTCTGTGCAATTCCAGTTGAGATCAAACTTCCTCTTTCCTCAGTTTGGGTCCAGGAAAGCAAGTGGCAACACATGCTACGTCCACATCTAAATGCTCCCTGGGTGCACAGACTTCTTCGGAAGATTGGTTTCCGAGAACATCTGGTTGACTTTCGCCGTCATTCGTTGTCATCACCTACCTCACTATCTCTACACAAGCGTTTTCGGCGACGACTCCATCCTGATCTTCATCGGCAATTACGACCGGAGATGTTGGATGACATTCAAGCACACTATTCCACTCTTTATCAGCTGGGATCCAACACTGGTGCGTCGTTCCAAGCTATGCGCGATCTGTTATCGGCGGCTTTTCCATCCACCCAGCTCTACTATACCTCCTGCGACTTTCCGTCTTCGTCAACGAGCCTTTTCGCTCCAAGGCGCAGAAGCTCCTCGCCCAGGTCATGCGTAAACGACAACTTCAGGTACCGAGCACCATGACACAACTACTTCTTCCACCTCTACACGTTCGAAATTGGAAGGTTCAGCTTGGAACATGGTTGCAGCGTTGGGTTGCATCACACCGTGACCTTTTTCCTTCTTTATTTCTTCCAAAGATCCGTGTTGTGGAAACTCGCAGTGCTACTTTGGGAGACAGGATCTACAACTACCGCAAATGGCAGCGCAGATGGACTCCCGACACGTCGTTTCCGTGTCGCTGCTCAGACATGGATGATTGCAACATTTATCGTGCGCATGCTCATGCAGTGATCTTGGATGAGTTTTCGCGCATCAATGCTGACATTGACCCTGACATCATGGCAGCATCCATGAAGGATCAGTATTTTGGTGATGTCGATAAGCTTCAACAGCGTTTTGACATGCAGCTTCGTAAACTGGCTCGCCGTTGGCGTGTACAAGGATCAGTTTCCCTACTGATTTTCAACCTGTTCTGACGAAGTTGATCGATGAACATCGCTCTAACGTTCAAGACCACGCTCACTGGACTTCCGCGTCATTACAACGCACTACTTGTTCCCTGTCTTCGTGGGTTGTAACCCCAGCGGACCACTTCCCTTCACGTGCTCATGTGATTTGTCCATCGTTGTTTGCCATACTGATGCACAAGACCTTTTGCACAGGAGAAGTCTTTTCACTGTGCCGCGAGTCTGCAGCATCTGTTCGCTCCGAAGCTGTTACTATGGTACCTGCTCGCCTACAACAACGTTACGCTTGGGGACTTCGACTTCATGCGCCGTTGCCTACGGCTCGCATCCTTCCCAAACCGACCAAAGACTGGCTGAAAGCGAGACCAATTATTTCTTTCTTTCGCACGTGGGCAGCACCTCTCCTCACGGTCTTCGGCGCCCTCATCTTCGAACTCACCAAAGTCACCTTTCCAGACGTCCCAGGTCAGCTCTCGGTTCAGGAGCTAGTACAGCAGCTTTGGGATGCGCTATCGCAAGAAGAACCAACCGAATACATCCACCTGGTATCTCAGGACCTTTCCGGTTTCTTCACATCTATACCGTCTATACCCACTGAACGTTTTCATCAAGCACTACAGGTCTTACTTCATCGCTATGAGCAAGTAGTTGGTCTACGCAACTCTTCACAGTGGTCGGTCTATGAGGTGAAGTCGGATCATCGGCGTCGCATGTTCAAAGGCAAGCGCCGTCAAACCAAGGTTGCTCGAACTTTTCGCGAGGAAGACCTTCGATGCCTACTTGACTTTGTCATTGACAACAGTCATTTCGAGATTAACGGCTACTGATTCCGGCAGGAACGCGGCGTTGCTATGGGATCACCTGCGGCTCCCCCTCTCTGCAATCTGGTTGCTACAGTTGAGGACTTCTTCTGGCACCAAACCATGAACTCTCTTCGATTTCACATCTCCGACTTCGGGGTGATCTGGCACGAGCGCTATGTTGACAATCGCTTCATCCTTTTGCGAGACTCTGCACCGTCAACAACAGTACTCACGAATTTTCTTTCCCTGGAATTTTATCGCCCCCCTGTGATGCTTGAGACCCAAAATGATACCAAAGTGCTTGGCTACATGTGTGATTCATCGTCCAGGACTATCACGCCGCAACTACCTGATCATCCTTCTCAGATCAAAGGTATCCGAAGTGCCAATGATCAGATGTTTACTTACTCTTCGTGGTCATCTCGATCGTGGCTCATTGTACGTGGAGCTCAACCAGAAATCCAACAACAGATTGGACTAGATGCTCTCAAACGCCTTTATGAAGACAAAGGCTTTGATCCTCATCTCCTTCGTGACGTTCGGCGACGAGTTGCGGCAAAACTTGTATGCTGACTTGCTTCTGTTGCACTTGCGGCCCCCCCCTTTTTTGTCTGTGTGTTTGCATGTGATTGCTTGCATGTGCGTTGTTGCCGTTTCCTTCAATTGCATGCATGTGCGTAGTTGGCTCGGATGTGTTGATTTCTTACATTGCGGCGTTCCTTGACCTGAACATGGCGGTGTATGTGGTTAGCAGCCTTCTGCGCCCTGACGGCACGGTGCAGACTACCAGCCAGGTTACCCTTGACCAATTTCCAAACTTCATCAATGGCAATGAGGTGCAGCTCTTTGTCCAGACGCATGGCCTCGTGCACCTACGCAATGTTCAGGCGCACAGTTCCTCACGCAGCGTCCGGGCGATGCAAGACCATACAGCTTCGCGGCGTTCCCGGTCTCCCGGTTCCCGCCGATCCCGGGTTAGGCTTACGCCTGGACCACATGGAAAATCTGAGGATGAAGATGACTGGGGTGAATGGACCCGGACGGGCCTTCGTACTCATGATGATCGGAGGCGACCTCAGTTTCTACAGGAGCCTCATGCCGCACTGTGACAGCATTACACAGGATGAGGAGCTGTCTCCGAATTGCCAGCTATGCGACCGCCTCACGGCAATCCAGGTTCCTGGACCACTCAGGTCATCAACGAGATCTCCCGAGAGTTCAGGGTCTCCACGGACTCGCTGCCTGAGCAACTCATTGTTCAGCTCGGCGTTTGCGAGAAGTGTTGGCCGTACATCCAGAAGACCAAACGGACCTACTACCGGTTCCACCCACCAAGAAAGACACGAGGAAAAATCACTTCGGGATCCTCTTCTCCTTCGAACCACGCCGCCAACTACCTGACAATCATCGGTCTCAGTCGATCTCACCGTTTTTCTGGGCGCACAACACCAACATCCACGCTGCCATCGCCATCCTGAAAGATGAGGAGCTCGTCCGGCCTTCGAAATGGCTGATGCAGCCACCTCCCAACCCCGAATACACGAACTGGAACGAAGTGTGGATTCCTCCAATGGGTTTCAATGCAGAGGCAGCATTGTGTCTCATGAAGCAGCGGTGAAAGCTGCCGCCCAGTTCGCAGGAGTGCACTCTCATCGACAGGTGCGGCGAGACTGCGCCAACCCCACTGCGTCATTCCGCGCGGGGGCACATATGCCGACATTGCAGCTTCCCACTACTATGATTGCATTCATGCCAAAGACGGCAGGTGGAAGCTTCGATCATCCATTGCGGTTCCTAGCTACTTGGGGATGTTCTGGTGAAGGCCTTCGGCAATGTGATGATCAATTACAACTTCCTTGCACTACCTCTCCGCGGTTTGTGCCTACCTTTTTCGTGGTATCCATCATGACGCTTATCTTCCGAAAAAGCACGCGGTGTTTGTGCATGCTTGCGGACTGCTGCGCCTTGTTGCTTGGTTGCTTCTAAGTTTGATGCTTCCGCAGATTGGGTTTGTTACTGATCGGATCATTCCATCATCACCAGCCGTATCCTGTGCTGTCACGGATCATGCAGACCTTAAGGAGAATGTAGATACCTACTTCATTCTATCTCGTCGCAGATCAGTATCCTGGTAGCCGGACTACAACGTCTTGAGGGTCACCAGCGACATCCACAACCACCGCTTCCACCCGCGGCACCCATCGGTCATCCTGCTGTTCCCCCAGCACCTACAGTTCATGAGGTACTGCCACCGCGAGGCCACCTTACGCAGCAATGCCCGTTACGTTGGTGGCCACTTCTACCAATCGAGTGGAGCCGGCCGATCTCATCGAGCCAGTGAGTGACAGCGCCTCCAGGGAGCGCAATCGGAGAAGAAGGTCCAGACGCCGTGACCCACATCGGCATCGGTCTCGAAGCCGTAGTCATCACAGACGACCACTTGGCCGTCGGGTGAGACCTATTCTTGCTTCAGACCATCGTGATGCCGTGCCGTGCCGAAGCAACCCCCTGCAGTCAAGGCCATGCCGGCGTGTCGACCATCTGGCCTCTCATATGGCCGTTGAATCTCGGCAAGCGGTAAAAGGTCCTCAGTCTACGAATTTGCAGTAATGCATGCCAGTATGCGTTGTTTGTGTTGATTCGCAGCCCCTCTTGCTTGTGTTGTCCTTGCTGTGATTACGCTTGCCATGTGGTTGTCTACAGAGTTCGTGAATAACCTGGTGGCGGTGCTCAACGTTCTCGCCTCCCAAGTTGCTACTGCCTTGGACACCCTGAACTTTGCCCTGGCGGTAGATCGAAATCCGGAATCAGATCCCCGGATGGCTCCCAGGGCGCCACGTAACTCAAGACATGGACTACGCCCACGCATCATCACGGAGCGCATCTCGTCAGATCGGTCTCGCACTCCCTCCCGCATCAGGACTCGGCCCGTGGATACTTCTTCGACCTGGTATATGCCTGAACTGTCACCTCCTCGGGAAACACGTCGTGAAGTTCAAGGAGGAAGCCCTGCTCAGCGTCCGGATACTCTGGTGGACCAATTACCACCACCAAGAGCTCTCGGTCCCAACGCGGCACCACCTCCGCCGCAGTTGATACTACCTCCTCCTCCCCCACCACCACCACCACCACCACCGATGACTCTTCACCCGCAGTTCATGCCCTCATTGCGGACTTCCACTACCTCTTCCCCCCGAGGACAGTCTTGCCCGGCTACTATGATCTCTGAGCGCACACGATGCTCAGTTCGCAGAACTTGCCCATTCTGTGCTGAGGATCTCCAGAGGCTCACGCGTGCCCCGAAGCGCACTCGAACATTGAAACCGACAGCGTCAACCTCTGCAGAGCATTATTCTCGACGACCCTTCACCGTGTTCACTTCCAAAAGGTCTACTCGTGCAACACGGTCCAGAACTACAAGATGCAAACATTACTGCCATGCCTTCCTACATCATGGACGGAAGTGTCTTTCTCCCTGTGTGCGACGTCAACCAGGACATTTCCATTGCAGATGCGCGCGTCATCAACGGCGGTGAACCATTGCCGCAATACACTACAGGCTTTGAAAAGTTGTTCTGCTTTGCATATCTTGCTGATTGTGCATGGCGTGCATGTCGGTCATGGCATGATTGTTATACCGCAGATCCCTTGGCTTCAGTTGCCCTTACAATTATGACATAGAGACGCATTTGGTTGTCATGTTGCCACGCTACTTTGAGTACCACATTGAGCGAGGCCCGGCGAACACACGAGTGGAATGGATTCGGGTTTACACACCGGGCATGTGGCAGCCTGTGGCTGAATCCACCTTGGGCCCAACTCCGGACCGCGCTTCCACGTATCGCGAATGGCGCAGGGTCTACCACTTTGACGTGTAGTTGCCCCGTGACAGCACAGGAGGCACCACTGCGGATCCGAATGTCATCCTACGCGTCCTATTACATATGGCAATTCCGTGACTGGCACACGCGTGGATATCAACGCCTTGGTGACCCACGTCCACACATTGGATCGACAGATTTTGTGTCTGATGGAGTTTCGTCCTCATCGGCGTCTTCGGTTCCTGATGGCGCGTGGCGTGAACCTTCTCCCCCGCCGAGCTATGATCCCAATTTTGATTGGAACGAGTCTGATTGATGCTTGGACTGACTGTTGGTTAAAACATTGCGCTTGTTGAGTCTTGCATCTTGAGTGCTTTGCCTGCGGCCTTTTGATTGATTGCTTTCATTCATGTTTGTTCCTTGCAGCCGTGTGCGCTTTTGACCAGCACCATGCCGTGGTTGGAATGGCTCCCCGCCTTTGCTTTCATGAGCCTTGCGCTGTCTCACCGCCATTGGTTCGGTTATCATGTTCAATTCGACGACCATCGAGAGGTGGCCCATCCCGCGCTACTTCGAGTACGATACTGTGAATGCTGCTGGAATTACGCGTGTCGAGTGGATTCGGGTTTACGTACCAGGTCCGTGGCAACCTGTCGCCGACTCCACCTTGGGACCGGCTCCGGATAACACGTCAACCTATCGGGCATGGCGCAGGTTCTACCACTTTGAAGTGTATTGGCCTCGTGACAGCACGGGAGGCACCACTCTGGATTCCTTCTCCCAGCCGGTCTCCTATGCATCCTTTTATACATGGCAATATCGTGACTGGCGCACCAGAGGATACCAGCGACTCGGCAATCCGCACCCGAGCGTAGCGCGGCCAGCTTTCTCTTCGGGATCGCCTGACCTCATGTACGTTGGATTGTCTTCTTCGTCAACATCCTCGATCTCAGATGGTGGTTGACGACCTTCCTCGCCTCCCTATGATCTTGAGTTTGATTGGGGCGAGTGGCATCGACACCTGAGTTGCGTCTGGCTACAAACCGCAGCGTTCGGCGCTGCGTGTGCTGCGAGTGCTGGATTGAGTGTCTTGCGTTTGAATGGCATGTCCGTTGTCACATCGCATGATTTGTTCGTTGCCTGCAGCCGTGTACCTCTCGGTTGTGCGTTTAGGTGCTTGAGTTGTCATGCCGTGGGTGGAGTGGTGCCCTGATCCTCAACAGCGGACGCTCAATGGGTCAAGGTTTTTCATCCAGGACCATGGACACCACAAGATGAACGTGATGATCCGCCTCCGCGTCATACGTACAGGGAGTGGAAGGAGTTCTACACCCCAACTCTGGCTCATGACGACGACCAGCCCACCAGGAGCACTTGGTACAAGCGGGACTGGACCACAGAGGGCTACCGGCGTGTTGCTGCCCCTGAAGCTGATCACGGCTTCAATTCGATGTCTTCTCCTGATCAACATAGCGTGGCCACGCAATCTTCGGCTCTGTGTATGACTCCGCAGATGTTGAATGTGATTCTTCGATCGTCGGATGCTTCGGCATTCTCTATTGAAGATCTCACTCGTCTTCATGCCGGGATCTGTCAGCAATTGTCGGATCGCGCGCGTCAAACGTCCTACCAGCACCAGCCAGCACGTGCATCTCGTGGAGTTGAACCACCTGAGTCTATTGGGGTCGCTGAGCCATATCTACCTGCGAGCCAACCAGGCAGCTCTACCAACAAGGAGAAGCCTATCTTCGAGCTGGGCGATGAATAGACTGATGCGTTTTGGTCGTGACATAAAAGAGTGTTTTCTCTTGCTCTTGCTTCCATGTGTGTTTGCTGGTTGTGCATGGTTGTGCATGGTGACTGTTTCCTTGCTAGCTGGGTCGGAACCTGCGGTACGCCTTCACTTCGACATGGACACAGATGATGCGACTCAGACGTCGGCCCGAACTGACGAGCAGCACCCATGGCTCGAATACTCCGTCTGGCAAGATCAGGAGTGGGTGCGGATCTACACTCCGGGACAACTTCAACTGTGGCACCCAGAAGAGGCAGTACCTGACCTACCAGATAACTCGTTTCGGGAGTGGAAACGGGTAACTGATCCAGACGACGGGACTTGTGAACCCAGTCAAGCATGGACAATTCGTGACTGGCAACATCAAGGCTATCAACGGATTTTGTCCCGCTATGAGTCCTTCTCCACTCATCATGCCCCGGATCAACCACTTGTTGACGTGCAACATCCGGACATCATCCGGGTCGAGGAGATGTTCGCCTACGCCCCACCCATATCTGACGGCGATCACCCGACAGCTTTGCAGCTTCCGCCTGTCTTCTATGGCGGCACACGTCTTGCTCATCTTGGAGATCTTTCGTCCCCGTCTTCTGAGCGGCCTCGTGCGGAGCGTGCAGTTTCGCGTTCTCCCCGCCGCTGTGGATATTTTGGTAGACGTTAAAGAGTAGAGGAGATCTTCCGGCTGGAACAAAAAGACTTTCGCCCCTCACTGAGGGGCGTGTGTGTGCGGAGTGGCAGAATACCCTGCCACCATACACCTTTTTCCGCTGCAGCAGGGGAGTGCGGCATGACTGAGGGACCGCACTCAACGAAGCTACCTCAGTCATGGGATACCGGATCTGATCAATCCGGCGTACCTGCATTCCGTGATTCTGCATGTCTATTTGGCCCCCTTGGTTGCGGCGCTGTTTGTGCTTCTTGTTCCTTCTGGTAACGTTTTCGCCTCTAGAGGGAAACCGAGTGCATCGCGAGCCGAAACTTATCCAGCCGAGACTCATCGGTTGTACTCGAGACTCATCAGTTGTACTCGAACGATTAGCATCCTCCCTTGGGAGTTGAAGTGTGTGTGTGTGTGTAAGTGTGTGTTTGTTGTTCAGACATCAGCTTATTAGGTTAGAACGCCTTTGCGTGCTTTGCATACGCTTGCGCAGTCAGTGTCAGCATATTTGTGTTGGCAGGCCGTACGCGCCGGCGATGCGAGGGTGGGTGCACACCTCAGCTTTGCGCCAAGTTTGTTACAGTTTCGTTGCACAATTCCATTTGTTGTTGTTTGCCCTGGGCGACTGCATGTTGCAGCGAACGCCCGGATGCTTGCCAGCTTGCAGGTTGCCAGCTCGGAACTGTATTATTGTGTTGTGAAACAGTTTGCATGTTTGGTTTTTGTCTAATTAGCTGCCTTCATTGCGTGTCCGTTTTGCTTACTCTTCTGTTGTCTTCCTTGCCGCGACCGAGGTGCTCTTGCAGGGCGGCGCGAATCGAAGAACCAAGCTGCGCCTCGATCCACGTTTGCGCATTTGTTGGGCTACAGACAGCACGTCGCAGTCCGGATCTGAACCACGGCTTGGCAATGTTTCGTACTGGGGCAATGTTCTCTGTGCTAGGGTCTTTTCTGGGTCTTGCAGATGTTTTTTGCACAGCTGAGGCACATGGACCGCCCACATGCGCGCGTGAGGGCTGCGCCAATCCAACTTTCAACGGGAAAGTTGGGGAGTTCTGAGCCTGGGCAAGAGTTCATCATTGCCATGGTTCGGGTGCTAGGTGCTTCATGGTGCAAGTTGTCCTTAGAGCATCAGTACAAGCATCTATGATAGCAAAGCCCCACAGATGTAGATGAGGCAGCCGTCAATGCCGGGACGGTCCACTTGGATTTGGTCCCGCAGCATGTCAGAAATTCAGACGAAGTAATTGCAGCACGTCGTGTGGGCGTCCCGCTTGGCAATTGTCCATGACAGCGAGATGAAGTGAGATGGGCCTTGCAAGTGTGACTGCGCCTGTGTACCCGCATGTGTGTCTGTGTGTGTGAATGGCATAATATGACAGCATAAATTTGATACGAGCATTGCTTTGCATACGCTTGCGCGGTCAGCGTCAGAATGTTTGTGTTGGAAGGCCTTTCACGCCGGCGATGCGAGGGCGGGTGCGCAGCTCAGCTTTGCGCCAAGTGTGTTGCAGTCTTGTTTTCTGTTTTCTCGCCATGCAAGGTGGCTCCTAAGATTAAAAGCCTTCACGTCTTGACATTTCATTAGTTGTTGGTTGCCCTGGGCGCGCCGTTGCAGTGCGCACTTTCATGCTGGCCAGATTGCGGGTCGCCGGCTTGGATCTTTATTGTGCTGCCGAAACAGTTTGCATGCCTGGCTTTCGTCTGATTAGCTGCCTTCATTCCGAGTCCGTCCTGCTCACTCTTCTATTGTTTTCCTTGCCGCGAACGAGGTGCACTTGCAGGGCAGCACGAAGCAAAGAGCCAAGCTGCACCTCGCTCCACGTTTGCGCATTTGTTGGGCTACAGACAGCACGTTGCAGTCCGGATCTGAACCACCGCTTGGCAATGTTTCGTACTGGGGCAATGTTCTCTGTGCTAGGGTCTTTTCTTGGTCTTGCAGATGTTTCTTGCACAACTGAGGCACATGGACCGCCCACATGCGCGCGTGAGGGCTGCGCCAATCCAACTTTCAACGGGAAAGTTGGGGAGTTCTGAGCCTGGGCAAGAGTTCATCATTGCCATGGTTCGGGTGCTGGGTGCTTCATGGTGCAAGTTGTCCTTAGAGCATCAGTTGAAGCATCTATGATAGCAAAGCCCCACAGATGTAGATGAGGCAGCCGTCAATGCCGGGACGGTCCACTTGGATTTGGTCCCGCAGCATGTCAGAAATTCAGACGAAGTAATTGCAGGGCGTCGTGCGGGCGTCCAACTTGGCAATTGTCCATGATAGCGAGATGAAGTGAGATGGGCCTTGCAAGTGTGACTGCGCCTTTGTACCCGCATGTATGTCTGTGTGTGTGAGTGGCATAATATGACAGCATAAATTTGATACGAGCATTGCTTTGCATACGCTTGCGCGGTCAGCGTCAGAATGTTTGTGTTGGAAGGCCTTTCACGCCGGCGATGCGAGGGCGGGTGCGCAGCTCAGCTTTGCGCCAAGTGTGTTGCAGTCTTGTTTTCTGTTTTCTCGCCATGCAAGGTGGCTCCTAAGATTAAAAGCCTTCACGTCTTGACATTTCATTAGTTGTTGGTTGCCCTTGGCGCGTGCGCGTTGCAGTGCGCACTTTCATGCTGGCCAGATTGCGGGTTGCCGGCTTGGATCTTTATTGTGCTGCCGAAACAGTTTGCAGGCCTGGCTTTCGTCTGATTAGCTGCCTTCATTCCGAGTCCGTCCTGCTCACTCTTCTATTGTTTTCCTTGCCGCGAACGAGGTGCACTTGCAGGGCAGCACGAAGCAAAGAGCCAAGCTGCACCTCGCTCCACGTTTGCGCATTTGTTGGGCTACAGACAGCACGTTGCAGTCCGGATCTGAACCACCGCTTGGCAATGTTTCGTACTGGGGCAATGTTCTCTGTGCTAGGGTCTTTTCTTGGTCTTGCAGATGTTTCTTGCACAACTGAGGCACATGGACCGCCCACATGCGCGCGTGAGGGCTGCGCCAATCCAACTTTCAACGGGAAAGTTGGGGAGTTCTGAGCCTGGGCAAGAGTTCATCATTGCCATGGTTCGGGTGCTGGGTGCTTCATGGTGCAAGTTGTCCTTAGAGCATCAGTTGAAGCATCTATGATAGCAAAGCCCCACAGATGTAGATGAGGCAGCCGTCAATGCCGGGACGGTCCACTTGGATTTGGTCCCGCAGCATGTCAGAAATTCAGACGAAGTAATTGCAGCGCGTCGTGTGGGCGTCCCACTTGGCAATTGTCCATGATAGCGAGATGAAGTGAGATGGGCCTTGCAAGTGTGACTGCGCCTGTGTACCCGCATGTGTGTCTGTGTGTGTGAATGGCATAATATGACAGCATCAATTTGATACGAGCATTGCTTTGCATACGCTTGCGCGGTCAGCGTCAGAATGTTTGTGTTGGAAGGCCTTTCACGCCGGCGATGCGAGGGCGGGTGCGCAGCTCAGCTTTGCGCCAAGTGTGTTGCAGTCTTGTTTTCTGTTTTCTCGCCATGCAAGGTGGCTCCTAAGATTAAAAGCCTTCACGTCTTGACATTTCATTAGTTGTTGGTTGCCCCGGGCGCGTGCGCGTTGCAGTGCGCACTTTCATGCTGGCCAGATTGCGGGTTGCCGGCTTGGATCTTTATTGCGCTGCCGAAAAACAGTTTGCATGCCTGGCTTTCGTCTGATTAGCTGCCTTCATTCCGAGTCCGTCTTGCTCACTCTTCTATTGTTTTCCTTGCCGCGAACGAGGTGCACTTGCAGGGCAGCACGAAGCAAAGAGCCAAGCTGCACCTCGCTCCACGTTTGCGCATTTGTTGGGCTACAGACAGCACGTTGCAGTCCGGATCTGAACCACTGCTTGGCAATGTTTCGTACTGGGGCAATGTTCTCTGTGCTAGGGTCTTTTCTTGGTCTTGCAGATGTTTCTTGCACAACTGAGGCACATGGACCGCCCACATGCGCGCGTGAGGGCTGCGCCAATCCAACTTTCAACGGGAAAGTTGGGGAGTTCTGAGCCTGGGCAAGAGTTCATCATTGCCATGGTTCGGGTGCTGGGTGCTTCATGGTGCAAGTTGTCCTTAGAGCATCAGTTGAAGCATCTATGATAGCAAAGCCCCACAGATGTAGATGAGGCAGCCGTCAATGCCGGGACGGTCCACTTGGATTTGGTCCCGCAGCATGTCAGAAATTCAGACGAAGTAATTGCAGCGCGTCGTGTGGGCGTCCCACTTGGCAATTGTCCATGATAGCGAGATGAAGTGAGATGGGCCTTGCAAGTGTGACTGCGCCTGTGTACCCGCATGTGTGTCTGTGTGTGTGAATGGCATAATATGACAGCATAAATTTGATACGAGCATTGCTTTGCATACGCTTGCGCGGTCAGCGTCAGAATGTTTGTGTTGGAAGGCCTTTCACGCCGGCGATGCGAGGGCGGGTGCGCAGCTCAGCTTTGCGCCAAGTGTGTTGCAGTCTTGTTTTCTGTTTTCTCGCCATGCAAGGTGGCTCCTAAGATTAAAAGCCTTCACGTCTTGACATTTCATTAGTTGTTGGTTGCCCCGGGCGCGTGCGCGTTGCAGTGCGCACTTTCATGCTGGCCAGATTGCGGGTTGCCGGCTTGGATCTTTATTGTGCTGCCGAAAAACAGTTTGCATGCCTGGCTTTCGTCTGATTAGCTGCCTTCATTCCGAGTCCGTCTTGCTCACTCTTCTATTGTTTTCCTTGCCGCGAACGAGGTGCACTTGCAGGGCAGCACGAAGCAAAGAGCCAAGCTGCACCTCGCTCCACGTTTGCGCATTTGTTGGGCTACAGACAGCACGTTGCAGTCCGGATCTGAACCACCGCTTGGCAATGTTTCGTACTGGGGCAATGTTCTCTGTGCTAGGGTCTTTTCTTGGTCTTGCAGATGTTTCTTGCACAACTGAGGCACATGGACCGCCCACATGCGCGCGTGAGGGCTGCGCCAATCCAACTTTCAACGGGAAAGTTGGGGAGTTCTGAGCCTGGGCAAGAGTTCATCATTGCCATGGTTCGGGTGCTGGGTGCTTCATGGTGCAAGTTGTCCTTAGAGCATCAGTTGAAGCATCTATGATAGCAAAGCCCCACAGATGTAGATGAGGCAGCCGTCAATGCCGGGACGCTCCACTTGAATTTGGTCCCGCAGCATGTCAGAAATTCAGACGAAGTAATTGCAGCGCGTCGTGTGGGCGTCCCACTTGGCAATTGTCCATGATAGCGAGATGAAGTGAGATGGGCCTTGCAAGTGTGACTGCGCCTGTGTACCCGCATGTGTGTCTGTGTGTGTGAATGGCATAATATGACAGCATAAATTTGAGACGAGCATTGCTTTGCATACGCTTGCGCGGTCAGCGTCAGAATGTTTGTGTTGGAAGGCCTTTCACGCCGGCGATGCGAGGGCGGGTGCGCAGCTCAGCTTTGCGCCAAGTGTGTTGCAGTCTTGTTTTCTGTTTTCTCGCCATGCAAGGTGGCTCCTAAGATTAAAAGCCTTCACGTCTTGACATTTCATTAGTTGTTGGTTGCCCCGGGCGCGTGCGCGTTGCAGTGCGCACTTTCATGCTGGCCAGATTGCGGGTTGCCGGCTTGGATCTTTATTGTGCTGCCGAAAAACAGTTTGCATGCCTGGCTTTCGTCTGATTAGCTGCCTTTTCGTCTAATTAGCTGTCTTGATTCCGAGTCCGTCTTGCTCACTCTTCTATTGTTTTCCTTGCCGCGAACGAGGTGCACTTGCAGGGCAGTACGAAGCAAAGAGCCAATCTGCACCTCGCTCCACGTTTGAGCATTGGTTTTCAACAGACAGCACGTTGCAGTTCTGAACCACCGCTTGGCAATGTTTCGTACTGGGGCAATGTTCTTTGTGCTAGGGTCTTTTCTTGGTCTTGCAGATGGTTTTTGCACAACTGAGGCACATGGACCGCCCACATGCGCGCGTGAGGGCTGCGCCAATCCAACTTTCAACGGGAAAGTTGGGGAGTTCTGAGCCTGGGCAAGAGTTCATCATTGCCATGGTTCGGGTGCTGGGTGCTTCATGGTGTAAGTTGTCCTTAGAGCATCAGTTGAAGCATCTATGATAGCAAAGCCCCACAGATGTAGATGAGGCAGCCGTCAATGCCGGGACGGTCCACTTGGATTTGGTCCCGCAGCATGTCAGAAATTCAGACGAAGTAATTGCAGCGCGTCGTGCGGGCGTCCCACTTGGCAATTGCCCTTGATCGCTAGATGTTCTGTGCAAGCGTGAGTTGTGTCTTTGACTGCCCGTGTGCATCATGTACTTTGCGATCGCATATATGTCTTGCACCTTTTGCTTCGAATTCTCGTGCGCGTGTGCCACTTTGAAAGCACGCAGGTTGCTTGCTTCGTTTGCCCCAGCCAAGGTCAACCATCGTTCTGCTGGAACTCAGCGCCACCAGGGAACAGTTTGAAGCTCGGCTTGGGGTGTTGAGGAGGCCAGCGGCTTGCCGCCAGGGCTCGATGGGAGAGACGCGGGAAGTGACTCGTTGCCCTCAGCAGCTACCACCACTTATACCACAAATGGATGTGTTTTATCCACAATATACGTGTAATATAATTACATGTGTGCCCATACTTGTACTTATTTATAGTGTGTATATGCGCGTGGCCTTGCCAATGATCCCAGCTGCGAGACAGAAACGAATGCGGTGCCAGAGCGATGCGAGAGTGCAGTCCATCAACAACTCTACTATCCAAGTGGCGTGTTTTGCGTATTTGCGTTATCCCTCCACGCGAGCTGCGTCGATTCTTCGAAGACAAAGAGTTAAACTTGTGCTGGCGCCGCGGATGTTCCTTGTTGAATATCCTTTGAGGTGTGTTTGTGCATGATTTTATCTAGAAGGTCTCATAGTCAAACTCCATCAGATCACAAAAGCTGACTTGTCACCAATTTGCCGAGTTGTCGTGGCCAGAGCTTCGAAATTCACGGCCTGAGCCCAACCTCAACGAAACGTGCGCACGGCAAGAACTCATACAGTAACAACTTGGGTGTCGCGCAGGTTTTCCGTCATAGTTTTCGCTGCAGGGCTTTTGAGGTTTTAGTCGCGCCTGTCTTGCTGCCTTAGTTGAGCCACAAAACTGCCAAGATATATGCTGCCACGACCACGTTGGAGTTTCTGACAGGCAGTTGTGTGTAATTAACAAGCATGGTCTGCCGCTTTACTGCACTTAACCGCTCGGCCTTGAAATTGTTTGTGTTTCGCGGCGGTCGCTGGCTGATTCTTGTTTTGGGTACACTTGTGTTGCTAAACAGTGGGACAACTTAAATTGACTGTGTTGTGCTTGTTCAGTTTGTGACTCATAATGTACCTTGAGCCGACCTGTCCTTACACTTGACTTAGACCACACCAAGAAGCAAGAAACTGCTTAAAACCCCAGCGTCCAGCCCGGCTGTCGGAAGCAGTACTTCCTTGACAAGGTAACCTTGGGGCTGCGTTGTTGAACCAGTGTTGTGGTGTCCGAATTGATTGACCAATTAGCCAGACACACATGCGCAGTACGAATGGGAAGCAAAACTTACATTGCCTATGTTCATGTTCAACGCCAACTGCATTTCTAATTGGTCTTTTGGGAATGGTCCGGTGTTCTGACATGTTCATGCGCAAAAAGGAGACACATTGAGATGTTGGAGTTGGGGATTTTCAATGCGGGGCACGCTGCAGACAAAACACCGCGTCGTGTTGTGATTAGTAATTCCCGCATTTGTCTTTGCAAGATTAATTTGTGACCCTTACAACCAATACAACACAAAATGGTTTGGCCCGAAAGCCTCAGTTTCAGACTTTAGGCCGAGGCTAGATGACAACCATGCAAAGCGCGTGTCAAAGCAACGCCCACGCGTGTCGAGCCACAGTGTCCTGCGTAATGCCAGATACGATAAGCATAGCCACTCGTGCAGAATCAGGGCAGCTTTTGCCCAACCCAAATTCACAGACGCCTGATGGCACAACTAGCCCTCGCAGACGAGGGCGCCATCAAAGCAACTTACCCGAAAAGTTCACACACCCGAAATCACACTTGCCCACAACGTGCCAAATGCCATCCATACAAGTCCCACGCAGCTCCAGGCCATTTTGGGCCCGAAAACAATTGACACTCTACTTGGAGCCACACTTTCCTGCAAGATGCCAGCGGTCAGGCATAAAAAGGGCTCGTTGACCCGCGCAAGTTCTGTCCATGCGCAATTCACATCCCTGAAGCCATAGCAGCCCGGAAGATGCAGGGTGCAACGCATCAAGAGGTGCGCGCGCCCAGAATTTGCCCAACCGAAGTTCACACATTGATTGCCCGACCAGTAGCCAAACACCTGAAGCCAAGCAACCCCGCGCGACGCCAAATGCAATGTAAACGCAAAACTCCTGTAACTAAAGCCGGGCTTTCTCGCGAGATGCCAGGCGCTGTTCGCGGCGCTTGGCGCCAAGTCCTTTTGGCCCAATCAAAGAACACACACCTGAAGCCACGCTTTTGCAAAGAGGCCGACTGCCATACGCTCAAAACACGGGCGCGTAGATCCAGGCAATGTTTGCACAAACACGTTTCACACATGGCAAGAGGTACCATCAGAATGCTGTGTGACATTTAAACAGGTCACGGGCGCGTAGATCTAAGCATCTTGCGCCCAAGTAAAACAACTGCACGCCTGGATAGATGTTCTGCTGCGAGACGACACATGCAACGCATAGAAGAAAACACCTAGATCCAGGCAATTGCACACCTCAAGTTGCAATTTTCCACAAGACGCATGCTTTGCAGAAAGCGCAGGCGTGTTGATCCAGACCTTTTTTGGCCCAGGCAACATTCACACACCTAAAGCCACACTTGCCCGCAAGGTGCCAGACGCCATATGTGCAAAAGATTCCAGATGCCACGCACACATACAAGAGATAAATGAGCGTCGACATGCGTCGATCTAGCCAAAACTATGCATTCCAAAAATCGTTTGCCCGAAGGCGCACGGTGAGGCAGAAGTGTGACAGCTTCAGTTCATATAGTGAATCTGCTCAACACAAGCGTAGGTTCACATCACGGAGCAAACACAACTGCCGAATTATGTGGTGGGCACAATAATCGGTTTGACTGCGCAATCCGAAGTTAGAATCCTCGGAGGTCTTGAGCGCAAGGGTTCTAATTAGTTTGAACTGGTTGTGTGATCGTATGTTCGGTGTATGTTCAGTGCGATTTGTCAGGTTGGGCGATTTGTCAAATTGATCATATTATAGAATGAATCGTACACTTTGGCCTTGGCCAAAGGCGCTCAGGAAACTGGTGCCGGACTGCGCTTGGACCTGGCTAGTGCGGGGAGCTTGAACTTGGCCCTGAGAGAGCAGTTCATTCAATATGTGCATCACGTGTGAGAACAACTCATGATATTGATTATGTAATTGTAACCTGACACAGCGTAATTGAACAATGCGAGACAATTCATGCAAACGCAGTGTAACGTATGTACAGCCGAATTGGACAAGCTCATCAGTTTTTGGGTAATTACAGAGCCACTAATGGGTCAACTGATAAGGGCAACAGGCCGGTTGATATGTCCCTCCCCTTTGTTGATATGTGACAGTGTTCTTAGACTTCTGCGTAGTGCAGGGTGCAGGGATTGCCCTGTTTGTGGGTTTGCCTTCCTTCGTGCCAGACAGTCACTCAGCGTCGCATTTGGGCAGCCCCTCGGCCCCTCGGGGCTTCCGGGAGAGTTGGCGCTCCATGCGTCAGGAGATGGCCCGCAGAGGGCTTTGAGCTGGGCTCGGACAGTGCAAAGGCCACATTGCGCGGCTTGCAGTTGCACGACTTTCGAACAGGGCTAGACAGGAAATGCTTCGAACAATGACCCGGCTGATACGCGGGCTTGAAGATTCCCAGCCCGTTTTACTGTCACATATGTAAAAGCTGACATGCCATGAGTCCCACTGGTGCTGCTGCTGCTGCTGCTGCTGTTGTTGTTGTTGCTGCTGCTGCTGCTGTTGTTGTTGTTGTTGTTGTTGTTGTTGTTGTTGTTGTTGTTGTTGTTCTTGTTCTTGTTCTTGTTCTTGTTCTTGTTCTTGTTCTTGTTCTTGTTCTTGTTCTTGTTCTTGTTCTTGTTCTTGTTCTTGTTCTTGTTCTTGTTCTTGTTCTTGTTCTTGTTCTTGTTCTTGTTCTTGTTCTTGTTCTTGTTCTTGTTCTTGTTCTTGTTGATGTTGTTGGTGGTGGTGGTGTTGTTGTTGGTGGTGGTGTTGTTGTTGTTGTTGTTGTTGTTGTTGTTGTTGTTGTTGTTGTTGTTGTTGTTGTTGTTGTTGTTGTTGTTGTTCTTGTTGTTGTTGTTGCTGATGTTGTTGGAGTTGTTGTTGTTGATGTTGTTGGTAACGGGCGCGTAACGACCCGTACGTTTTCGTGTACTTCGCTCCAAAAAACAGCCGCTCCTTTTTTTGAGCACGCTGTGGGAGAAGCTCAGAAGCTCACCAGCGAAGCATTAGTAGAACAGCAATCATCAGAAGCAAAGCAATATTGATAAATATTCATATATATGTATATACACGGTATAACTCTCTCTCTATACATGTACACACCTGGCGCATGGTAAGAACCCCCGCTCAAGTGCACCCGCTCAGCACTGTATCCATGCTTGCCAAATGGTAAGAACCCTCGCTCAAGTGCACCCGCTCAGCACTGTATTCATGCTTGCCAAATGGTAAGAGCCCCCGCTCAAGTGCACCCGCTCAGCACTGTATCCATGCCTGCCAAATGGTAAGAACCCCCGCTCAAGTGCACCCGCTCAGCACTTGGACAAGCTTGCGCAGACATTAGGATGTGACACGGGAAGGAAAGCATGCTCACAAAAAGGAGCCGCGCGCGAAAACGTACGGGTCGTTACGCGCCCGTTACCATGTTGTCGTTGTTGTTGTTGTTGTTGGTGGCGTTGGTGTTGGTGTTGGTGTTGGTGTTGGTGTTGTTGTTGTTGCTGTTGCTGTTGCTGTTGCTGTTGATGTTGTTGTTGTTCCCTCCGAACCGAGATAACGCCGCGCTCTGCACCGTCACAAAACACTGCAAATAGCAGTGTTTTGTTGCATCGCACGTAAAAAACACCGGTATTTGCAGTGTTTTGTGACCTTCCCGCTCGTCCCGTTCAGCACGCGCTGAAAACACCGCAAATACGAGCATTTTCTTGTCTCGGCGCGGAAATCATCGCAAATACCAGTGTTTTTTCTGGCGTCACTTACGCAACAACACTGCCAGGTACACATCAGCACTGCACACATGCCTGGCACATGATAAGCACACCCGCTCACGCGCATCATCTCAGGACTGCGCACATGCCTGGCACATGATAAGCACACCCGCTCGCGCATCATCTGTTTTTTGGGGGAAGAGCAATCCTTGTTTTTGGTTTCTCACAACTGTGCCAAAACTCATGTGCTGAGGTCCAGCGCTGACTTTGCCATCGTTTGACCAAAACAACCCCCTCCTTCAAGCGCCTCTACTTTTGACGATTGGAACCGCCAAAAACACCGCTATGTGCAGTGTTTTGTAAGGTTTCAACTGGCTTCTCTCTTGGTGGCCGCGGCGTTATGTCGCCTCGGGCCGTTGTTGTTGTTGCTGTTGCTGTTGCTGTTGCTGTTGTTGTTGTTGTTGTTGTTGTTGTTGTTGTTGTTGGTTTGTTGTTGTTGTTGTTGTTGTTGTTGTTGGTGGTGTTGTTGTTGCTGCTGCTGCTGTTGTTGTTGTTGTTGTTGCTGTTGTTGTTGTTGTTGTTGTTGTTGTTGATGATGTTGCTGTTGCTGTTGTTGTTGTTGTTGTTGTTGTTGGTGTTGGTGTTGGTGTTCGTGTTGTTGTTGTTGTTGTTGTTGTGGTTGTTGTTGTTGTTGTTGTGGTTGTTGTTGTTGTTGTTGTTGGTGTTGGTGTTGGCGTTGGTGTTGGTGTTGGTGTTGGTGTTGGTGTTGGTGTTGTTGTTGTTGCTGTTGATGTTGGTGTTGTTGGTGTTGTTGTTGTTCTTGTTGGTGTTGGTGTTGGTGTTGTTGGTGTTGGTGTTGTTGGTGTTGTTGTTGGTGTTGTTGGTGTTGTTGGTGTTGTTGGTGTTGTTGGTGTTGTCGGTGTTGTTGTTGGTGTTGGTGTTGGTGTTGTGGTTGTTGCTGTTGATGTTGGTGTTGGTGGTGTTGTTGGTGGTGTTGGTGGTGTTGGTGTTGGTGTTGGTGTTGGTGTTGGTGTTGGTGTTGTGGTTGTGGTTGTGGTTGTGGTTGTTGTTGTTGTTTGTTGGTGGTGGAGGTGGTGGTGGTGGTGGTGGTTGTTGGTGTTGTTGTTGTTGTTGTTGTTGTTTTGCTGTTGTTTTGCTGTTGCTGTTGCTGTTGTTGTTGCTGTTGCTGTTGGCGGTGGTGGTGGTGGTGGTGCTGGTGGTGGTGGTGTTGTTGTTGTTGATATTGTTGTTGCTGCTGTTGTTGCTGATGTTGTTGTTGTCGTTGTTGTTGTGAGTGTTGTTGTTGGTGGTGTTTTTGTTGTGTTTGTGGCTGTGGCTGTGATTGTTGTTGTTGTTGCTGCTGCTGTTGTTTGTTTTGTTGTTTGCTTGTTTGTTTGTTTGTTTGTTTGTTTGTTAGTTTTTGATTGGATTGCTGGGTTTGCTTGTTTGTTTTGTTTGTTTTGTTTGTTTTGTTTGTTTGTTTGTTTGCTTGCTTGTTTGTTTGTGTGTGTTTGTGTGTGTTTGTGTGTGTTTGTGTGTGTTTGTGTGTGTTGTTTGTTTATTTTGTTGTTTCATTGATTGATTGATTGATTGATGGATTGTTTGTCGTCGTTGGTGGTGTTGGTGTTGGTGTTGTTGCTGTTAGTGGCCTTGGTTGTGGTGGTGGTGGCGGCGGCGGTGGTGGTGGTAGGAGTGCGGTTGCGGTTGCGGTTGCGGTTGCAACTGCGGTTGAAGTTGCAGTTGTTGCTGCTGTTGCTGTTGTTGTTGCTGTTGCTGTTGCTGTTGCTGTTGCTGTTGCTGTTGCTGCTGCTGTTGCTGTTGCTGTTGCTGCTGCTGTTGCTGTTGCTGTTGCTGTTGCTGCTGTTGTGAGCGCAGTGTTTGTTCACTGCGCGTGCGAGTTGGGCTCTTCTGCAATCCTGAGGGTGCCTGGCAAACCCGGCAATGTGATTAGCTTAATTGTTGCGGTGTTTGAGTGTGCCTTCCATGTCTTAAGCAGGTGTTTCTTTGATATGCGGCTATGCCTCAAAAGCAAAACAGTGCAGCCGAAGGTTTCCGGTGCAACAAGCGCAATGTGGTCGCACTGCGTGCTTGTCAGGTTGGTTGTCCACAACCAAACCAACCTGTGGCCTAGCGACCCTTGTTTGCGTAGCTTTCACGCGGGTGTGCAAGTTGTTGACTGGGCACAGCAGTGTTGGCATAGTTTGCCAGTGAATTGAGCACGTTTTCGTTGGAATTTGATTTCAAATTGAGGCCAACACTGTGCCAACGTGCGTGCTTGGATAGGACTCGCTTTATGTTTGTCTCTGAGAAGTGTTTATGTACAACGGCAAGACTGGGGCAAGACCGAGGAAGATTGAGCGCGTCGCTATGTGCGTTGAATGTTTGCACGCGCACTTTGTTCTTTGGCAGGCTTGTAAACAGATATTTGATGCAGCCGCAAAGCCATTGGATTTTCTGTGCAGGACAGTTGGATTATTCGCAATAGGCTACCAAACGCAGCTGGCACCGTTCCGAGGCAGCGCCACTGGCAGTTCAAAGGGGCAACCAATTTCGTCTCCTTACGCCACGGTGTGCCTCCAACATGCTTTACAAGACTCCAACTGAGCCTGGGTTTGGGATTTATTTACCACAACCTGTAATGGGAAGCCTGTGATCAACAAAAAGGAGAGCAACGTTCAACCTACCACATAAGATGGAGAACAAGCTGTAAAGCTAGTCCAGTGCGGATCCAGCCGCTCCTTGTCAGCCAACTTTCAGCTCCCATTCCTCTTCCGCCACTTCCGCGTTGCTCATTCCCAAGGAGAAAACAACATTTATTCTCTCTCGTGTCATTCTGTGTAACCTTGGTTGCCTCGGCTCCTCTCGCAGAAGGGTCAATTGGGCTCCGGCTGGGCGCATCGATCAGTTGTTAATGAGACTTTCCAAGAAGACATTGCGAACTATCAACAGATCTCGACAGTCTTTGGGCCAGGAAGCCAGGCTGCGATCTGAACATTCTACGCCCACAGGCATCAAGGATGGTTGAAGAGGATAAAGCTTCAAAGTTGCACCAATCTCTAGATGTGTTCACTCCTTTGGCATGAACATGATTCTTGGCTTTTCGAAGCAAAGCTCTTATCCAGATTTGCTCGAATTACCTTCAAGGTGGCTCAAGGTGTCCGCAAAGTGTGCCGACCGAAGCACCGCAACGCGGATGGCTTACTTCCACGGCTTCAGCAGAGGCCGACCTCTAAGGCATTGTTTTGCATCAAGTTTGGCGCTCCGCTTTGCTGCAATTCATTTGTGCATGTTATACATGCACGAATGCATATGTACATAGATATATATATATATGTATATAGATAGACATATTGCCCCCCAAAGGAAAACAAACAGTTCGAACTGAATCCACTGGTACTTGCAGCATGTTTAGTTCATTGGCGTACCTGCTGGAGTGTGGCGATTTGTTTACGGGCACATGGCCATGTAAGGGTACAGCCTGAGGGATCACTTTGTCAAGGACAATGCCATGGGACAGTCTTTGCAAGGCTTTCCTTCGGCGTTTTGGCAGCTTGGGTGCAACTAAAAGACTTGAGTGGGTTGGAACCTGATTTTGGACGCGGGGTAGCATGCGTGCTGTATACCCAAGTATATATTTACATATATATATATATATATATGTACACGCAGGTATAGGCTTGTACATTGCATCTATATTTCAGACTCAGACTGCTCGCTGTGGGAGGTGGCTCGGGCTATGCTCCGGACTTTGAGGGCAATGAGTCATCAGATGATGAGGCAAGAGCCCGGAGAGTTGTTCCTTTCCTAAGTTACCTTGCATGTTCAAATCTCAGAGCTTCCGCAAGTCATTTGCTTTATTTGTTGAGCTTTCGACTGCACCAAGCACAAATCCTGGCTGGCCACCCCGTTCGGAAATGTCGAACGATTCCCTGACACGGCGCAGTTTCAGAGGAGAGTAGGGAGTTCCGTTCGCCTGGGCGGTAGCGTGCGGGTTACATTGATGTTTTGTATCAGCCTCGCGCGAAGCTAGACTAAATACTGCAGTGGAGAGTGCGAGCCCGTGAAAGCAAGCCTGTATGCCGCAACGTAAAAAGGATTCACAGGAATGAAGCTTGACGACATTGTTATACAGAGTTTCAATCTGAGGCTGCAGGTGTGACTTGCGCCCGCCCCGGGTGCTCAAAGCCGCCCTGGAACGGCGCACAGGGCGAGTACTGTGGCCCGGCCAGCATTCCGCGAAGCATTTCCAGGTGAACCGGCGACACCTTGCTTCCGCTGTTCCATTTGCATCCCTGTGATGCTGATGGAGTGTACTCTGCGTGGCTGTTGGTTTGGTGGGTCAGTAACTGGTTTCTTTCTGAGGTGGCAGATCGTGCCGAGACAGCTCAACTTCTGCCGTGCCAACTGCAGCAGCTGCTTCACAGGCGTTTGGGTGTTACACGTACTGTTGTTGCGCCCGTGAACTAGAGTGCTTTTCCTGCAAGAGTCATCGCTCCTGCGGCCTGAAAGAAAGAGAGGGAGTGGCGCAGTTTCTTATCACTGGCGTAGACAATTGCCCCAGATCGGACTGTGTGTGTTTTGTCAAGCTGTAGCAAGTTTGCCAGCTGGTGCTTGTTTTGCGTGGCCAAGACTGGAGTCTTTGAGTATTGTGCCTGGCTGGCAGCTAAGGCTGCAGGTGTGACTTGCGCCCGCCCCGGGTGCTCAAAGCCGCCTTGGAACGGCGCACAGGGCGAGTACTGTGGCCCGGCCAGCATTCCGCGAAGCATTTCCAGGTGAACTGGCGACACCTTGCTTCCGCTGTTCCATTTGCATCCCTGTGATGCTGATGGAGTGTACTCTGCGTGGCTGTTGGTTTGGTGGGTCAGTCAGTAACTGGTTTCTTTCTGAGGTGGCAGATCGTGCCGAGACAGCTCAACTTCTGCCGTGCCAACTGCAGCAGCTGCTTCACAGGCGTTTGGGTGTTACACGTACTGTTGTTGCGCCCGTGAACTAGAGTGCTTTTCCTGCAAGAGTCATCGCTCCTGCGGCCTGAAAGAAAGAGAGGGAGTGGCGCAGTTTCTTATCATTGGCATAGACAATTGCCCCAGATCGGACTGTGTGTGTGTTTTGTCAAGCTGTAGCAAGTTTGCCAGCTGGTGCTTGTTTTGCGTGGCCAAGACTGGAGTCTTTGAGTATTGTGCCTGGCTGGCAGCTAAGGCTGCAGGTGTGACTTGCGCCCGCCCCGGGTGCTCAAAGCCGCCTTGGAACGGCGCACAGGGCGAGTACTGTGGCCCGGCCAGCATTCCGCGAAGCATTTCCAGGTGAACTGGCGACACCTTGCTTCCGCTGTTCCACTTGCATCCCTGTGATGCTGATGGAGTGTACTCTGCGTGGCTGTTGGTTTGGTGGGTCAGTAACTGGTTTCGTTCTGAGGCGGCAGATGGTGCCAACTACAGCAGCTGGTTCACAGGCAATCGATTGTTGCGCCCACTGCTCTTGCCACAAGGCTTGAAAGATTTGTCAAGATACATGTACTACAGTTTGCATTGCATTGACTGCACTACATGTCAGTCTTGTATGCACGACTACAGGCCTTGAGCTCTCGAGTTATTTGCATAAAACAGGAGCGGCAGATACTACAGGTTTGTGTTATTGAAACAGCACTACAAAAGGACTTCCACTTTAACGTGGTAGCGGAGCTGAGATCCTACTCAAAGGGGGGATCCAAGTAGTAACGACTACAGTAGCACCACAGTATGCCCAACTACTACGACATGACAACAGGAGACCAAGCAGTGGCAGCAGCAAGCTCATCAGAAACTACAACAACAACAAGACAGCCTCAGAGAGCAGCAGGAACACCAGCAGTACCAGCAGTACCACCATCACCAGCTACAGGAACAATCGGAGCAACAACAACAGGAACAACAGAAGGTGATGTACAACGACTGCACAAGCACAAACTACCACCGCCCCACTTCAATGGCGATTACCCCAACTACGATGAATGGAGATTCAAGCTACAAGCTTACCTGGGACTCATCGACAACGAGTTCGACACAGTGCTACAATTAGCTGACAGAGCCACAACCACAGTAGAAGATCAACACCTCATCAACGAGGTACTACCAGATATGACAAGAGGCACCAAACTCGTCAACCTTGCCCGCGACCTGCACTACATACTAATCAGCATATGCCAAGGCCCAGCAGCTACAGTCGTCAGACAGAACCGCTACACAGCCAATGGTTGTGAAACACTGCGACTCTTGAACAACAGGTTCAGCCTACCCATTGGAACACGAAGCGTTGGCTACTTGACCAAACTACTGAAGCCCTCGTTTCCAGAACAACAATTCGAAGAACAGTTCCTACAATGGGAGTACGACATCAACCGCTACGAGAAAGACAGCGGAGCGCCACTACCAGACGGAGTGAAGATAGCAGTCCTGATGAATGAGACTAAGGAGCACTACAACAGCATCTACAACTACGAGCTGGAACAATGCGCACCTACGCAGCTGTACGTGAAGTAGTAATCGAATACTACAGAACGATTTGGGCATTTTCCAAGATGAACGCCACTACATCGTCATCAATCGGCAGCAACTACACAAATGTGGAAGATACGGACACTACGCTGCAGACTGCAGAATGGCAATTTGGCAACTACATTCGGGAGAGCCACGCAAGAAGACTACGATCACGAATCGGAAGACAACTACGAGCAAGACTGGGAAAACTACGCACCTGCAGACTATGCAGACGACACAGGTGACAACTGGCAAGTGATAGAGATACACTACGACTACGAACAACCAGAACAAGACTGGTGGAACTACGAAGAGCCATACGACGGAACAGGTGACTACGATGGCACACACGACATCAGCGGAATCAGTGACAGGCATATAATAGGCCACTACAGCCTGAATCGAAACGGCTTCTACAAGAAAGTCCCGCACACGACGAGCTGGGATGACCGCTGCAAGAAATATGACAACTACCTTCGGCCAGACAAGCGTGCAGAACAACAAAGCAAAAGTTCAGAACTAGCGCATCTCTACAGGAGAGCAACATCATATGCACAACGACCACAAGACTAAATACACTACCTACTACAAGACTCCGGAGCATCCACGCATGTTTGCCCCAGAGACTACGCACCTGACTTACCACTTCGACCATGCACCACTACCCCACAACTCTACACAGTCACGAACATACAGATACCTGTCTACGGAATCAAGTACGTGCCCTACCACAAGGACAACTTCAAGATTATGATTCCCTACTACGTTTGTGACGTGAAGTACCCGATCCTGAGCGCACCAAGGCTACTGGATCGTGGCTACAACCTCAAACTGGATACACAACGACAAAGAGGACTCTGTTGGCCATCAGCAGGACCTACATTCCCAAGGGTCACGAACTACAACCGTTCATGGACCATGATGGAGTCATGAAAGCTGTGATACAGCCAATCACTACGAACAACAACTGGCCACAACACAACACCATAGCACCACTGACGCATACAGACCAAGGACTACAAAGAATCCTTGGAGGAAACACTGACTACTGGCAACTCGATGGCAACTACGCTGTCAGAGGAAAGCGCTCTACACGCCAGAGAACTCTGGATGCCCAATACCTACAGAACAACTCGACGACTGGAGACAAACTACGGTTGTCAGAAATGGTAAAGAGTCAGAGATACTACAGGACAACGTGAAGCAGCTACTCTCCAAAACCGAACTTCACAAGCGACTACCCGGCGACGACTGGGTTGGCGAAACTAGGTTTAGGAGGAAGATGAATCCTACACAAAGGATCACTACAATTCCAAGACAAAGCTCACAAGCACAACCAGAACAACAGCCCACTACTGCAAAACGAACATCACTCACACTGCGCACTCAACAAAAGGTTTGGAGACCTAAAGCACAACCATCACAACCAGCCAACATAGATCCTACAGTACCTACATCCAAAATGACCAGACCACCAACACAACGAGAGGACAAGCAAGACTACTGGGAACGACAAGGCGAACATTGGATCAGACATCACTTGGTACCACGCACTACAATGTTCACTCCAACCGATGGCCCAGGACAACCACCAACAGATTCACTCGAACCCTACAGAACTACCATCACTACAAACAACTTCAACGAAGTCAAACAACACAAGGATGAATGGACAACAGCTGGCAATGTAAACCTACCTTACACTTGGACCGGCGCTACACGGTTCACAGTGAAGGAAGGATACCACTACGCGGATGACAGCATCCTTGTAGATGATGAACAACACGTGGAAGCACAACGAGCAAAAGGACTACGGCAACCACGGAAACCTACACCACAAGAAGTTCATGAACATGAACTCACACACCTTCCCTACAGAGACTGGTGTCCAGCCTGTGTACAAGGTAGAGGGAGACAAGACAACTACAAGACACAACACGAACGACTACCAGTCACACAGGTCGACTTCGCCTACATCAAGACTAACCAAGAGAAACGACCAACACCTGTACTGACAGCAGTTGATGTGACTACACAACTGTGCGTGGCTTGCCTCATACCTGACAAGTCATCCATGATGGACTACATGGTCAATAGCCTACAAGCATTCATTCTGGAATGCGGTCGCACAAATGGAATACTACAAAGCAACAACGAGGATACACTCAACGTACTACTCAAAACCACTGCAGCAAAGGCCGGATCCATGACGGTAAGAAACTCACCAGCCTACAGCAGCAACAGCCAGGGAAGTGTCGAGCGACTACATCGAACACTACCTGGACAGATACGCACTGACAAGGCACAAGTTGAGCACAACTACCCGACAACGACCATCAACGTGCAGCACCCACTACTACCGTGGATTGTACGCCACGCTGCATGGACTATCAATCGCTACGTTGTTCGCTCCGACGGCTACACCAGCTTCGAACGACGCTGGGGACGAAACTACGAACGTGCAATCGTAGAGTTCGGAGAAACACTACTCTACATGCCACCACAGCATAAGAACCTACCGAAAGCCGAACTACGAATGCAGAAATGCATCTGGCTAGGTAAGGTTTCGGAAACAGGCGAAAACTACGTGGCAACCGAACAAGGAGTGACGAAAGCGCGCACAGTGAGGAGACTACAGCCGGACTTCAAGTACGACCTCGCACTACTGAACAAGATAACCGGAACTCCATGGGCACCAAGACGCAACACCTACGACCCGAAGTTCACTACACTCCTCGAAACGATGTCACCACTATACCACCGTCGCAGCCTTCACGACCACCGCAACGTGACGCAGGACAACAGACGAACGCTGAAGACGACGTAACAACAACCACCGAGCAAGCAAGCGCGAACTACAGAACGCGCAACACTCCCTTCGACGAAACCTGCAACAGGCTCGTCAAGCACACAACTACCGGACTCACCAATTGCAACATCACCGACGTAGATATCCACCACTACCAGCGCCACCAGCAACAGCAAGACCACTACGAAGACTAAGCCAAGACGAAGTCATGCAGCCAAGCAAAGCGCCAAAGACTGCAGAAGGAACTACTGTCAGAACAGCAGAACAAGACACTACCGAACCACCGGCACAACGACAACGAATCAACATGGTAGCAGCAGTCGAACTAGATGGAACTACGGTTCAGTCGCACACAAACGACGACCCTACCGAACAACAACCGATCATCTTCGACAACGAAGGATTCGACGAATCCAAACTACTGGAAGGAATGAAGACGGAGGCCAACCAAATGAAACTACACGAAGTCTACGACGAAGTAGACATCTCTACACTCGACCCTGCAACCGTACATGAGGCGATACCCACAAGATGGGTACATCGCGATAAAGGTACTACGGTACGCTCACGCATCGTCGCAAAAGTCTACAACGAGAAGGTGGAAGACGAAGACTCAGTCTACGCGTCTACACCAATGTTCACGATGCTACGAGTGCTAGTACTCATGCAACTTGCACTACCGCATTGGGTTGCACGTCTAGGTGACGTATCTACAGCCTTTCTACACGCACCACTTTCACAGCACAACGAAAAGCCAACCTACAATTGGCCACCGAAAGAATTGTGTCCACAACAGGACAAACTGTGGCGACTACGAAAAGCAATGTACGGACTACGCAGTTCACCGAAAGCATGGCAGGACTACCTGGCACAAGTCCTACATTACTTGGCTTCAAGCGACTAAAGTTGGAACCCAACGTCTACGTCTCTCCAGACAGAGACTGCTACATCATGGTGTACGTCGATGACCTACTGGTTCTCGGAGACAAGGCTACAACGGATAAGACCTTCGAAGCCGTACAGAAACGAGTGCTACTTAAGCACATCGGCTACATCGAACCATAACATCCACAACAATTCCTTGGAAGGATCATCGAACACCACGGTGACTACATCACACTGGGTTTGGCTAACTCCTACATCAACGACATCATCGAAGAAGCCAGCCTTAAGAACTGCAATCCAGTGGCTACACCTGGAATAGCACACTACAAGCCCACTGTGGAAGATGAAGCACTACTGGATCAAGAACAACACCGCAGATACAGACGTGTAGTAGGACAACTACAATGGCTTGCCTACACACGACCGGACATTGCCTACGCCACCAAAGAACTAGCAAGAGACCTCACAGCACCTACAGAACTCTCCAACAAAAGGGCAAAACATCTACTACGGTACCTTCAAGGAACCCAACACTACAAGTTCATAATACAACCAACCACTACACTCGAAGTCCAGCACCAACAACTGCCTCGACCTTGAAATACATGTCGATGCTGATTGGGCAGGATGCCCAACTACACGCAAATCAACTTCAGGCTTCAACATCGAACTACTTGGCACAACAATCGCATTTGGAAGCAGAACACAAGCTACAATTGCACTAAGCTCAGCTGAATCCGAACTTTATGCAATCTGCGCAGGAGTGAATAAAGGACTACACCTTCGATCATTCCTACTTGAAACCAACATATGCACTACTGTCAACATGCACATACACACCGACTCCACAGCAGGCAAAAGCATTGCTACAAGACAAGGATCAAGCAAACGAGCAAAGCGCATCAACCTCAAGTTTCTCTACACCCAAGACCTCATCAAGTACAACACCATCAAAATCATCAAGATCAACACACTACACAACAGCGCAGACATCTTAGCCAAATACACATCCAAGGAGACGCTCGCACGACTGATACAGTCATTGAGCATCAGGCTGTAACTACAAGCATGCAGGACAACAGCAGTTTCACAGCAGTTTCACTACACGCCAATTTTCTCACAACGGCGGAATTTTCAGTGACGTCACATCTACACACATTTGCACACATTTTCACTCTTGCAACTACATTACAGTTTGCATGTAACCCCAAAGTAAGTATTTGTAACAGTAACTACATGTGTATCACTTTTGCACCATGGCGGCTTTTGGCGGCAAAGTCAAAACTACATTTGTTGCTTGACTAAGGTCTGCCCGCATCCTGGAGCCCACTACAGGCTCAATTTTGCCCGTTTCACACTCGCCCGTGCTGACTACAATGGCGTCGCGCCAGGATACTACAGACCTGGAAATGCCGGTCGCAACCACACCAAGGGAGACTACCGACAGCAGCGACCGCGGCACTCTACCGGAGCCTGACTACGATGAGACAACCTACAAATTCAACCATACAGCACCTGGCTACATCACACCTTTCTACAAGCCAACTAGCATCAAGGACCGCTACAACTTCACAGAGTTTCCAACTGCATCACCAATTACAACTGCCGACCGCATCAACTACTTTGAGCTCTACACTGCGCTGACTCTTGAAGAGTATCAACTACTGAGCTTACAACAAGAGAAGCTCTTAACTGGGTTAGACCACACTCTAACCATTCGATGCATTCCTGGAGACCTACGAATGCCTCACTACGACTCCACACTTTTCAGCACTACAATCGACGAGGCATGCAATCTGTACTACTACCACACCACCTCACTACACACTACAACTGGTTACCCAAACGACTTCATCATCGTCAAGTTCCTCGTGGACCAAGAACTACTGTTGAGGTATGTTACCTCAGGGCAACTACTTCATTTTGCGAGGGACTACATCTCCTACTTGTACTCCACCAAATCACCCTACTACACACCCATGGCACAACAGGCACAACAGATCTACAAGGTGGACTTTGACATGAGCGAGTTCACCAAGACCTACAGTTTGAAGAACAACTACGTGTGGAACTACCACATGCCGATGCAACTACCTGAGTTGCTACATTACATCAACCACACCGACCAACTACTCGACTTTCAACAGAAAGCACTCTACACCATCCTCTTCAAGACCACGCAACACTACGGATTCACACTACTCACAATGACAGAACTCAGCGCAGCACAACGACAGCAACTGAACCACTACCTGCGAGCCAACAAGATCACGCTACAGCCTCCAGAGATCGACGATGATAGACTACGTGGAGCACCAGACTTCAACAACTACTTCACAACCAACTACTTCGGCGCACTGGACAGCCGACTACAGGCAGTCCGCAACCACAGAGCTCAAAACTGGCAACACCACATTGGATGATCACTACATTTTGAACTGGAACTACATCCAACTTCAAGTGCTACAGCGAGCACTACTGAGAGTTCCTTCTCACCCGACTAAAAGTTGACTGCGGTCCTTTAGTCATGTGGGACAGTTGAGCCCTACTACATAGCATGGATTTAACTAGGAATCCATGTTGCCACTACAAGAGGCAAAACATTTTGCGGCTTCTTGTAAACTACATTTGCAAGTTGGCACTACTTTGGGCCCCTGACACAGTTTGCCAGTTTTAGGAAACTACAAGTCCCTCAAACTGAGGGGGCGTGTCAAGATACATGTACTACAGTTTGCATTGCATTGACTGCACTACATGTCAGTCTTGTATGCACGACTACAGGCCTTGAGCTCTCGAGTGATTTGCATAAAACAGGAGCGGCAGATACTACAGGTTTGTGTTATTGAAACAGCACTACAAAAGCACTTCCACTTTAACGAGATTGAGAGAGAGAGAGAGAGAGAGAGAGAGAGAGAGAGAGAGAGAGACTGGCGCAGGTTCTTATCATTGGCATAGAGAATTGCTCCAGACCCGACTGTTTGTGTTCAGTCAAGCTATATCAAGCTTGCCAGCAGGTGCTTATTTTGCTTGACCAAGACTGGAGTCTTGGAACTTTGACGCCGGCTCACGATTCCAGCGATGCTGCAGAGCCGTTCAGTTTGGGGCATTTGCTGACGATCCCCTTGCCAGATGCGCAGGGACCTTGCGTGTCTGATGCATGATACTGGCGATCCTGAAAAGTTGCTCAGTTTGGGGCATTTGCTGATGATCCTGTTACCAGGTTTGAAAGGTCCCCCAGAGCATCAAAAGTGACCTTGTGTTTTTGACGCATGATGCTAACAAAGCTGGAGAGACTTTCGGTTTTGGGCATTCGTGGGCGGTGTTCATGCATGATGCTGGAGAGCTGCAAGGTTTGGGCACTTGCTCATGATCCCTTTGCCATTAATGTTGAACAATGCCCAAAAAGTATCAATAGGGACTTGTTGTTTGTTGGGGCATTTGCCGAGGATGCTGTCATCAAACTTGAAAGATCCCCACAGGCTATTAGCAGGGCTTGTATTTATTTTATAGTTGCGGATGATGCTGTCATCAAACTCAAAAGGCCCGCGCAGGGCAGCAGTACGAACCTTTGGCGCGCCAAACCCTGAATAAGTGCTGTCAACACCACAGAAAGGTCCGACAAATCGGACCAACTAGGGGATGCTTTTGGTGGGAGAGGTGGTTGGTGCATGTGGGGAGGCAGCCTATGGAGAAATCAGCTTCGTTCAATGCTGGTCAGGCCTCGAGCTGTGTGTTGCTGATGCCCGTGATGCTGGTGATGCTGGGGCCGGGTATGCTGTTGATGCTGATGAAGCCGGTGATGTTGGAAAGGCCTTGGAACCGGGGGAATCGAACCCCACACGTCTTCAGGCACAGGGCACAGGGCACCACACACCCCAGTCAAGAAACGGACCGTGCGTGGGAGGGGAAGGGGAGGGCAATGCGTCATTCTCAAGTCCAACACGCTGTTTTGTAGTCGGCGGATATTGCGCCTATCAACTAAGGCTGCAGGTGTGACTTGCGCCCGCCCCGGGTGCTCAAAGCCGTCTTGGAACGGCGCGCAGGGCGAGTACTGCGGCCCGGCCAGCATTGTACGAAGCATTTCCAAGCAAGCTGGCAACACCTTGCTTCCACTGTTCCATTTGCACCCCGGTGATGCTGATGGAGCGTACTATACGTGGCGGTTGGTTCGATGGGTCAGTAACTGGTTTCGTTCTGAGGCGGCAAATCGTGCCGAGACAGCTCAACTTCTGCTGCGCCAACTGCAGCAGCTGCTTGGCAGGCGTTTGGGTGTTACGAGTATTGTTGTTACCCATGGAAGAAGATTGTTTGAGGAAGTGGCGCAGATTCCTATCATTGGCATAGACAATTGCCCCAGACCGGAGCGTGTGTGTGTGTGTGTGTTTGTGTTTGTGTTTGTGTTTGTGTTTGTGTTTGTGTGTTTGTGTGTTTGTGTGTTTGTGTGTTTGTGTGTTTGTGTGTTTGTGTGTTTGTGTGTTTGTGTGTTTGTGTGTGTGTGTGTTTGTGTGTTTGTGTGTTTGTGTGTTTGTGTGTTTGTGTGTTTGTGTGTTTGTGTGTTTGTGTGTTTGTGTGTTTGTGTGTTTGTGTGTTTGTGTGTTTGTGTGTGTGTGTTTGTGTGTTTGTGTGTTTGTGTGTTTGTGTGTGTGTGTGTGTTGTGTTGTGTGTGTGTTTTGTGTGTGTTTGTGTGTGTTTGTGTGTGTTTGTGTGTGTTTGTGTGTGTGTTTGTGTGTTTGTTTGTTTGTTTGTTTGTTTGTTTGTGTGTGTGTGTGTGTGTGTGTGTGTGTGTGTGTGTGTGTGTGTGTGTGTGTGTGTGTGTGTGTGTGTGTGTGTGTGTGTGTGTGTGTGTGTGTGTGTGTGTGTGTGTGTGTGTGTGTGTGTGTGTGTGTGTGTGTGTGTGTGTGTGTGTGTGTGTGTGTGTGTGTGTGTGTGTGTGTGTGTGTGTGTGTGTGTGTGTGTGTGTGTGTGTGTGTGTGTGTGTGTGTGTGTGTGTGTGTGTGTGTGTGTGTGTGTGTGTGTGTGTGTGTGTGTGTGTGTGTGTGTGTGTGTGTGTGTGTGTGTGTGTGTGTGTGTGTGTGTGTGTGTGTGTGTGTGTGTGTGTGTGTGTGTGTGTGTGTGTGTGTGTGTGTGTGTGTGTGTGTGTGTGTGTGTGTGTGTGTGTGTGTGTGTGTGTGTGTGTGCGTGTGTGTGTGTGTGTGCGTGCGTGTTTGTGTGTGTTTTGTCAAGCTGTAGCAATTTTGCCAGCAGGTGCTTGTTTTGCGTGGCCAAGACTGGAGTCTTTGAGTCTTGTGCCTGGCTGGCGACTAAGGCTGCAGGTGTGACTTGCGCCCGCCCCGGGTGCTCAAAGCCGTCTTGGAACGGCGCACAGGGCGAGTACTGTGGCCCGGCCAGCATTCCGCGAAGCATTTCCAGGTGAACTGGCAACACCTTGCTTCCGCTGTTCCATTTGCATCCCTGTGATGCTGATGGAGCGTACAATGTGTGGTGTTTGGTTTGGCGGGTCAGTAACTGGTTTCGTTCTGAGGCGGCAAATCGTGCCGAGACAGCTCGACTTCTGCCGCGCCAACTGCAGCAGCTGCTTCACAGGCGTGTGGGTTTGCAGGAGTGCAAACGTGTTTGGCAATGTATGACTGTTCAACTTATGCGGCCGCGCTGTGTTCGCGGCATTGGATCAAGCTGGAACAACTATGACAACGCATGCTCGGCCTTTAATAGCATTCAGGGGGGCTGCTTCTGATGCCCGGCGTCGCTCTGATCACAGGAGAGATTCTGCCTTGAGATCATGATTTAGCAGCATGTCACCAATTGCTGGCTGGAGTTTCAGCGCTCCAGCAAGTTGAGCGCATGAATAGGTTCGTGGCCCATTCGGAGTTCTCTGAAATAGGGCTGGGAAGATTTAGATGTCCCACAGGCAATGAATCATCATCAGGAAAGCTGGCCTTCGCTAGCTGAAGTCTTTGCTCGCGTAGCAAGCTGAGATGGCCAATGGGCTAAAATGCATTCTGCAACATTGGTTTCCCTGCAATTCTGCAAATCCCCCCCCTCTTCCCTCGCTTCCGCCGCCGCCTGCCCCCGCCCCCCCACCGTCGCTGTGTCCTAGCTTTTCTCCTCGCTCTTCTCCGCTCTTTGTTCAGCTCTGCTTCTCATTCCCCACTCTCCTTCCCCGCTATGATTCCCGCTTGCTTTGTCGTTCTTCTCCTGGCTCTTCTTCCTTCCCAGCCATTTTCAACCCCCCTCTCCATTCATGCTTCTTGTGAGCTTTATTGGGGGATTGCTTAGGCCCTGTCGTGGTCAAAACGACCTCGTTATTTGGTGCTGTCTTTTGGCATTTGTTGCGCGGCCGTCCCCTGCGCGCATTATTTACTGTGCGAACTGTCCGGCCTGCGCTTCCCGCGTAATGCTTCTTCCACTTCCACGCGCAGTAGCCAAAACAGTGCCACATACAGAGGGCTATTTGCAAAATTGTTGGCTGCTTCTTCCCCTCCAATAGTCCAATGCCGTGAAATGCGTGCTCGCTTTCGTTCCTCCTCTTCTCAAGTTTGTTCCCCTGCCCACCGTGGGGTTGCTTTTGGAACTGGCTGGCAGTTCTTGCGTTGGTGAGAATGTCAGGCGGGGGCATCCTGCGTGCCTGCCACGCAGCAACAGTGGCCCGGCTGCGCTCAGTGCCGTGTCAGGTTCATGTTTTGCTTGAGCCTCGCTTTTCTGCAGGAAGCACGCCACAGAAGTCATCCAAACAGACAGTAAGCCCACACACACACACTACCTGGCAGCTTGTGTTTTCTCAAGTGTTTCGTACATTGGTGCATGTTTGTTCTAACAGTTCTGAAGGCAGCGCTTCCTGCTGCCTTGTCTCAAGCTGTGTTCCTGTAGGGGCCTTCGCATGCCCTTGAATTTCGACCAACGTCGAACGATAGTGTCTCGTTCGTGGGGCCTCTGCGCGCGCAGGAAGCAGGCTAGGCTACGGGCACCGGCTTGCAGGGGAACATGCTTGCTCTAGCAGCTTTTGGCTTTGGCCGGAAGTGGTCACTCCTATCTTTGCGTGCTTTGTGACGTGCCTTTGGAAAACGTTGGAAAACCCTTGGTTGATGTTTTGAGGTTTGTGCCGCCCGCGTGCCTTTTTCTGTGCGACTGGGTGCGTTTGGTGTATTTGTCTGTGTGGTTCTGTGAGCCTTCTTTACACTGCCCTGCGCGAAGATTTCACGTTAGACTGCGGGTTCTCCTCGCCTGCCGCTTGCCGCCTTGAGCGTCAACTGCCGCAACACCATCGTCGGATCTGAGGGCGTCTTCTGGGCCGTGTGTCAGCGCACAGTCGTCGCGCACGAGGGGCCTCATTGGTGACCGATCTCAACCACCGAGGAAAGCTCAGGGCCCTCATCGAGTGAGGAGGCCCTTGATGGTGAAAGAAGTGAGCTCAAGACCGAGCAGGGGTCCATGAATGCTACGGTTCGGAGGGCGTAAATGGATCGCGTCGAAAAGGGCCTTGTGTAAAAATAGGTACCAAGGGGACATTTGAGATGCGCGTGTGTTTTTCAAATTCGTTTAAACCCACCTAAAATTAATGAACCCGCGCGGCAGCGCTAGGTTGGCGCTAGGTTCGCGCTAGGATAGTGTAGTATAGTTTGTTGGTGATATGTTTGAAAACGCCTTCATTTCTCATGCTTATGCATTTGGACTGTGTGCGCTAGGAAAAGGCTTCAAAGGTGACCCCTTGCCCCATTTCAGCAGGCCCGAGGCGCGCAATGCACATATGTTCTGCTGCTGACACGCATGGCTTTCTTTCTGCTTGTTGGGCGTCCTTCGCCTTTCGGGGTCGCGTTTCAAAATGTCCACTCTGCAATGGTGCCACTTGAACGATGCTAAGGCCGAAAAATGCCGAAAAGGGCAGAGCTCTCTGGCAGATTTAGATTTGCGACGTTGGCAGCACGCTGACCGAATCAACGGCGTTGCGGGCGCTGCGCCTTCTTTGCTACCCAGAGGAACCGACGTGCTAAGCAGACCGACGATGCGAAGAGGCCCCTTGCTGACGCCGAAAGGCGGCTCGGGAGAGCTGGCGACGGATGACCAGAGAATTGGACGCCTCCCGCTCTTGGGAAAGCAGTCGCCTCCGGCGGCCTCCGGGAGCAAGATGCGAATTTGCCAAGCACGCGCTCACGCTCTCAAGATGCCGGGAAAGGGCCCCGCTGCAGGCCTCACAGTGAGGAAGGAGAATTAAACTGAAGCGGACGACGTCATTCAAGATTGGTGTGGGCACGACCAGCCCTCGGAGAGGCCAGCCATGGCGAGCGAGGCATTTTGCAAAGAAAGGGCCGTGAAAGCGTTGCCAGAGGCCCGCGACGTGCCCCAGCACTGCTGACAGGCGCTGCTGGCAGGACTCTTCTCTGGACTTCAAGCGAGGGGTCTTGTGCCTACAACAAGTTGGCCGAACCCTGCTGCATGCGCCCAGACGCCGCCCGCACCAAGCTGCCAGTGGTCAAGGGCTTGGATTCACTGTCTGACGTCGCTTTATGGGCGTTTATGGGTGTTCAGATCATGATGCAAAAAGATGTCAAATAGTCCTTCGGTTTTGGCATTGCCTCGTTTCTCGTTTCTCGTTACTCGTTACTCGTTACTCGTTACTCATTACTCGTTACTCGTTACTCGTTACAGTTACACCGATGAATTCTCTGAGCATCGGCTGCTCTCCTTTCGAGCGTTACCGTCCAGGAAGGCCTTTGTATGAGGGGGGTTACGCTTGCATCATCGTGCATCACGTGTTTTGTGAATTTGCGCATGTTCGCTTTAACAGTTTGAAGGCAGCGAGTCCTGCTGCCTTTGGTTATATTTTATTTTAAGCTGGGGGCTCTTTTGGACCCGCATCGTCACATCGCGCGACAGCGTCTCAAAGGAGCTGTTGATGGGGAACTGGTTAGGCTGCGGTCGCCAGCTTTCGGGGGGGGACTTGTTTGCACTAGCAGTCTTGTGGTTTGGCCCAGAAGTGACCACCCCTAGTTGTGCGTCCTTCGTGATTTGTCATTTGGAAGGGAGTGGTTGGTGCTTCGGGGTTTGCACCGGCCGCGTGCCGCTTTGTTTTGCGACTGGGTGTGTCTACTTGACTTGGTTGTTTGTTCTTTGTGGGTCTGTCGTTCACATTTTACCTGGCCCTGCGCGAAGGCGCCACACTAAACCATATATTGTGTGATGTCCGTTGTTTCCTGGACTTTTTAGCTCGGAGAGCTCCTTCCGTCAGCTTATGACTTGGAGCCGTGAGAGTTTCCCAAGGTTCGACAGCGTGAAACAGCCGGAGCCCCGGACATGCCACAGGTCGCCAGGTTGCCAGCTCGCCAAGCTACCGCAAGTTTGTTTGTTCCCGGAGGCAGTTCCAGAAGTCTTGGAACACGGGCAGCCCGCCGCAGATCCGCGCCATCTTCAAGATCCACGTGTCTTGGCCTTCACGTGTTTCCTTCCCTTCACCAATTCCACGCCGGGCTGCGGGTGTGGCAGGCGAGCAGCGCGGTAGCAACAGCTTATCACAGGACGGGTTTACTAAAGCATCTTAAGCATCACTTGCCTTTGGTGTCACCTCCAGAGAGGGTACTCGTACGTTGGCTGCATGTGTGCCATTTGCTCCGCCCTGAGTAAATGCAGCAGTATTGGGCCCATGGCGGCGCATGGCAATGGAAGCAAACTCGCCAACCAACAACGGCGCTTTCACGGCACACGAGACTTGGCAGATCATCCCATTCTTTCCATACTGTGTTTGGTGGGATCGGGTAGGATCGCCAGCGAAATTGGAGCGCAAAGGGAGCGCACCCGGTCACCCCAGCATCCGGCAGTGCTGCGCCCGAGGGCAGAGCTGCGCCTTCTCCGGGCAGCCGTGCACCAATCCAGGCAAGCCTGGAGGATTAGCCGCCTTTGGAGGGCGAAGCCGTGGGCCTTTTCTGTTTTTATTTTTAGTCTTTTCACAGGCAGTTGGTTAACAGATGGCGCATGCCTTGCATTGGAAGAGAGCTCGTGTGTGAGCTGTCGAGGCTGCCGAGCCTGTTCTATCATCCGTGGCGGCTTCCAGATCAAGCACTTGTCGGCCAACACACAGAACAGGCGTTCTGGCTGAATGTGGTGCATTGCTGGCTGTTGAGAATGATTGAACAACCAAGTCTTGGATAGTATTGGTAGGTGGGTATTTGTGCTTCTTGCAGCTGGTGGCTACGTTGGCCGCGAGCTGGCTCGGGTTGTGTTGTTCCGGAACGGAACCTGCCAGGGGTGCTTTTGGTCCGGGGCACTACACCTCTGCCAAGTCATCGACGGCAAAGGGTTATGGCAACGTCCTCATTGTCACCATTGTGGCCGCCATGGCCTCAGCTTAGCGCAATTTACGATGGCTGCGGATAGCTCCATCAATTTGGCGTCGTGTTTCTATAGATATATATATATATATGTTAAATTCAATGCTACTGTTGTATACCTGATTGCCTACTGTGAATACCTGTGTGTGAATCAGCGCGGCTGTGGTCCCTTGTCTTATCCGTGCACGCATGTATGGATGGATGGATGGATGGCTCAAGGCCTCGAGATGTAAAAGGGGCCGACAGTGTTAGATGCAGGATGAACCTGTACAGTGACTTGCATTGAGCATCTTGCTGTATTCACTTCCCTCAAGCACTGATCGCTGTATCCAATCTGTCCAGGGATAGAAGGTCTGTGATGCCTCCAGCCAATTGCAAGTTGTGCTCAAGGATGTACTGGAAAAGTCGTGCGCGGAGCGGTTCCTGTACGGCCTGCAATGAGGCATATGTGTGTTGGCAAATGGCCATGGACAAACCTGCATGTTTGCGGTCAAACATGTCCTCTGTGTCCATCGCAATGTTGAGGACAATGTGCTGCAAGATCATGTAGCCATTCGTCCAATTGTAATTCTGGTACAGGTTCCTGATGTCACCACTCACACAGAAAAATTTACCAGTGTTCTTTTCAACCTGTGTCATCACCCAGGTGTGATGCTCCTGTAGCTGCAGGACTAATCCGATGTAGCCGCGGTTGAAAAGTGTGATCTTCTTTTCACACACGCGTTGCAAATTTCAGCTGTATTCAAAGAAACGCGGTGGATGTAGCACCTACTCATGTCTTCGGTGCTGTCTCGGCTGCTGTGGATCAACCAGCTCATGTATTCAATGGCGTCCATGATGCTGTAGAGCATTCCAATGAAGCCCAATGTAGGGGCACGCATGTGGCCCGGAATCTCGTCAACCACATTTGGCTCCTTTGTAGTCACAGTTGTCATGAACGTGTATTGCTCTGTGGTGAGCGGGATCGGATCATGACCGTTGTGTAGTCATTCGGCTCGTCAGGAGCCCTGTAGGCATTTGTGCCCACTGTAGGCTCCAGTGTGAAGCCTTCCGGCACTGTCATCTGCGGATGAATCGACTTGTAGGCACGGTAAGACATTGTCGATGCAACGTATCCCTTTTCAGCTGTGCAGAGGCAAATGTAAATGGCTGCAGAGAAGAAACATGTGATCAAGCTGTCTTCAAACTATCATGCAAAACTGTATTCAAATGTTGTAGTGCAAATGTCGGGTAGTACCATGGCTATGTACCTACCCTAAGTGTTAATTAGCCGGCTGATATGTAGTGAAACAAGGATATGTGACCTGTGCAACTGATGCTTAGCATACTGTGCAAACTTACTACAGTGCAAACTGTGGGTGATACGGTTGTCGTTGCTGTGTGTGATGTCAAGGTTGGCTAGCCAAGCCTACCTTGTACTGATGTCTGTGCAGTGTTTCTGTTGGGACAAACTTTGTCAGTATGTCCGACGGGTTGTGTTCCGATCGTATCTTGCACATTGTGATGATCTTGTTCTTGACCAGTTGTTGCATGAACAAGTATCGTAGTTCTATGTGTTTTGCTTTCTTTGATGTACCTTCTCTCATGGCTATTGATTTTGCCGAGCTGCTGTCTGTGTGTATTCTGATGTTGGTCTTTGTGTCAAACGCCTCCTGAACAAAGTTGCTGATGTAGATGCTTTCTTGTGCTGCTGTACCAATTGCATATAGCTCTGATTCTGCTGATGATAGAGCTATTGTAGCCTGTGTTCTGCTCCCGTAGTGAACTGTAGCTCCTAGGAAATGTATGACAAATCCTGTTGTGCTCTTGCGTGTTGTTTCGCATCATCTGTGTAGACGTCGATGTTGGTTGGGATTCTTCTGTCTTGGATTTGTGCTGTTGGCCTGATGGTGTGTTTCCAATGTCTTGTACCTTTGAGGTACCGTATCATGTGCTTGAGTTTCTTGTTGCCCAGCTGTGTTGGTGCTTGTAGGGATCTGGCCAGCTCCTTAGCTCCATAGCTAATGTCTGGTCTGGTGTATGCTAGCCATTGTATCTTGCCGACCAATCGCCTGTATGCTGAGTGCTGTTCCTGGTCGAGTGGTGTTTCGTCTTCTATTGTAGTTTTGGGATGTGATATCCCGGGTGCTGGTGCTGCATTGCATGTTGTCATGTTGGACTCTTCCAGGACGTTGTCGATGTAGTTGTCCTCCAGGCTGATGTCGATGTGGTCTCCTTTGTGCGTGATGTTCCTTCCAAGGAAAGTTGTGAGTTTGCCTGTTGATCGAAGTAGGACCTGTTTCATGATTTTGTCGAACAGGATGTCTATCCCGGATTGTTCTCCGATGAACAGCAGGTCATCTACGTAGACCATGATGTATGCTGTTCCGGATTTGTTCCTGTGTACGATTGATTCTGTTTTGAGCCTTGTCAGCCCTAGTGCTGTAAGGACTTCTGCTATGTGGTCCTGCCATTGCTTGGGCGATGATCTCAATCCGTAGATTGCTTTGTTCAGTTTCCACATTATGTGTCTGTTATTGTCGTCGTAGAACTCCTGTGGTGGTCTCATGATGATGTTGAGTGCTGCTGCTGCTGCATGTAGGAACGCTACGCTTACGTCGCCTGTACGTACTGCCCAGTTGTTTGTCAACGCCATTGTAAGCAGTATCCGTAGGATACAGAACAGTGGTGTACTTGCGTAGATTAGGTCGTTGTCACTGATCTTATCGGTGTATCCTTTTGCGACGATCCGTGCTCGTACTTCCTGTTGTTTCGGTCGAAGTACCCATCTTGACTCTACGATGTTGGACCGTTGTTCGGCTGTGAGTGTGTTGCCGTCGATTTCCGTGTAAACTCCTTGTTCCTTCATTTGTTGTATCTCCTTCTTCATTCCTGTTGCTACCTTTGTTGGATCCAGTCCTTCTGTACTGTTCAGTATGGGTTCCACGAGTATCCTTTCATTCTCTATCTCCTGTGGATCCTCATTTGAGATTGTTTCAACCTGTTTGCCATCCTTTGTTGTGACTGTGATTGCGTTTATCCTCATTTTGCGTTGTGCTTGTTCTCCTGTAGCAGGTCTCTCCTTTGCTTGTGCTCCTGCTGTTGTCTTCTGCTGCTTGCTTGTACTGCCTTCTGTGACTTCGTCCGGTCGTGGTCGTGTTGGTGATGTAGGCATCGGTAGTGCCGGTCGTTGTGCCGTAGGTGGCGCTGTAGCCATCGGTGATGTGGGCTCTGTTGTTCTCTGCTGTTTCGTCGGCGAGCCGCCTTCCTTTTGTTCGCCGGTGTTGCGCTTGCTGTCTGCTGTCGTGCTTGTTGTAGCGTCCTTGTGCTGCTTCGCCGTTTGCTGTTGTCGTTGTGGTAACGGCAGCATTGTTGGCGTCGTTGTGGTCGGCGCTGTTGGTGTCGTGAGCGCCGATGCTGGTGCACGCCAAGGTCCGACGTTTATTACGTCGAAAAGTTGTTGGTTGCACTTGTGCGGTTTGACCTGTCGTCGTATTATGCGTGTACGTAGCACCTTGTTGTGTACTCCTATCAGGGATTCGCTTGTGGTTGTATCTTTCCCAAGCCATATTCCGTTGTAGAAGCGTGGCTCTAGCTTTGGGAATTGTTTCACTGACGAAACCATGTACTGCACTGTTTCGCCGAATTCACACAGCGGCGTATGTTGCTCTTTGTGCCATCTGTTGTAGAAGCTTGTGGATCCGTTTGCGTGTATGGCGTATCTGTTCACGATGTATGCGCTGTGTCGCACTGTCCACGGCATTATCGGGTGTGTCATCGTGACTGTTCTATTGTAGCTCTGCAGTATTTGTGCTCTCAGTGTTCGTATCTGTCCGAAAAGTGTGCGGTGTGCTCGCTCTACGCCGTGTGGTTATGTTTCCCATTGTGTTCGCTACTGCCTTTGCGAGTGCTGTCAAGTAGTCTTCCTGGTCTGATTGTAGTATCACGTGTGTTGTTCTGCCGCATTCAACCAGGAACTGTTGTAGTTGTTGTACAGCGTAGTCGAAGAGTCTTTGCTTTTCTGTCAGTTGTAGTGCCATCATCATTCCTGATTGCATGTCGATTGCTGTGAGGATTGGATGTACCTTGCTGTCGTCGAAGCCTTTCAGGTACGCGAAGTCGAGTTGTATTATTGGAAGTGTGCTCTGTTGCTTCGGGTGGTTGTTTGCTCTGCCTCGTGCTTGTACGCATATTGGACACCAACTCCTGTACGGAAGATGTGTCACGTTGTGTTCCAGCACCTCCTGTGGTGTAGGCTGCTTAGGTGCTTGTACCGCTCTTGCTCTTCTTCCTTGTTGTTGTTCTTCGTCGTCTGACTCCAGCTGTGTTGGGTACTGTTCTTGTTCCTCGAAGTTTGTCCAGGGTGTGTTGTGTACCTTTGGTTGCTGTGCTGTCCATTCATTCTGTATGACCTTGGAGTTGTCCTCGTTTCCTGCTGGTCGTATCTTTGTCAGCTTGTACGGGCTCAGCTTTGTGATGTCCGGTCAATCGTCTGTTTGCTCTGGTATGTAAAAGGCTGTGCGAGGTTGTACGTGGACTCGTTTCCAATGTGGTCCTTCTCTGTACCAGTAGTCTCCACCGGGTTGTTGTTTGTGTTGTCTCCAGCTGCTGTTGTTGCTGTATTGCCGGTTGTGGTTGCTTTCCCGTGATCCTCGCTTGTGGTCTGTATTGTATCACTTGTGGTGTGACTCTCGGTGTTGTGATCTCCTTCTGTTGCGGTTGTTGTTGCCTCGCTGCCAGTTGCTGCTGTAGTGTGTCCGGCAGTGTTGTACCTTTCTTTAGCCTGAACACTGTCTCTCCTTTCCACAGTGTTGGTTGTGCCTGGTTTGGATTGTCGAGGTGTTGGTATCGATCCTCTATTGTTCTTGTTGTGCCATCCTTTTCTTTGATTGTTGTCCTTCTGTAGTTCTCGAGTCTATCTGTCGAGACGGGGCACTGTGTTCGTGTTGGTGTGAACATTGTTTTCGTGTATTGCCGATGTACTCTGACGAGCTCTCCTTGGCTGTTGAACTGGCAGTAGTCTCCTGCATATCCTGTGTACTTTGCTCCTTGTGGTGTCAGTGTAGTTGTTGGTGCCATCATTGCTACCTGTCCTTTCTCGGTGTTGTTTATCCTCAGCTCTGTTCCTTGTGGTAGTGTTGTGACCTCTGCTTGTAGGAAGAGTAGTCCATGTGCTCTTGTGATGCTGCTGTCAAAGCCTTTGTCGTGGTGTATCCTTGGGTTGTCATCCAGTACAATCTGGAATCCTTGTTCTATCAGTCTTGTCACTGATAGAATCGGTTGTTTGATGTCACACACGTAGAACGGTATGACAATGTGTTGTCCGTTGATGTTGTTCATACAAACCCATTTGTATCCGTGTAACTTGATTGGCTGGTTTGTCACTGTTCTCAGTTGTGGTCCATTTCCCGGTGTCAGTGGTTGTATCGGGAACTCTGTTGCAAACCATGGTGGGCAGACATGTGTAGCTGCACCACTGTCGATCATGAGATCGATGTATCTGTGGCTTGTGCCTTCTTGTTGTTGCACTGTTGCTGTAGCAATTACTACCTCTGCAAGTCCTGAGACTACCAAAGGCATCTGTTCATTGCCATGTTGTATTGCTAGTTGTGGCTGATGAGGTTGTACTTGTGTCTGATCCTTGTTGTACCAGTTTCCATCGTAGTTGTTGTTCTGGTACCAGTCGTCAGTGACGTCGTTGTTCTCCATGTTGCCGCTGTCGTAGTTGTAGATGGCCACTCTGCACTGCTTGGCCATGTGTCCAGGTTGTCCGCATCTGTAGCACACATTTGTGGCTTGCTTTCCTTTTGTTCCTTTGCCTCCTTTGTAGTTGTTGTTGTATCCTCTACCTTTGTGGTATCCTTTTCCTTTTCCTCTGTTTTTGTTGTATCCTCCTTTGAACGGATTTCCTTGTCCTATCGGCTGGTTGTCTCCTTTGCCTCCTTTGTAGTTGTTGTAGTTGCCGTAGCCGCCGTAGCCTTTTCCTCTATTGTACTTTCCTTTGCCTTTACCTTTTCCTTTCTTGCCCTTTCCTTTGTTGTACCATGTTGCTCCTATGTCCATTGGTGCTGGGCCTTGGTTGTCACTACTTAGACTTGTAGCCGCTTGTAGTTTGGCGAATTGTGATGCTGCTCTGTGGTATTCTATCACCAGTGATCTGATTTGTGCATAGGTTGTAATGTTGCCTGCCTGTAGTTGTAGGTGTTGTTGTAGTGGGCCTTTTGTCTCGTTTAGTAGGATTGCAATCTTCACTGCATCCGGTAGTAGTGTTCTGTTGTCTTGTTCGTACTTGGCGAGTTGAAACTCCCATGTTGTAAAGCTCTCCTCAAACTTGTTCTCGTCGATCTGTGGTTTGAGCAGCTTTGTAAGGTAGCCGATGCTTCTTGTACCAAGTGGTAGTGAGTAGCGTAGGTGTAGTTGTCTCCATGTCTCGAAGCCGTTGCCTTGTAGGTTCTGTCTACAGATTGTCGATGATGCTCCATCGCAGGTGTTGACGAGGAGGAAGTGTAGGTCTCCGCAGAGTTGTAGCCATAGGTCTGCTGTTTCCTGATCTGGCGCGGCTTGTTCCAGTTGGTCGTTTGTGATTGCTTGTGGTGATTGTTCTGACTGTCTCAGCAGTCTGTTGTATGATGACTCTTGCAAACCGAGGTATGCTGTCATCTTGTACTTCCACTCTTCAAATGTGGAGTACTCACCGTTGAACCTTGGTGGTGATATTCTGTACCTGTGGACTCCTGACAGTTGTTGTTGTAGTTGTGCTTGCTGTGCATTTCCTTGTGCCGCCATTGTCACTTACTGTGCTACTGTGTACTTGGTTGTGTGGATCTTTCCCAGGTGTGGTGTTGCTGTAGTCAGTTGTGCTCCGCTACCATGTTAAATTCAATGCTACTGTTGTATACCTGATTGCCTAATGTGAATACCTGTGTGTGAATCAGCGCGGCTGTGGTCACTTGTCTTCTTTGTGCACGCATGTATGGATGGATGGATGGCTCAAGGCCTCGAGATGTAAAAGGGGCCGGCAGTGTTAGATGTAGGATGAACCTGTACAGTGACTTGCATCTTAACAATATATGCAGCGTTTGGCCAAGTGTTTGTTTTTTCTGGTTTCAGATCCTAGAGCTCTGCAGGTCGGGATCACCGACGTGGTGCAGGACCCCACGTTTGGTTCTCAGTTTGCTGTTCGGAGACTTTGAGATCCTGACTTATTTTCACGAAGCGCATTGACCGTATGCCAGGTTGTCGGCTACTGTTCTTGCCAAACGGCTTGGTGTGATGACAAACGCAGCCGCAAGCCGCATCTCAGTTCTGGAAGGCCGCGGCTGTGGCCAGACAGTTGTGCAGAGATGGCACATAGCCCTGGTACAATTTGCTTTCAAAACTGTATGGAAACGGCTGAGTGTCAGTGTGAGACAACAGAGGCCCTTGCAAACCGATATATAAGGGGGAAGCTCGGTTCCGCTGGCCAAGTTGCGGGTTACATTAGTTACGTTAAAATGAATGCATTATTGTACCCACCACCAATTCTGCAAGGATTGCCTAGTATAGATCCTTGAGGTCGGCGCCGCTTCCGCCTGGACGCCATTCACGAGTGGCCAACAAGTCCACTGGCAATGATGAACTGATGGTCCCTGGCGACGACCAGATGCTGCCGTCTTACTTGGTCCTGTTCTGAGAGCGGTGATCAGAAGCCACTGGGCGCAAAGGCACTCTCTGCAAAACTTGCAAGAGCGCCTGTGCTGCTCTTAATTTGTGGCACCCGCCAGGCAGTGCTCCTAAACGCCCCAGCGCGGAGACTTCAAAGCACTGCTTCAACGAATTGCCTTTCTAGAGCACTGCTCAGCGTCCAGCGGTGTCATTTTTGATCATTGTATTGACTTTGGCAGGACTTGCGCAGGACCAAAGTCAAAATGAGCAAAAGCAATATCATGAGGGCTCAAACAAGGCTTGTCTTGACGCTGCTAAACTCGCAGACTCGAAATGCACTTTTGCTCCAACTCCAGTGGCATTGTCAAATTCAGCCATGGACATGGTCAACTTGCAGCTATCAAATGCTATTGGTGCATATGGAACGGTTTCTGATTTATGTAGGATGTTTCTGTTTGGTACGTATAAGCGTCATTCCACACGGTTCACGCCAGCGTAAACAGTTGCAACCATTTGCGGGGCGGGTGCTTCTTATAATATGCTGTGCGGTTTTCTCTTGATGCCCGAACTTTATATTTTGCAGGTAGGAAACTCCCTAGAACGAAAGGTACCTTCTGTACTTCTGAAGGGAGGGTTCCCTTGATCAACTTTCTTGGTTCTCAGGAGACAGAGACATAACATCATTGTTCAGTGCCATTCAATGTACACACCTGGATCGCACAACGGGGTGTGATAACTTCAAATGAAGATGTCCTAGACAAGACAAGTGCTTTTGACGCTGACTGAACATGCGAAACTATTTGCTGTCACAAATTGTTGTCACGGAGCCCGGTTGAGCAGTGAAGTTGGGAAATTTGCGTGTGATATCTCCATTTCAGTGTCCCTGCATGCAGCTCTTTGCAGACATGTCATGGCCAGATGCCACCCGGAAACAGTGCCAATGTCTCCTTGCAATGAGCCTTTCGGTAGATGTTGGACCCCCTTCGCCTTCGGCTGTGCCTGAAACAGCCAGAACGTAGCAGGGCAGCTTTGTTTTCACAAGTTCGCAGCAAAGGAGATGCGCACGTTGGGACATGACGGACACGCATGTCGAAATTCATAAGGCACCGGGGACAAGTGGGACAAACCATGTCAGCCTCACTTGCCCTGCAAGTTGTGGCGACTTCCATGAGGAAGCCTTTGCATTTGGGCGGACCTGCACATTGGTGCCTTTCTCAGCAGCATTTGGCGCAAGACCGGTCGACCTGCGAGGGCAATGGCAAGCTGGTCATGGCTTGGAGCTGGGAGGTGGCAGGCCTATGACAACGCCACCAGCAGGACGCAATCAGGTCGTTGCTTCCCACGGCATCTCATGGCCCACGGCATTCCATTGCATTCCGTGGCATTCCATGGCTCTTTGTCCGCACAGCTCCATGTTCACAAGTGCCTCGCCCGGCTGAGAGGACAATTGAGCAGGCGCACAAGCAGGGCCAGGCAACTGTCCGCATTGCCTTGAAGAACGGCCAGTATGACATTGACCTCAAGAAGATGCAGCAGGCAAGGCCGTCAAAGTGGCTGCACTTGCGCATCCAGTACTCCAAGCACCTTGTTTTTTGCGAAGCTTGGCAAACTCGTCCTCAATTCTGGGTGACAAGGACAACGGCGATTCAAGCAAGTAGGTGAGTCCGCGCATACAACAGACCCAATCATGTAACAGATTTGAGCGTTCCTGAATTACGCATGCTCGCAAGCCTTCTATCATTACTGCAAGAGGAGAGCATGCACGCAACCGCCGCACCATTGAGCAGTTTATGATTCAGCAAAAGCAATACTCATTGGCCACAAAACCCCGGCGTCAGCACACCGCCTCGCCTCTTGCGCAGGCATGATTGTGCTCTATGCTTGCGGATGCTCTCGTTTGCTCATGTTGTTATGTTAGATTGAAGGCGTGATGTGCGTTTTGTTCTATGCTTCTGGCTGCTGGCTTGCAGCTGGCAAAGCTCCATGGCAAGTCGCAACTTCCGCTCCGCAGCACAGGTGCACGCCACACGCCCCAGCAAAACGCGGACGATTCGGCGAGAGGATGGCCAGGCCAGGAGCGTGTTGCGCGCGTGGCAAGAGGCAAGAGGGTTTTGCTGTCACTGAAGGCAAGCTCGACCGCATCGACATGTTCAGCAGCCACATCGGCAAGATCAGTCAGGTCAAGCGGATCGTCCACAGACGAGTTGAGCTTGGCAACTCGGCGTACCGAGCCGCTTGACATGCTGCTGGGCAAGTTGAAGTTTGATCAGTTAACAAATGTGAGAGAACTGATGTTGCCAGATTTGTTTGTCCTTTTCAGAAGTGTGCTTGCCAAACTTTGGCAAAGCTGACTACCTCACTCGTCGCCATGTTGTTCAGGCAACTAGGAGCCTCAGACCAGCCAGGTCTCGCAAATGCAAGTGCTGCATATGCAGATTCCCTGCTGCTCCGTAGCTTCAGAAGACGAGCAGCTTGGCAGCAGGGCGGTTCCTAAGCGTGCTGGAGAGACATGCTGCCAACAACTTCTCACTACCTGTTGCCTGGTTGAATGGAATCTTGCTGAACAGTTCAATCCACGCTCTCCTGTCAGACAAGCCAAGGAAGAGTTCAGTTCAGTTGTGTGGCGCTCAGCTCGCCCATTGGGAGATGTTCATGCATAGTAAAAGGCAAAGTGAAGCACTGTCTTGAAGTCAAGTATGTCAAGTAAGACTTCCGGATATGCTATTGGTTTCAGCGCTTGTGCGTACTGCTGGGCGACTGGAGCGGAAATGTGGCCAATCGAAGTTGAGAAAGTCATGGAGTCATGGCAATATTAACTCAACTCGACCCAATTTGCCTCGCAGCAGGGTTTAGGGCTAATGCCGCTCTGCATTTCCTTGCGCATTGAGGCAGTTCAGCAAGAAGTGGGACACAAGCAGAGAGCCAGAGCCAAGCATCTCAGAGATTTATACAATCCATGCTGCTTGGACAGCACTCCTACTTTGACCTATTGCAGAAATGTGAGGGCGTAGGAGCCAAACGGGATTTTTGACATAATGGGGCATGTGCAAGAGGCATGATCCTCAAGGAGCCCCAGGTGAACTAGGTCCACAATTTCCACGGCTGGTATTTTTGCCATAGCTCGCACAGCTAAAATGGCCTTCCAATGCTTGTAGAAACCTGAAGCCTGAGAGTGACTATGGTTTGCTCAAGCAGGCGGCAGCAATCATTCGGGGCATCAAGTTCGTTTAATTTCAGGGAAGCAAGCCTGCACACCAGCCTTACTGTGACTCGTCGGCCAAACGTTTGTTTTCAGGGTTCCCCAACTACTTGTTGTTGAGAACATATTACAAGCATTCTTGTCAATTGGTTGTGCGTGCGCAGTGCGGCGGGAAGGCATTGTGGCACGTATTCTTATTGTTTTGTGTCGTGTCGGTTCAGTGAACCTTGGCAATTCAACACCTCAATGGCGACACTGGAGATTAGGAAATTTGTTGCAGACCTGTCAGTGCATCAGGCGGGCTGCATTTGCAGGATGTCATCGTTCTGGAAAACTAGCGACCCCCAAGTGAGTGACAAGACCGGAGCTTTGCCTGAGTCGGCTGGGCGTAGTTGAGTCCACAGCAGGAAGCAACCAGAGGATGACTGCACATCAGCCCGCGCAAGAAAGCAGCTTCAGCTATAGTAGCAAACTAGACGTCGAGAAAGCAATCTGGGTGCAACGTTGCGCGCCGAGGTCAGTGCAACTGTGCAGGAGCGCTTCACGAGGCTTGTCACATGAGCTGAAACTGTTTTTCAATTCAAGACCAGTTGCAAACAAGGCATGAGGCAGCCTGTAGAAACCACTCGGGGAGTTACGGCCGAATCGGCTGAGTCGCTGCGAGTTTCCGCAGAGGTGCTGCGAGGCGATTGGGGAGGTCCCAGCGTATGGCTATGGCGAAAGTCCAGGAAACCAGCAGCGGAGGTTCCACGGCACCAGACACCTGTCGGCACACAAGCCGTCTCAAGCAGTCTGAAGCACGAGCGTCTGACTGGCTTGTGCACATTTGCCACGGGCTGCGGCTTTTGCGCACCAGGCCTGGACGTAAGCGCAACAAAAGGAAGCAGATGTTGACCTGACCCTGCGCCATCAAGCTCATTGTTCATAAGCTTCAATCAAGCCCCCCAATTTAATCATTCTGGAGCGGGCGTTCATGCATGTTGTTTTTTACACCCACTGCGAGAGTGTTTATGTGTGCAAAAGCAAAGAGCAAGAGATCCATCCTGTTACCTGGCGCATTTGCCGGCTCCGAGGACAGATCTGCAACTTCAAAGGTCAGCCCTGCGACAGCGAAGGCGAGGCTAAGACTCTAAAAGAGCGGGCTACCGTAGCCTCCAGCCTCGGCAGGTTGCAGCGCCTGCGGCATCATCCGCGAGGGATTCAAGTTGCAGTACATTTCGACGGGCTCCGGGAACAGGCTCATGGCGACACGGGTGATACAGCTTACCCGGCTTCCACACGCAACGTGCCACGTGCTGGGATCGTTTTGCTCAGACCTTTTAGACTCTCTTTCTTGACACCTCTTGACTTCATGATTTTGGTACTGTGGTGAAAGAGACCTCGCTCGCTTTGTTGCATTCTCTGTACAAGTTTATAATTGTTGGCGGAACCGACTTTCTGCCCAATTTGGCATGGAAAAGGTAGCAGGTTGAACTCGAATTTCAAGGAACGGCATGAGATGACGGTGGGACTGCTTGTGCAGGGGAGCCTTTGGAGAAGGGCACTATGCCACCTCAATGTCGGCCACTGCAAAGGGCTATGGCGGTTCGCAGAACGTCGTCATCGTCACGAAGGTGGCAGCTGAAGCCTTATTGCCAGCTTGCATCGTGGACAGTTTGCACAGTTTGCGCAATGCAAATGTGCGCTATGGCATAGAGAGCCCCGAAAGCGCAGAGCATCTAGCTCGTCAGAACACACCCAACTTAATGTCGAACGCCAGCCGCAAGGCTTGCAAACTCTAAAGCTCAACTGGTGCATCGCTTTGAAGGCACCTGAATCTAAGGCGGGCAAAGTCGAGATTGTGCGGCAGACCACGCCTGGAGCTGAGGCAGTTTTCACATTGATGTGGAGCCGCAAACAACATGCGCACCTCTGGTTTCAAAGTGTCACCGAGGACTGCCGCCATTGCTGCTGGCTGCCACAGTCGAGTCGCCATGAAGAGCAACGGTGTGGACGAGATCGTGGTGCCGGATGACGCGCAAATGTTGCCTCTGTTTCTGATCCGATTTGCTTGAGACTGCAGGGTTGGCATGGATGGCAGGGTTGGCAGGCCAAGGCTTGACTTCTCTGCCAGATAGAGTCGCTGGCTTGAAATTAGGCGCCCGCAGCTGAGCCGAGGCGGATGACCTGTTTTACCAGGGTATTTGGCTTAGTTGGATTCTTCCACACCAACCAACCAATTTTGTTCGGTGAGGGCAATGGTCTGTGACACGGCTCAACTTTAGCACCGAGTAGTGAGACACCTCGGCAAGACTTAAGCAGGCAGGTCCCAGGTCAGCCACGCTCGGATGCGCAGAAAGGCCGCTCGCAGCAGCTGATTGGAAGCGTTTGACAGGCCCCCAGTATCAGGGAAGAACCTAAAGACAAGATGAGACATTTTGCAGCGCATGTAGCTTGAAATGTCAGGGAGCTTAGTTACCCATGGAGTCGCCCGGGCAGAAACGCTTCACAACAGCAACGCAGTACATATATCTAGCAAATGGCAAAGCAGTGTTTTTGCTGGCAGCGCGATTGAATTCCTAGTCGAACCTTGGACGTTGTCGTGAGCGTGTCAAGGACGTGGCGCGGGTGTCACCTCTAGCTTTGCAGCCATCGATGCCATCGGTTGCTCAAGCTAGTCAAAGCATAGCGTCGGTCCTTTTGTTGCGTTCTTCGAAGCCAATATGACCTCGGCAGTTGCTTGAGAGTGCGGCGTTGCTAGTTGCTAGTTGGTACTTTGTCTTCTACGCTGGTCCCATCATCCCTTCCTGCGTTAGCCCACGTCACGCGGGTTGTTTTCAAAGATGGTTGCGCGCCCCCTTGTGGGTACAGATGAGGATGGCTGGGCAACGGCCTTCCCGTTTTGCCGCCTACAAGTGGTGACGCGGGCCCATGGTTACCCCCCCCCACCCGTTTGGTCTAATTCCACTTTAGGACATGCAAACTGATGCTGGATGCGCAGGTGAGGTGGTTGCAACGACATTATACGGCAAAAATTCTGGGTGTTCCACGGCCCGAGTGGGGCAGCGACGTACAGGTAAAGGTTGGCGCGCTATCAACCGAAAGGCCCAGCAGCGTGGCGTCGTGCAGCATATTTTGGTGCCTTGCGCTTTCCTTCCTGTTTGATACCGCAGGTGCGAGCCGCTCGCAACGGCTTACGCTGCCCAAAGGCCCGTGTCAGAGTGCGAACACGTCAACGCACGCATCTTGCAATTCATATGCTTGGCGCGCCCATGTAGGGGTGCTTTGGGAGCTACGTCAAGATGCCAAGAGTTTACACTTGCTTCTTGATGCAAACGCGGCAAGACCAGCGGAACCCCGGCTGTACTTCTAGTGTTTTGTAGGTTTCCACATGTTTCCACCCACACTGGGCTGGTGTTCAGCATCTCAGTTGTGCTAGCTACAATCAGTGATTTGTGATCCCATTGGTATGATTTGGGTCGTATGGGCCTCTGTGACAACGGGCGTGCGGAGTTTGCTGGCAAAAAACATGGCATGCGCTTCTTGTGGGTGTTTGAAGCTGTTTAGTCTCAAGACTCGAGTCTTCCAGTGCAGTAGTTAGTCTCAAGACTTGAGTCTTCCATTACAGTAGTTGGCCCAGCATGCTGGAGCTGTGCGCAGGCGTGGTAATCGGCGTGGTACTTGGCATTATTCTCAGCCAGGACCCTCAGCTGTGCAACGCTATCGTTTCCGAGCGTTCACTTTTGGATCCCAGGTGCATAGAAAGGGGGGGATTAGACTAGCGTGACTAGACTTGCTCAGTGAAGGACGGATGCGTGGCCCGCGTGGCCCGCATTGGCCTGGGGGCCAGCCGCACGGGCCGCCTGCTGCGCATGGGGTACTTCTCCTGGGAGGCGTTCGACTTAAAGACGCTGAAGTCAGCCCTGAGGCTTTTGGTGGAGTACCGCATGGACAAGGCTTACGAGACCCCAGAGGCCAAACGCCAGCTCGGGGAGAAGGTGAAGCAGACGCTCTTGGATGCTGGAGGAATCTTTCCCAAGGTAGCGCAAAATCTGGCGGAGCGCCCAGAGATCTTCCCTGATGCAGAAGTGCGGGAGAAGCTCAAAGAGTGTCAAGCAAAGTGCCCCCACATGCCCCTGGCTGAGTTGAGGCAGGCCTATAAGAAGCTACATCCCGACTCCGACCGGGCTTGTTTGCACAAAGTGGACCCTGTGCCGCTAGGCTCAGCTTCCATTGGTCAGGTCCATCGGCTGTCCGACCGGTCAAAAGTCCTGAAGATTGTGAACCCACTCCAGCGGGCAAAGGTGACAGGACAAGAGGCCTTGGTGACGGCGCTGGCGGATTTTCTGGAGGGGGAAGTCTCAGGCGGTCCAGCTAGAAGCGTCGCCCTTGTCTTGAGAGAAGCGTTCAAGGAGGTGCTGAAAGAATTTGACTTGACACAAGAGGCCGACAACATGAAGAGAGTTGGGTTTGCAAACTGCACACTGCATGGAATCCAGATCTCAGTGCCGGAGGTGTGTCAGTCAATCCCTTCCACCTTCACATTGCGCATGGAAAACATCTTCCACACGCCAGGCTTGGAAGCAGCTCAGACCGTGAAACTGGACGAGGTGCTACAAAGCCGTTTCGTGCATCACGCCTTGAAGACTCAGATTCTCAAGGCCTTGATCCAGCACTTCGGCCAGCAGCTCGTCGTGGAGAAGGCGGCTCACTGCGACCCGCACCCTGGCAACATCTACGTGCAGCTTGTCCACGGGGAGCAAGGCGTTCGAGTGGGTCGCATGTGGCTGCTGGACTGGGGTAGCCTCCTGCTGCTGAGTGACGAGCAGCACGCAGCTTTTGCGCAGCTTTTGGCCGTCGCAAGCTGCAAGCGCTGCAAGTCTCCCAAGTCTTGCAAGTCTCCCAGATCTCCGCGATCTTCCCCCCCGGCCAGATCTCCTTCGGCGCTTCCTGCCGTGGAGCGCTTTGAGGCGGCCTTTGGCATCCGCTTCGAAGACGCTCTAAGCTTCGAGGAGAGGCTCGGATTTTTGCTATCCTTTGTCTCAGCCCACCACCTCCAGCAACTGCTCAATGATTGATCATGAGTTTCATCAGTCCACAATATGTTTTTTTTTCCGATTTGTTCGCTCGTTGCCAAGTTGTTATTTTGCAACTTTAACGCCTCCGGCTGACACCGCCAACGTTCCAGGCCTATGGCCGAACGACTTACCTGCATGTTAGTGGCTACAGCAGACCTTTTGCCATGAGTGTAAGTGCCTCAAAGTTCTTCAACAGATTAGCCAAAGGCATCACGCTCCACGCAGATGGTAACGGGAAGCTAGCAAAAGAGTTTGCCAAGAGCAAATGGAAATCAAACGTTTGAGTGGAACTCAATGCCGGACAACCATTGGTGATGGCTGAAAAAGCACTGTCCAAAGTCCCTGAGCAATCGTGAGCCTAGTTCAAGAAGTTGCAACCAGCGCCTTGAATGCCATGCCTTTATAGTTACTGTTAACATACAACCACAAAGATGTTTAGGAAGAGATAGAAAGCTGTGCAGGCAGGCTTGATGCGCTTTGGCATGTCAGGAGAACATGTTACGTCGCGGCCGCTTTTCAATCCCATGTAAACGGCCTCAATAAACTTCAAACCCCCTTGCGTTGGCCACGTTTGGACATGACCGAGCTTGCCAATTTGAAATAAAAAGGCTTCCTTCGTGGGACTTTTGCTATGACCGTATGACGGACGCACCAACGAAGCGGGGGGTCATTCCAAGTTGCATGCTGTGCGTTGACAGCAGCATTTGTCGCTCTCTGTTCCTGATGTTGTTTATTGTTTTCAATGTTGAAGGATGTTGCAAGGCCTCTGCAGGAGATGTGCGCAACTGAGATGCAACATGTAATTTAGCCAAGCCCACCGCTGGCGATGCTGGGGGTGCTGGTGAAACTGAGCAGCCCTGAGTTTAGTCTGCTCTGGAGATGCTAATGATGCTGGTTGCGCCGCTCGTGATGCTGGAAGATCCAGAACCGTCAGCGCCCCCATTCACAGTCAGGATTGGACTTCACGGGTGGCCGTCCCAGAATCAGCGCCCGGTAAAGGGTACATATCACCCCACGGAAAGTTAGCAGCCGGGGCTCCCGGGAGAGTGGAGGGGATAACAATGTGACATCCGCGTGCCCAACACGCGCGCTGTGTGTAGTCGGCGCGTCCGCCCAGGTACGCCAGCAAGGCGGAGGCGCTGGCAGTTCCCAAAATGTCGAGCGCTGCAGTGCAGATCTTGAGGACAGTTTGGGTTTGGGGCTCCCAGACGCATCTTGATTCGATGGAAACTTCCGGCCTTGTTTCGATGAGACTGCGTCCCTTGAGGATAATGAATGCCTTGGGAAGCTACCTGGCCATGGTCCAAGACAACGGGATGGACACAAACACCCGGACTGTCAGCTGCCTGTAATGTCTCCAGGGTGGGCGCTGTGTGACCGATGTGAGCAAGAATTGGAAGGGCTGCTGTGCCAAACCAAGGAAATGGTGTGGTGGGATGAGTTGCAAAGGTCGACGCAGGAGCATTCGATGGAGTCTGCAGAAGAGGAGACTGCAGAAGAGGAGACTGCAGAAGAGGAGTTTGCAGAAGAGGAGTCTTCAGCAACAGATGCCTCAGCACACTCAGCACATTCAGCAGACTCAGCACACTCAGCGCACGCACCAGTGAGCACTGTCACACCAGCAGCATGCATGAACGAGTCCGCCGGAACCTGAGGTAGGGCTCGTGGGTTGGCTGGCCACTAAAAGGCTTCTGGTCAAGCCTCTCGCTTTGTGTTTGCCCGTGGCAGTAGAGGACACGATGGTTGGCATGACCTTTTTGCATCACTTGTCAAATTCCAGGTCATCTTAAAGCTCCCCACCATCTTGGAACTGCATCAATCAGGGAGTCACCAGTATGGGTATTTTTGTTCGCCCTGCAAAGGCAGGCGTAAGATATTGTAAGATGTTGCAGTCGTGCCGGCCACGAGTGTTGGTTCTGGACGGGAAGTAAATCCAGATGAGTTACAAGCAACGGCGCACCCGGCCGTACTGGAAGCCAGGCTCATGCAAATTGCGGGCCACGGCCTGCAAGGAACATGATTGCCAGCCACAATTAGGAGTTTGGCTCATGAGTCCGCGAAATGTGGTTGCACGATGACACTCCTCCGAGGTCCAAGTGGCTGCCTATCTTCCGAGCTTTCCGATCCAGGAGTTTGCTGACCCTCACAACATTGCAAGACAAGTCTGGAATGCTGTGAACATCAGCTTGTCGTTGAAATCAACGAGTTTGGATCACTTCATCTTCGTGGCAGACTGCCACTCAGAGGCTAGCCTTCAAGATCTCCATGGCTTGGACTTGTACTACGACGTGAACGACGTAGATGTCCAGATCAAGTTCGTGCTTGGCGATGCACCAATGCTGCCTGCACATTCGGAGGCGGGCCACAAGAGTTGTTCCAGTCTGGCGCAAATCAGCGCACGCATTCGTGATTTTGGCTTTTGTGGTTGTTGCCAGTGCTTGTGGTGGTTCTGGTCACCTGTGACAGAAGGGGGTTGTTCAAGGGAATGATAGGCATGGCGGCATGACCTTTTTGAATGGTTTTGAGTACTTTCTCACATTGCAGGGTCATCTTTAGTTCCTGACGTAATCTTGCCACCGGTGAACATCTTGGCGTTAGCAGTTTCCAACTGTTCGCACCTTCCGAAGCAAACTCTCCTACTCGATACGGCTTAGAGCACCTTCGAAGTCTGGACCATCTTCGATTGCCACCAATGAGCATGTTGTCGTCGTCAATATAGTAATATATATCATTCCGCTGAGCTGATTGCTCCTTGTGCGTGCATGCCTGCACTCTGTCATGGAGAGTGGCGCTTCATGGGAGGTGGCCGTAGTTGTCGCTCAGCATTTTGGTGCAACCAGCCACATTTCGATATTCTCATTTCGATTCGCGTCCTGACTTGCTGCCGAACAGGCCGGCTGGAAGATGCCGCTCGAAAGTGCCACAATACAAACAGTAGTCCACCAAAGTGAGCACAGAGTCGACGAATCTTCTTCCCAGGTGTGCAGCTGCGACAACGGCATTTGAATCTCTTTGGCCTCGCAACGTAATCCTTCTGTCTAGTTGCGTCTCCAGGTAAGAACACAGCGAGCAGCAAGGCAAGGGCCCGAACGCTGAGCTGTCGTGAAGTACCAGACGTCGCTCCTGGAGAACAGCTTTGAGCCACAATGTTGTAAGGCCCTGAGCAAGTTCAGGCCCGCTCCGCCCATTCCCTCAGCACACGAAAAAAAAGGACGCCCGCTCTTGGTTCTCCAGGCGCGACTCCCAGGCGCGACTGCCTGTTCCAATATTGGTGTTCCACTCATGAGGGGCAGGGTGCTGAGGCATAGGACGCGGTTGTCCAGCCCAGCGAATCTGCCCGTTCTGACCGTTGCTGACCACCAAGCAGACTTTCAGCGGCCACGAGCACAGCGCCTCAAACTGCGTTAGCGGCATCCGCAAGGCTTGTGGGCTTGCTTCGGCAACACCGGTGCTGCGCAAAGCACTGGACAAACGACCGGCGCCCCTATCCATCTCCGGGTGCACAATTCCCCTCACCGCCAGCCCAGCATTCCTTCACGCAGCTCTTCAAGAGACCACGCTGGCAGCTTTTCGTGGAGGTCAGCTGAACGTGCTCACGAGCTCTGACAACAGATTCTAAAATAGGCAACACGTGAAGCAGCCAGGTTTGGTGCTGCAAGGCCCGCCCAGCACGCACAGACATGAGAGCTCCATGGATTTGGCGGTGGGGCTTAAGCTTGCTATTTGAGAGACACGTGGTCTTCCCACCACACCATCTTGCCAGTGTCACGTGCATGCTGTTTGGGGTTGTACCTATGTGCCAGCTGTTGGTAAACTACAGATGCCTGTATTTGGCTGTGACCGCCCAACATTTGCAGAGATTGATTTCAGCGTCTAACTAGCCTAGCGGGCATCATCTACGCAATCGCAAACACGGTACTCCCATCAAGTTTCCTATGATTAGATGGCCACCAACCCAAGCGACAAATGTGATTCACAAAAGGCGCATCAATTTGTAATTTGGGTCTTCAGGAATGAGTACGGGGTCGGGAATCCCTCCTAGATTGACACCTGGGCATTCCAATCGCACCGTACGCAGGCACTATCCACCTGGAGAGCCGCATCGAATGCACCTGTCCAAAATTCGAGCAACGAAGCCTTTGAGGTGCCAGAATTTCCGCCATGGTGGCCAAAGTGATTCTTTCAGGCGATTCGCGTGCTTGGATGTGCTTTGCAGCATTTCCGTGTGCTGGTGAAACCTGCGCCATAAGCCGGATGGGGCGCTTTAGAAGACATGCTTGGGATTTTACTTTGTTGACCTCAGCAAGACTTTGGCAAGACTGGGGGTATCCACTTCACAGCCCTCAGAGACAGAAAAAGGCCTGCTGATTGCAACTTCTTTGCTTTCGCGCAGCAAAGCGCTTCTGCACCGGCTCATGTCCAGAGATGTGGCGTCCCAACTTCATTGCTTATGAGCCACGGTCAATATTCATGGTACTTGTTGGTACAAGGAGAATGACATGGGGCACACTCACCAAATGTCCACTAGTACATGGGGCTTACTCACCAAATTCCCATGTCAATTCGGGGAACCAGGAACTTTAGAGCCTCCGGCTCAGTCCGCCGACATTGTCCTCTCCCTTTTCTCCTTCTTCCTCTCTCATTGTGTGTTCTGCCGTCCTCTCTCCCTCCCTCTGCTCCCCATCCTCCCCATCCCCCCAAGCCTCTCTCTCCCCAATCTCCCTCTCTCGCATGTGTGTATGTATGTATGTATGTATGTATGTATGTATGTATGTATGTATGTATGTATGTATGTATGTATGTATGTGCAATGTATGTATGTATGTATGTATGTATGTATGTATGTATGTATGTATGTATGTATGTATGTATGTATGTATGTATGTATGTATGTATGTATGTATGTATGTATGTATGTATGTATGTATGTATGTATGTATGTATGTATGTATGTATGTATGTATGTATGTATGTATGTATGTATGTATGTATGTATGTATGTATGTATGTATGTATGTATGTATGTATGTATGTATGTATGTATGTATGTATGTATGTATGTATGTATGTATGTATGTATGTATGTATGTATGTATGTATGTATGTATGTATGTATGTATGTATGTATGTATGTATGTATGTATGTATGTATGTATGTAATGTATGTATGTATGTATGTATGTATGTATGTATGTATGTATGTATGTATGTATGTATGTATGTATGTATGTATGTATGTATGTATGTATGTATGTATGTATGTATGTATGTATGTATGTATGTATGTATGTATGTATGTATGTATGTATGTATGTATGTATGTATGTATGTATGTATGTATGTATGTATGTATGTATGTATGTATGTATGTATGTATGTATGTATGTATGTATGTATGTATGTATGTATGTATGTATGTATGTATGTATGTATGTATGTATGTATGTATGTATGTATGTATGTATGTATGTATGTATGTATGTATGTATGTATGTATGTATGTATGTATGTATGTATGTATGTATGTATGTATGTATGTATGTATGTATGTATGTATGTATGTATGTATGTATGTATGTATGTATGTATGTATGTATGTATGTATGTATGTATGTATGTATGTATGTATGTATGTATGTATGTATGTATGTAATGTATGTATGTATGTATGTATGTATGTATGTAATGTATGTATGTATGTATGTATGTATGTATGTATGTATGTATGTATGTATGTATGTATGTATGTATGTATGTATGTATGTATGTATGTATGTATGTATGTATGTATGTATGTATGTATGTATGTATGTATGTATGTATGTATGTATGTATGTATGTAATGTATGTAATGTATGTAATGTGTATGTATGTATGTATGTATGTATGTATGTATGTATGTATGTATGTATGTATGTATGTATGTATGTATGTATGTATGTATGTGTGTATGTATGTATGTGTATGTATGTATGTATGTATGTATGTAATGTATGTATGTTATGTATTATGTTATGGTATGTATGTAATGTATGTATGTATGTGTGGATGTAGTGTATGTATGTATGTACGTAATGTATGTATGTATGTATGTATGTATGTATTTGTGTATGTATGTATGTATGTATGTATGTATGTATGTATGTATGTATGTATGTAATGTATGTAATGTATGTAATGTATGCAATATAATGTAATGTAATGTAAGGTAAGGCAATGTAATGTAATGTGTGTATGTATATATCCTTGCACTTCCCCTTTGCTCCCCAGTATTTCCCGCAAAAAAACACGGTGTTTCCAGCGTTTTCGCACAGAGGACGTCCAAAAACACAGAGGTTTTCCAGATTTTCGGAAAAAGGATGCAGGAAGCCCAAGCCAGCAAAAAAGCCGGCAGGGGGAATCGAGCCTGGGACCCCTGTTTTGCGACTGCCGAAAGCAAAAGATCCACAAGCGCATGTCCAGTCCTACTGTCCGCCAGTCGCCGAGGGACCTGCTTGTTGAGCAAGAACTCGATGAAGCTGTGCCGCAAATCCCTGAGCAGGTTCGTGGCACCTGGCGGTGGTACAGACCAGTCGGGGAAGGAAAGCACGCCCCCCCCCATCTTGTGATGCGCGGGGAAGCTACGTGTCAAAGCATCTGACAGTGAAAGCATATCCCCCTTAGACGGGACAAACAACGTAGACGAGCATTGGGAAAAACTCCGTGCTGGCGCCTCTGGATAGATTGCCGTCTGTTGACTGACGTAGCCACCCCATGCGTCCCGCAAGCCGCGTACGTCCAAGTGAGCTCCACGGTCGTGGCTGCACACAGTCGCAAATTGTGTCAAAGGTGCAAAAGTTGTTGCAAATAACCACGCCTTGTGAATAGAAACCCCAAAGGCACATGCGGGTATGTAAACAAGCGAAGCGGACACGTGAAGCAGAAAAGCAGTGACCACGGGCTCCTCCCAGCTCATTGCCGACAGTGGCTGCTCAAGGGAGACATGCCCTCCTGAATCAAATACAGCTGTCAGCAGCTGGCAACATCGCGTGAGAAGCTCACGGCTGTCCGTCACTCTTTGCAAGTCGTTGTCGGAAAGCCCAGGCAGAGTGCGCAGTGGGGGAGGACCCCCCCGGCTTCATACGTAGCCGGCTGTAAAGATGGCAAGGTGGCCCGGCCGCTGCCACCCGCACAATGCCTGAAAAGCAAAGTCGCAGAAGCAACTCATAGGAGCGATCGTCAAAAAGGTCGATGGCCTCCGGGGCCAGAACGTCAACCAGCAAAACATCCACCTGCAAATCCATCATTGCCGAAGCAAGCGGGAAGGTGGACCCGGAGCAAATGTCCAGAAAAATGCCTTGTGCACATGGGGGCAATGCATCTGACAAAGGTGTGGGTGAAACTGATTGAAGCACAGGCTGATCGAACGGAAAAGGCAGTGTGTCGGGCTGGCTTCCTTGGGGAGAACCCGACCGCATGTGTTGGTCGCCCGCCTCCAAAAGCAATGCTGGCTTTTCCTGTGGGTTGTGAGAAAGGGGCGTATGATCCTCGTCGCCAGCAGGAACCGCTCGTCAGTTGGCGGTACCTTTGTGCTCAACTGCTGGGTGCTTGCCCCCACACACCTTCTGTGTGGCTGGGTCTTGCACGCAGCACACGTGAAGAAATCGGCAAGTCTTGTCAGCGCAGCCCTTGCGCGTGTTGTAGCGCATGCAAAGAATTGTTTTGCCCGAAAAAGAAGCCGCCCAATTCTGTTTGCTCAGCAATTGCCCTGCATCTCCATGGCCTTTTCCAGAAGCACAGCCCTTGCCGGGCCGATCCGGCTTGCCCTTGCCGCCGGTCTTGCCCTTTCGCGGCTCGGTGCCAACAGGACGTGTAGCCGGAAAAGCTTGAATAGGAGCCGGGCGTGGTTGCAAAGCAGCCATGGCAGAACGAACCGTAACAATCTCGTGAATGAAATCGTCCAACGACCACCCGACTCAAAAAGCGTGCCTATTTCGGCCCATAACTGCTGATCCGCATGTTCCAGCTCTGAAGTAGAGGGTCCGCGCAAACCTGAACCAGGAGGAAACCTGTGCGAAGCTCGGGCAATGAATCCTTCAGGGTAAGCAAATGGGCTCCCTTCAGCAAAGCCACCCCCATGGTGTGCAGGTTGAGAATGCTGCTAAGCGCATACATACCAAGCTGGGGACTTATCTCCCGGGTCGGCGCATCATCGATCAGGAATTCGCTCAAGTCCAGCTTAGATCGCTTCGCAAAGCGAGGTCCAAGATCTCGCTCCTCCTGTTGACGGACGGAAAGCCGGAAACGCCAAGCACAAGAACGCCAATGCTTTTCGTGAATATTGCGGCATGTTGTCCCGGTCCAACAACTCCGAGGGACACCGAGAACTGAAATCCTGCTTCAAAGTTGACAAAGCCTCATGTGAAATCTTAGGTGGGAAAGTTTCCGACCACGAGCTGTTTGACGAACCTGGGGCAGTGACAGCCTCAGATTTGTCTGTTGTTGGTTGGTCCAGAGTTTGGCGGCGTTGCCGCCACAATAACCGAAGGGCTGCTCTGCTCAAAGGGTCGGAGAGCAGTCCCGAATCTATACCAACAGAAGAAAGCACACTGTCAACCTTGTTTTCTTGCGAAGTAATACACGCAAACAAAGGAGTAGTCCACTGATCCCCCAGGGATGCTGACGCTGAGTCCGGCACTCGGCAATCCCGAAGCAAAGCATGAAATGCCTCGGAAGCCGAATCGTCGTCCTCCCAGTCCTCCATAGTACCTGCACCGAACACAGTGGTTGCAAAGGAGACTGCCAACCCTGAAAGCAATCAAGCCACCGACGGAGGGCGCACCCACCGGACGCTAAAAGCAAGCTTGAGTCGCAAATCACATGCACATACTTGAGCCGTACATGAAGCAACATGTGTGCTGACGACTGCATGTTGCGATGCAAAGCAAGCGATCCGACGAAAAGCCCAATGAAAACCCCTTTTAAGCCGGAAGAGAACACTGTTGGCTATTGTACCGTCTGTGAAATAGACGAAGCGGCGGATGCATGTCTTGCATCCGCAAAAGCGTGAGAACACTCCAAAATGTGTCTCAAAGCAATGCTAGCCCCAACTGGGCATTGAAGCAAGCAAGCGGGCGGGGTGTTGAAGCTCACTTCCACCCAACTATGGTGATGGTCCGACTTCCAGTCCCAGGAGCCCCAGCCGTCATCCTGCTGAGTGTGCTGGGGAGTAGCTTGCTCTGCTGGAAGCTGTTGCGAAGCGAACTGGGAAAACATCTTGTCCCTCCGTGCTTCCCGGTAGCAATCCCGACACTGGCGGGGGTGCTGGTTCACTGCCCCCATCCCGGACCTCCCGCAATGTGCCTGCTGGCAGTGGTTGCATTGCGCCCGACATTCATAACGGTTGGCCAGAGCCACGTGCGAAGGAACCAAAGCATTGGGCAAAGGGACACCCCGACCCTTGCTCTGTCGCGGGTAGCTGGCCTGCTGCAGCGTCCCATGTCCAAGGCTCCTCGGGCGTAGGCGAAGCGGCGCCATAAGACTTCCAAGGGTCTTCCCCCGAAGCGGGCTCGAGTTGCATCCAACCAGTTGAAGCGGGCCCCACAAGGGGGGGTTGGACTCACACGGAGTCGAAGCCGGGCACCTCTGGCTGGGTAGCCGGTGCACAAGCGGGCTTTGAAGCTGCAACCCCTGCGGGGGAAGCGGACTCACAAGGAGTCGGCCGGGGCACCTGGGTCTGGCTGGGTAGCCGGTGCACAAGCGGGCTTTGAAGCTGCAACCCCTGCGAGGGATGCGGACTCACACAGAGTTGAAGCACAAGCGCGCTTCATTCCTGGCTGGGTAGCCGACGCGGATTGGGGTGTAGGCTGGGTAGCCGAAGCGGATAGGGATGTAGGCTGGGTAGCGCGAGCGGGGACGGCTAAGGCCTCCGCTGCCCCCAGGAAGTCAACCCCGACGAAGTCCCCCCTGAAGCCTGCAATGGTTCAAGCCACTCTGCAAGCGAAACCAGCGGCGGCTCGCTGGCGACCTCATCTGTCAGGACAGCGTCCCGTGCCTGGCGACATCTGCGCCCGGGCAGATCGCGAAGGGCTGCCTTTTGTCTTGCGTCCCGGAGGGAAGTGTGTGGAAGCCCCAGGGATTGAATCTCCTGTTCAAAGCTCTCCGGATCCAGGGCTATGCAAGCGAAGCTCTCCACGCTCCATCCCTCTAGGGCCATGCCCAGTTCGGCACTCACCCCGCATGATTGCATAAGCGCAGCAAAGCGTGCGGCAGGGGGCGAAAGACCCATCATGCTAGCAAGCAGACCAGTTGCTACCTCAAGAGCAAAAATTCCTGGTCAAAGAGAATCCTGTCCCAGCAGGCGAGCAAACGCATGCCAAACATATTGTGAAGCAAAGCTGTTTAGGACGCAAGGCGCTCATTTTGCTAGCCCAATCTGATGCAAGCGACTGCTAAGCCCGGCACAGCTGTGTGAGAACGCATATCACGGGGTCGAGCCCAGCTAAGCCGACCTGCCGGGAGTTACACGCAACCGTAAACCTTGCCACATGCTGGGTGCCGACATGTGCGAAGGCCAGGCCCGGGTGCAGACACCTGAGGTCCTATAGAGACACTGGATCTGCAATGGCAACCGTCGGCCGAGGGTCCGTGCACGAAGGAATAGCTGCGGCCCCAGACGAGGAGCCCAAGCGCGGACCTTGCGTAAGGGGGAAGCAACTCGTAGACTAGCTTGCAAGGCCACCGGCTGGTCCTGAGCTGGCAGCTGGCCTCCTCTGTGAATGGGAATGTGCGGACGCCAGCCCGCCCGAATGCGGTCCCAGACCTGAAGCTGAGCAGAAAGGCTGTTCCAGACATCGTCCCGGCCGTAAAGCCGAACACTATCTTTAAGCTTGTGGTGCCCCTGCTCTGCCCTGCTGCGATCACTGATCTGCAATTGGCTCATCCAGCTAAGCATAGTGGCCTTGACGCTGTGAAAAGTATATTGCAAAGCACCCACCTAATCCTGCAGGAAAGATCTCAAAATGCGAGTGCCCGATGCATACGAAGCTGGCTGAAAAGTCTCGTCAGCATAGGAAAACAGCAGGCAGTCTGGGTCGACGGAAGCACAGAAAAGGAACCTGAAGTAGTCTCGTCTACTGCTGAAAATGAGTCCACAGAAGGAACGTGTGAATCCAGAGGAGACTGAAATGCATGCCCCATGCTCGAAGGGCCGCGGCCCCAGTTGCGACAACGCTTGACCACCACGCCAGTGAAAGGAGGAAGGGGTTCGAAAGGGTCTTCCAAAGCAGGGGTACCTGGCAGCTCTTCCTTGTCACCTGAGTGCGAAAGGCTGCTCACTGACGACCCGGTAGTTGACGCGATAGCCGATCCAGAAAAGGCCGGCTGATCCATCGCAGCCTGATTCCAAGGTTATGAAAATACCGCTGCAATTGCCTGACGTGGAATAGGGCTCGAACCAGCGAAGCCCACTGCTCCACAATACGTGTCCTGTATTGTGAAAAGACCTGGCCCATAAGGCACTGGCTCACATACGGTGTCGATTGCGCCAGGAAAGCATGAAAACCAGGTCAGAAAATCATGGCGCCAGGCTACACAAGCTGGATGTGTGTGTTGAAGCAATGCTGCTGAAAATCAAAGCAAGCTGAAATCAACGCAAGCAAGCTGAAAGCACAAGCCAACCAAACATGCTGTTGAGCTCATGAGCGAAAGCAAAGCTAAGCATGCTGGAAACTGCTCATGAACAAATTTAAAGCTAATGCTTTGACAGCATGCTGTGGCTGTTGCTTGAGCATCCGTGTTGCGTATGCAAGGGTTAACTGAAACACATGTGAGTAAACACACAAACCATATCTATATTGATTGCGCCTGTCAGGTTTTCATTTAGCACATTCTCTGACCATTGCTTTCCAACTGCTCTACTGATTTTCTTTTGATACAACCTAGGCTGTCAGAATATATGCTGTCAATGTCTTACTTGGCGGGTCAAAATTTTAATTCTCTTTTGAAAGACACATCAAGTCTAGGTGCAACGGATTTTGTTTTTGTGGGTCTCCAAGGTCTGCAGTATTCTCCCACCTGAAAGTTCTTTTGCCTATGGCTTCTGTTGGAAAATTATTTACCTCAATTGTCGCGCTTTCATCCTTGAAGCTGACAGTAAAGTAATGCACCCCCTGACGTGTAAAGGCTTTTTTGGTAATTTACATCTCCTCCCTTATACCTGGTGCCCTTAAGCAGCTTGAGTCTCACTGAAACACTTAACAAAGGAACCCTGAGCGCAAGCACTCCTTTTCAGCACACGGGGTAGAGCATCAAAGGTAAGAAAAGGTCCTTCACAGAAAGAGGGGACCCCCAAAAGGAAAAGGCTTGACACCCGGAAAGAGGGGGGGTCCCCCAAGAAGGCCACACAGCGTGAGGGCAGGCAAGCGCCCCCCCTGCCCGAACCTACACTGTAAGGTAAGCCATGTGGTGTGGCAGGCATAGCCACTCACTCCTCCAACCTGGGCGGGTGGGTGGGGGAAAATCTAAGGCCCTGAAAATGGAAGGAAAGGAAAGGTTTGAGCCTCAAGCTGCAACTCAACAGTTAAGGGCACCAGTATAACGCAGCGAGTGCAAGCACTAGCAATCCTTATACCTGGTGCCCTTAAGCAGCTTGAGTCTCACTAAAACACTTAACAAAGGAACCCTGAGCGCAAGCACTCCTTTTCAGCACGCGGGGTAGAGCATCAAAGGTAAGAAAAGGTCCTTCACAGAAAGAGGGGACCCTCAAAAGGAAAAGGGTTCACACCCGGAAAGAGGGGGGTCCCCCAAGAAGGCCACAGGGGGTGAGGGCAGGCAAGCGCCCCATGTTGAGAAATCGCACGCACGCCCCCCTGTAAAATGAGTGCTCGACCGTGTGTAGTAACCTGAGGCGGCACACGCAGACAGGAGCGGCAAACAGATAAAAGTACGAAGTAAGGCATGATCGGCAAACAATTGCGCAAGAAATGCATGGCAAAGTAAACGGCGCACAGGCAATCAATTTTACAGCTGCAGCGCGCTCCAAAGATCGTTCCAAACGGTTGGCGTAACGTGGGACTTCTTGGATTTCAAGAAAAGAAGCTGAGACTCATCTCCTCGACTGGGGGCGTCAGCAACATTCACCTCGGTAGGGACTCGGTGGATCCACGGATCGAAGGTCATCCGTTGCTCAAGGAGGAGGAAATGTTGGACGAGCTGGTCGGCTGCGTGGTTGTCGCAGGACATGCGAACAAGGGAATGAAGGGCAGCCTTGTTGTCACAGATCTGGCCAGAGGTGAAGTGCCATCAAAATGGGAAGGATCTCGAGGTGCAAAATGCAGTGAGATCCAAAGGTCGCAACAACTGAAACGGCCGGGGGCTCAAAAGAAAAATGAAAGCGGGGCTGCCCAAAGAAGTCCACAAGAACTCCTCCAATGGAGGGTTTGGAAGCCTCCAAAGCACCATCTGTGAAGACGTGCCAGACGAGGCGATCTCTGCTGATTGCCCGAGGCATGGAATAGACAAGGGAAGGCAAACAGCGCTCCAAAATCCTGACAAGCGATGACGGGGCTCGAGAGCCCGGCGCAAGGGCGGAAAGCTCATGTAAAGATGAAAGACATCTCGAATGGTAGCGCCCAGATAACTGGCCATGGGCAAACTGCATGCGACCTCGCAACCTGCGATTCCTTGACCGAAAGGGAATGGCTCGCCAAGAGCTCTTTCAAGCTGGAAGCCAGGATTTGGACTCTAGCCTCAGTGTTTGCAATTTCGAAGACTCCTGAACAAGACCGCGTGAGGCTGAAGGCAACCCCAAGCGCCTGAAACACGGGTGCAAAAGGCGGGTTCTTGGAAGGCTTGCCACTGACTTGAAAACCCAGCAAGGTGAAAAGGGACTGAATCAGGTGCGTGGCAGCGTGGGCAAGCGGCTCAGGCACCACAGCCGGGAAATCGTCATAGAAACAGGTCCAAGGCAAGCGAAAAAAGCGAGTACCAAGTGAATGAATGGCCAAGCTGGTACGCAAAAAGGCGTAGACAGAGGCAGAGCTGCCAAAGGGCATGGTCAACATGCGGTAGCACCGCGGGCCATGCTGCGGCTCGTACACACAAATGAAAGAGTGTGCTCTGTGTCCGGGCGCAACCGCCAGCTGACGATAGGCGTCCTGGAGGTCGAAGGCGCGCCCACGCCAAGGCACCTGAGTGTAGCCGCAACACCGTTTGAGCAAAGCAGCAATGAAATCTGTGTCATGCAAGACGACCTTGTTGGCCGACCCTACGGCCGAGTTCAAAAGATTGAACGTAAAGTCATCAATGGGCCGGCACGTGTCAGACTGCAAAACATAGAAGCGAGGGCTGATGACCGAAGTCTCGGGCACTTCTTGCGCCAAGAAAGCCAGCCCTGCTGCAACTCCGCGAGAGTAGTGCCAAAAAGTGTCTGGTCTGCGACTGGGTCATTTGTAGGCTGACATCGTGCCAGAGCGCGGGCCTTCAAAGCCGGGGCCATGCGCTCTAAGGAAGTAATGTCCACTGCAGGCGGCTGTGGATGCCGGGGCAGCTCCAATGACTCAGGCAGCCAACCAAACAAGGGAAACCCGGCAGCAAGTTCGTCAGCGATAGCTGTGGACGGACTGCAAGGCGTGCTTGAGCAGCACTGTATGCTTCTTGGCGTTGATGCAAGCCACATGCGCGTCACACGAGGCGAGGAGCCGCTTTTGACGTGGGGCAAACTCTTCGGCAAGCTGAAGCAATGATTTGAGCCGCACTGCCCACCGCGACAGGGCATCGCCTGTGGACCTGGTTGCAACAAAATCGACCGCCTCCTCCAAAGTTTGGCCAAGAGGATGCAAAAGATTGGCTGGCTGCTGCACTCCATTCATGGCCTGCATATAATGCACAGGGTCTTTAGGGCAGGCAGCCCAAAACTGACCCTGAGAAGCCTCGAGCGGTAGCACCGAGCCCTTTGGCCAAGGACCTGCGGGTAGCCTCTTCGAAACCATGCCGAAGAGGTCCTGAGGAAACAGATGCAAATCGAAGGGCGAGGGCAAATTCGGAAAGACCCACGAGCGAGGCTGAAACTTCGCTGCAGCTCGAAGAAAAAGTGCATCATCACGCCACTGCGGCAGTGCCTTGCCCACAAACACAGGCCTAGGGCGGCAGTGCTGAGGCAAAGAATCCCTCAGTTATTGGCAAATAGCTTGACAAAAGGGCAATGGGTAAGCAGCTTCTTCCGCCGTGTGAATTCCCAAAGAATCCTTCCATGGGGCATGGAAGCGGTTGCCGTCACATGTGCGACAAAGTGCCTTCAACCAGGCGGGAGTACCCTTCAACAGAGTGCGCTTGCGGCGAGCCCCGCCATAAGCGCAAAAGTGGACCTCTGTGAGTGCAGAGGGAGTCCGCTCAACATGGAAGTGTCCCACGAGCTGGGTTCTCAATGAGCCAAGGTATGCCGTGCTGGCTGCAAGTGACTGCGACTGCTGCTGCAAACGCATAAAGGCAGTTGGCACTAGTCACCCTAGCGAGGTCCTGGCCTCGAAGTGAAGGCAAGCCGTCCGGATGCTGGCCCGAACGGAGTGGGTTTGCAATGCGGCGCCCATGGCTGTAGGCTGGAATATCCCTCGCACGGGAGGCTGTGCCGCACAGGGGTGCTAGCACCACCAGGACCGGCATCAAGTTGGTGAGTGTGCTCAGGAGCAACTGCTGGGCACCAGTCTCACGCAAGTCCAACTGTAAAACATGCCAACGCTTTGCTGGGACATGATCCACCGCCACTGACCGAAAACCCACTGAGACGGCCGTGGAAGAGAAGTTGCACGAACCTGCAAAAAATTCTACCACACAAGGCACGCGGCCTCCAGGGCTGTGGGCAAGTGAAGAAACAGAGGGACTGGTAGAGGAAGCAAATTCCTCGGATTGGCCGGGGGCCAAAGGCGAAGCCTGGTAGCCGGAAGGACCTTGCCCTCTTGGTGGCAGGTCCGGGCACAAAGGGGCACCAACTTGGGATGGCAAGGCAGCGGGCGCATGAGCGTGCGACCTGAGAAAGCGGCAGGGTGCACTGGGGCACCCCCGCAAGGGGAGCGCTGGGCCGCACAGGGGGGCAGACCCAGAAGGCACAGGGGCCTTGGGAAGAGCTTCTCGGGGAGAAGCGCTGGGCAGCACAGGGGCGAACCCAGCAGGCCTTCGGGGAAACCACGGGCTCGCCTGTGAGCGCCCGGATTAAAGGGCTGTGCCGCCGACACCCAGTCATGGGCATTGCCAGGATGTCTCACGTCCCTTTTGATTTCTATATATAGAATAATGATATATTAATATATATATATATATGCTAAGATATGAGGTGATGCTAGATGATGATAAAGATGATGACTAGGATGACAACTATCATCGTAACATCTTCTGCATCAGCAACGCTGCCGAATAAGAGATGATGATGGCAATGATGATAATTATGAGAAGGATAAGAGAATAAGAAAGAGATGATGAGGACCATCATGATGATGATGATGACGATGATGCAGCCCAAAACAAATTCTCCCACACCTCAAATTAAGAAATACGAATTTGAGGTGCTCTCCCTGACAAAAAGTTCGCCAGGAAAAAGAGACAAGGATGCCACTCCCACACCTCAAATTAAAACATATTAATTTGAGGTGCTTTCCCTGACAAAAAGCTCGCTAGAAAAGAAGCACGAGTGATGATGGTGATGACGATGATGCAGCCCAAAACAAAGTCTCCCACACCTCAAATTAAAAAAATGTTAATTTGAGGTGCTCTCCCTGACAAAAAGTTCGCCAGGAAAAAGAGACAAGGATGCCACTCCCACACCTCAACTTATTTTTTTAATTTCAGGTGCTTTCCCTGAGCAAAAGCTTGCTAGAAAAGAGACACAAGGATGCCACTGAACAATTTGGCAATGGATGACTGTCATGATAACGATCATCGTAGCATCCTCTGCATCACCAATGCTGCCTGATAAGAGATGATGACGATTATGATGATAATGGCACGGGCGTGATGATCGTTATCATCCGCGTCATGACAACCCTCATCACAACATCCTCTGCATCTCTACTTGTTCCTTGATAAGTATCATCATCGCATCCTTTGCGTTGCCAAGGATGTCTAACGTCCCTTTTGATTTCTATATATGATAAGATATTAGATGATGCCAGGTGATAGTCAGATGATTATAAAGGATGATAACTATCATCGTAGCATCCTTAGCATCACTAACGGCTGTGATGATAACTATCATCGCACCATCCTTTGAATCACCAATGCAGCGTGATAAGAGATGACGACGACCATGATGATAATGGCACGTGCAAGGTGATGATCAGATGATTACAAAGATGATGACAAGGATGACAACTATCATCGTAGCATCCTTAGCATCACTAACGGCTTTGATGATAACTATCATCGCATCATCCTCTGCATCACCAATGCTGCGTGATAAGTATCATCATCGCATCCTTTGCATTGCCAAGGATGTCTAACGTCCCTTTTGATTTCTATATATAAGATATTAGATGATGCCAGGTGGTGATCATATGATGATAAAGATGATGACAAGGATGACAACTATCATCGTAGCATCCTTTGCATCACTAACGGCTGTGATGATAACTATCATCGCAGCGTCCTCTGCATCACCAATGCTGCGTGATAGGAGATGTCGACGACCATGATGATAATGGCACGGGCGTGATGATCGTTATCATCCGCGTCATGACAACTATCATCACAACATCCTCTGCATCTCTACTTGTTCCTTGATAAGTATCATCATCGCACCTTGCATTGCCAAGGATGTCTAACGTCCCTTTTGATGTCTATATATGATAAGATATTAGATGATGCCAGGTGATGATCAGATGATGATAAAGATGATGACAAGGATGACAACTATCATCGTAGCATGCTTAGCATCACTAACGGCTGTGATGATAGCTATCATTGTAGCATCCTCTGCATCACCAATACTGCGTGATAAGAGATGACGACGACCATGATGATAATGGCACGTGCTAGGTGGTAATGAGATGATGAAAAGGATGATGACAAGGATGATAACTATCATCGTAGCATCCTTAGCATCACTAACGGCTGTGATGATAGCTATCATCGTAGCATCCTCTGCATCACCAATGCTGCCTGATAGGAGACGACGACGACCATGATGATAATGGCACGGGCATGATGATCGCTATCATCCGCGTCATGACAACTATCATCACAACATCCTCTGCATCTCTACGAGTTCCTTGCTAACTAACATCATGGCATCCTCTGCGTTGCCAAGGATGTCTAACGTCCCTTTTGATTTCTGTATATAACAAGATATTAGATGACGCCAAGTGATGATCAGATGATGATAAAGATGATGACAAGGATAACAACTATCATCGTAGCATCCTTGGTATCACCAACGGCTGTGATGATAACTATCATCGCAGCGTCCTCTGCATCACCAATGCTGCGTGATAAGAGATGACGACGACCATGATGATAATGGCACGGGCGTGATGATCGATATCATCCGCGTCATGACAACTATCATTACAACATCCTCTCTGCATCTCTACTTGTTCCTTGATAAGTATCATCATCGCGTCCTTTGCATTGCCAAGGATGTCTAACGTCCCTTTTGATTTCTCTACATGATAAGATATTAGATGATGCCAGGCGATGATCAGATGATAATAAAGAGGACGACAAGGATGATAACTATCATCGTAGCCTCCTTAGCATCACGAACGGCTGTGACGACAACTATCATCGCAGCATCCTCTGCATCACCAATGCTGCGTGATAAGAGATGACGACGACCATGATGATAATGGCACGGGCGTGATGATCGCTATCATCCGCGTCATGACAACTATCATCACAACATCCTCTGCATCTCTACTTGTTCCTTGACAACTATCATCATCGCATCCTTTGCATTGCCAAGGATGTCTAACGTCCCTTTGATTTTCATGTATATTTTATCAGAAGATATTAGATGATGCTAGGTGATGATCAGATGATGATAAAGATGATGACAAGGATGATAACTATCATCGTGGCATCCTTGGCATCACTAACGGCTGTGATGATAACTATCATCGCAGCATCCTCTGCATCACCAATGCTGCCTGATAAGAGATGACGACGACCATGATGATAATGGCACGGGCGTGATGACCATGAGGATAATGGCGCGCGCGGTCGTGATGATCGGTATCATTCGCGTCATGGCAACTATCATCGCAACATCCTCTGCATCACTGCTTGTTCCTTGATAAGTATCATCATCGCATCCTTTGACAAGGATGATAACTATCGTCGTAGCATCCTTGGCATCACTAACGGCTGTGATTTAACCATCATCCTGACATCTTCTGCATCAGCAACGCTGCCAAATAAGAGATGATGACGACCATGATGATAATGATGATAAGGATAAGAGAATAGGAAAGAGATGATGATAAGGATGATGATGATGACGATGACTGTGATGATAACAATCATCGTAGCTGATGATGCTGATGAGGATGATGTCATCCTAACATCTTCTGCATCAGCAACGCTGCCGAATAAGAGATGATGATGACCATTCTGATAATGATGATAAGGGTGATGATGATGACGATGACTGTGAGGATAACAATCATCGTAGCTGATGATGCTGATGAGGATGAAACTTTGGTTATACTCATGCGCCAACCACCCTTCCCGTGCGCCTCCCCTTTTTGGAGAAAGGGCCGGCGGATTACCTAATGTTTGTAAAAAGTGGCTTCGTGTTCCGTCAGTGTTTTGAAGATTAGCAAATAACCTAATAGAAGGTAAATCAATGTAAGTGTTGTCTTCTCCTGAAATATGAAATCTGATATTTTTGTTTCCCGCATTTGGATTATAAACGTTACTACCGGATGGAAAGTAATTTACATGTCGCCGGTCTGTGATATATTGTGCTGTTTCAGGAAGTCCAAAATTTATTGAGTTAATCATAGTAGTTTCTGATTCTGCAATCATATTATCCATTCCTTTTATATGATAAACCTAGATGATTTTTTTTGTTTTTTATAGTTTTCTTATGTGGAAGCATTGGGGTAGAATTAATTGAACTTGTATTTTTTTAGTATTTATTAAATATTTTTTGTTTCTACTATATCCCTTATAGTATCATAATTTAAATTCTTATATTGTTTATCGTATTTTGTAGGTTCTTTTGTCAGTTTCTTATCCAATGGAATTGTGTTTTTATTATCTTTGTTTTCTACATTATTAATATCATATAGAAATAATATTAAGAATGCTCAAAGTTGTTCCATTGCTGTTAAATGATTTTTACTTGTCAAATGCTTCTTGTGATTTTTGGGTAGAAGTTCTACTCCACATACCTCACAAATTAGTTTTACATGCTTCATTTCATTATATTTTGCCTTCGTGTTTTATTTAACTTATCCTTATATTTTAAATTGTATTCTGCTTGTATAGTTTGTATTTTGTCCTGTTGTCTTGACGATACACTTTATCATATTCTGCCTTACTGTCCTTTGTATCATGCAATTTTCAAGTTGAGTTCGTCCTTCTATTTTCTTGCTCAAAGTTCCCAATTGTCTTATATGTCCTCCTTCAATTGCTCTTAATTGCTCTGCATTTTTACATGGAGTTTCTTTCACGAACTCAATGTAAAGGTTCTCAACGCCAACTAGTGCAATTTTCTCATAAAGTCGGCTGTGTGTTTTACATGCACCATTCATGTTTGTGCTATGTTTTGCCATTGTCTTTGAAAAACGGTTGGCATGTAGCACCGACATATACATCAGCATCAATTGTATTTTTTAATATGCTATTTTACTGATAAGCGTGGTTTCCAATGGGTTTATTGAACCAATGTCAGCAGTAATCCCGGCATCATCTAATGTTGCTACTGGGTCGTTCTTGTTCTTGAACAGTAAGTATCGTGGGTTTTTCTGCTGATTATTTCCTGATACAAAAGGCGACGCATAAACAGTAGTCGCATATTTGTTTCCGTGTCTGTTGTCGATTTCCTGAGCAACGGATGAGCCAAGGGAATGGCCAACGAGTCTCGTTATATCCGGATTGTTTTTTCTAATTCTTCCATCGCGTCTTTATATCTTTCGCTTAATTGAACATTATGAGTAAGAACAAAAAACAAATCTGCTATTACATCATTAACTTTGTGATTTAGCCCGTTTTTAGCACCAGTGCCACCAATATATAATGTATTGCCTATTCTTGTTACACCATTTACATTTGAACACGCGGCGTCTAAACCTTTAGCATCATCAATCTTATTTTTGTTCTGGACGTTAATTTCTTCAGCATACCGTGTTTTATTTTTCATTATTTGTTTATCAAAACGATTGTTGAAACCGCCTATCTTGTCTTCCAATTTCTTTTTATGATTAAAGCATACATCTTCTATTAAATCCTTACCTGCTGTGTGTGCCTTCTCGCTTGCTACACCTGCCATTATTTGTGTCGGCGTCCTGCCTTCAATAGCACCGAATAATAATTGTCGTCCAATCATAAAATAATAATTGTATTTGTCATTTCTATTGTATTTTATTTTTGAGTGATAGGTTAACATATAAGAAAATCTATGTTGATAGTGCCTACAGATTACCAGAAAGCATTCTACCAGCGACTTTATTATAGAACTTGACCAAAACTTTGAAATTCCACCCAGAACAAAAATGTTCGTGACGGAGTGTTCATTCAGCACTCCGTTTTATACAACAGAGAAAGGTGTTTATGAGTTCCTGTATCTGATGCTTTATGACAGTTCTAATGTTTTAATAAGAAATACTGCCGTAGATTTATCTGGTGAGATGTATTACGCTAATCAGTTAACATACAGAATGAAAACAGCATTAAACGCAGCGTTTAACGATATTACACCTAATTTATTTTTTAACCGTATACGGACAAAGTGAGAGACGTATGAAATTAAAATTAAACGACCCTATCAATTACAAAACCAAAATACCAACAGACGAAGAATTAGAAACTTATGTAAATGGAAAGTGGAAGAGAGGACAATATGAATATTACAACTTCAGACCTAAATCTATTAATTATTTGATTAGTAATTATATTGCTTATGAACCTGCACCATCTTGGTTAAGCGGATACTTTAATTTAGTGCCGTTTGCAAATATCTATATAAATTGCAACCAGTTAAGCGACTACAAGTATTCAGCACCTAATAACTCTAGTAGCGCAGTAATCAAAGAAGTTCAAATTCATCAACAACTCGAGGGAGTGCTGACCGACTTTCAAACACCCCCTTATGCAGATTGTATTGATGTAGGGGATAAAAACATTAAACAATTACATTTTACAATAACTAATAGTCGTAATGAATTAAATGATGTCCACGGCGTTCCGGTGTCCTTCTCGCTTTTGTTTCAGCTTGATTGATTTTTAAAATCGCTAGAACAACCCAACAAATAGTATTAATATTAAAATATCAATATCAATATTCTCAAAATTTTCCACGGTAGAAAATATATAGAAATTTTATAGAATAAAATATATATATATATGACTGATATTGACCCCAGTAATGAAATTGAAACAACCGAGCAAAACAATGAAACAGAACAAATAAAAACAGAAGTAGCAAATAATGAACCAGAACCAACACAACCAACTGAAGCACCTGAACAAAATAAACCTATTGTTAAAGTAGAGCCATTAAAAAACAATTCAAAAACAGAACAAATGAAGGATACAACAATAACCTGTGAAAATTCGGTAAACATATTTTAAAAAGTTATAGGTATAAACATGAGAGAACATGCAAAGGTCCATTACAACAAAAGTTGTCAAACCACGACCGCGTGCAGTGCCCATAGCAACGGCAAAACCTCAAAAGGTAGAATATCAAGAAGAAATCCAACAACAACAGCAACAAAGTAATATAATAGCGACACACCGCCCCCAAGAATACAGCAACCAAAGCCGCCTCCAAACCCGCTACAAAATATAACGGAGCATTACAAATTATTGCAAGACGACTACTTAAGACAGAAGCAAGAGAAATACAATGCATTAAACAAAGGGATATTTGGTTCAAGAGGAAAGAAGAGATGAAATAATTATTATGTAACATATTATATAATAATTATGTTTTCAACATTATCACTGGACGGCTCAAGTAGAATTGTAGCAAGTGAGATAATATTAGTCAACTCAACAGAAACATCAACATTAGAAAGCGATTATGCAACAAAACGGGAATTGGCAGATACTGCAGGTTCATTTGGCAATGGTTTTACCATTGAAGAAGTGGCCGCACTATTAGCGCCAATCAACTCCACTAACACAAATCAAGACGCAACAATATTAGCGCAGAAAAATAAAACTGATGCAAACATAGCAACAATAGGCGAACTAAAAAGGAAATTCTACAACAACGTTTCCCACGAACAACTAAATCAAAATATGACAATCACACGTAATGTTGACAATGTAAGTGCTTCATTAACTTCAATATTACCAAGTATTAACAACACACGACAGCAACATCGCAACAAACACAAACGGAATAGCAATTTTAATTAACACGGTAGGAAGCAGTATGACATTTGTAACTAGGCATCAAAACACAATTACATCGCACATGTTAATTGATATTACTGATTTACAAGCAGGAGCAGGTGCTTCTTGGACAACGACGGAAAAACAACAATTCAAGCAGATGTATCAACGTTCTACACGAACGATACAAATGTATTCAACACAAACACAGCACAAAATAACACAATTACATCAATAATATTTGCTAGCAATACACAAGATATTTTGATAACCCAAAATTCAATCACACTCAACAGTTTGATACCAACTAATAACATACAAGATAAAAATTCAATCACAATCAATAGTTTAATTTCAACGGATCTACAACAAATAGACACTAACGCTCAATCTGTAGTAGGCAGTGTTAATTTTAGTAATAGCACGACATTTCATAATAATATTAGTTCCGTTAGTAGTGTTTCTATTTTTTGTAATAGAATGCAAACAGTAGCAGGGGCCCAACACATGATACTCAAGGCAGGTGACGTGAATTGAATATTAACACTAGTGGTAATGTGTGGGTTACTTCAAACGGGGGTCAGACTGAAACAATATTAGGCACTCCTGGAATTGGACGTGTTTGGGCTACAAGTAGGTTCGGAAGAGGAGCACCCGGTTTGAGCGGATTTAGTTTAAATTGTGTAGGACGGGCAAGATTTAGTCATATTGTTGATTTCTTTGGCACAGGTAGAGCAGCTTTTTTGAATAATTCTTATAAAAATTTGGATGGCACTAGTCCTAGCGTTTTTAATAGCAGTGGTTCGATTCGTAATTACACCCCATCGGGCACGGAAGGCTTAGGCATCGCTCATAATAGTTTCGTTTCCGTGAGTGTTGGTGATATGAATGACGTAAATAATCAATATTTTATGTGTGACGGATTAGTTAGCAAAACTAGATTTGCTAAACCTGTAGATATAATAGGTGATATTTGGAGCAACGGCGATTTAACGATTGGTAATATAAGTTCTTCTGGTGCGTTGAATGTTGATGAAATACATTTCTTAGGGGGTGGTGACAGCACTGAATTGAATATTAATAGCGATACAGAAATTCATATGAATGTAAGCGGTGAAAACATTTTAACTTGCACCGGTTTTTTGGCAATTTTCAAAAAGACTTAGCAATATCAACATGTCAAAAATTAATGTGTAATCTCATTGAACCAGCGAGTGGCAGTAATATAGTTTTAACGGCAACAACCTTAACGGTTAATGGAAGTTTTATAAACAATAGCGGCAGACGATTGAAATATAATACTGAAGAAATTGAAGACGATTGTTTAGACATTGTAGAGAAAGTCAAAACAAAGAAATATAAAAGACCCGATTTAAATGATGATAACGTCCACATAGGTTTGATTGCACAAGAACTGGTAGAACATCTACCAGAAGATATGAAAGACATCGTCAATGATAGTCGTGAGTTTTTAGGCATTGATTATACAAATTAAGTATTGTATTTTGGAAAGCAGTTCAAGAATTAGCAGAGAGAGTTAGGAAGCTGGAAAATAAATAAAATCTAAATGATATATATGCGAGAAGTGATGTTAAGAAAAAGCAAAAACAAAAGCACAAACTACGATGCGATAATTGATGGAAAAACAGTTTCTTTTGGCAGTGCTCCATACAGCGACTTCACAATCCATAAAAACGAAGAAAGAAAGAACAACTATGATGCACGACATAAATCAAGCGAGAACTGGAACGATTTAACAACAGCCGGAGCGTGGGCGAAATTCATTCTTTGGAACAAGCCTACAATAACAGAAAGTATAAAAGACATGGAACGAAGGTTTCATATTAATATTAAATTTCAAAAGTAATATTACTTAGCTTTAGCAATCTTGTAAAATGTATTTAAAGGAACATATTATATAATTTAATGAGTTTTAAACCTGAAGATATGACATTAGAAGATTAAGGAACAACTCGCCTTATACAATAGGTTGTATTATCAAAAAAGAAGGCACGAAAAGGAATTTATGGAAACAAAAAGAGCGAGTGCGATAAGATTTCACAGAAGAAAGAAATTAGACAAGATGGCAGAAAACGGAGAAATCAATTTAAAAGATATCGAGTACGAAAATAAAGCAGACGATTTACTGAATACAAAACCCCGAAAATATAAGGAAATGACAAATAAAATAATAAGTGTTGAATAAAAAAATCTTGTTAGAACCCAATTATTTTGATAAATAGTTTGATGGTTTTTGTATTTTAGGCTTTGAATCCCGAACTTTTAGGGATTCGTATCCCGAACTTTTAGGGATTCGTATCCCGAACTTGTAGGGATTCGTATCCCGAACTTTCGGGGATTTGAAAGCATAAATTGAAGGGGAAATATATAGATGCTTATTAAAAACATTTAAAGAAATATTTCATATTATTATTATATGGATAATTTAAGAGAAAATAAGTATAATAAAGGTAAGATTTACAAAGTATTAGATATAGGTTATACCAAATGTTATATCGGTAGCACTTGCGAAAGTTTGAGTCAAAGAATGGCAAGACACAGAATAGACTATAAAAAAATAAAAAATGGCAATCCCCGCTATTATACATTGCTAGATATGTTTGATGAGTTTGGAGTTGAAAATTGTAAAATTGAACTTTTTGACAGTTGTTGTAACGACACTTGGGAATTAGAAGGCGAGAGGGGCATTATATACAAAATACTGAATGCGTAAATACAAAAGTAGCAGGAAGAACACATAAGGACTATTATGCACAATACAAGGAACAAAAAACGAACCTACGGAATGTCAACGCGGAGGAAATTGTTTACATAAACACCAGGCAAGACATTTTAAGACACAGAAACACCAGCAATACCTACAAGACAACCCACAAGAATAACATATTAAAATGTCACCTTTATTAATATGGCACATATTACTAAAACTGATATAATTAGTAAAGTCTATTACGATAGAAGCGGTTATGGCAGTATTGCAACAACCTATAAGGATGCTAAACACAAAGAACAAAGTATAACCTTAAACGACGTTAAGGAATGGCTTAAAGAGAATATAGAGCAGAAGAAGCAATTTGGAAGCAGAAATTCATTTATTGCCCCATATCCTTATTTTAACGCCTCCGGCTCAGGCCGCCGACATTACAGGCCTGCTTTCTTATTTGCGTCCCTTTGGAATTGTCCCCTTGCCCCCCTTCCCCTGTAAGATCTTTGCCCCCCTCTCCCTGTTGAGATTCTTTCCCCCTTTCCCCCCTAAGGCCTTTTCCACCCCTGAGATCTTCTCCCTTTTCCTTTCCCTATTGAGATCCTTTCCCCCTCTGTCCCCCCAAATGCCTTTTCCCACCCTGAGTTCTTCTCCCTTTTCCTCCAAAGATCTTTTCCCCCCTGTCCCCCCAAAGGCCTTTTCCAACCCTGAGTTCTTCTCCGGTTTCCTTTCCCTATTGAGATCCTTTCCCCCCTGTCACCCCAAAGGCTTTTTCCCACCCTGAGTTCTTCTCCCTTTTCCTCCCAAAGATGTTTTCCCCCCTTTCCTTGAGATCCTTTCCCCCCTGTCCCCCAAAGGCTTTTTCCTTTCTTACCCTGAGTTCTTCTCCCTTTCCCTCCCTAAGATGTTTTCCACTAGGTGAGTTCTGGACCCTGAGTTCTTCTCCCTTTTCCTTTCCCTATTGAGATCCTTTCCCCCGTTTCCTTTGAAAGGCGTTTTCCACCCTGAGTCTTCTCCCTTTCCCTCCCTAAGATGTCTTCCCCCCTTTCCGCCCTAAGGCCTTTTCCCACCCTGAGTTCTTCCCCCTTTTCCTCCCAAAGATCTTTTCCCCCCTGTCCCCCCAAAGGCCGTTTCCCACCCTGAGTTCTTCTCCCTTTTCCTCCCCAAGATCTTGTTCCCGGTTGAGATCCTTTCTCCCTTTCCCCCCAAGATGCTCCCGTTTCCTTTTTAGGATCTTCTCCCACCTTTCCCTGTTGAGATCCTTTCCCCCCTTTCCCCCCTAAGGCCCTTCCCCCCGAGATCTTCTCCCTTTTTCTTTCCCTATTGAGATCCTTTCCCCCCTCTATTGAGATCCTTTCCCCCTGTCCCCCCAAAGGCCTTTTCCCACCCTGAGTTCTTCTCCATTTCCCTCCCTAAGATGTTTTCCGCATTTCCGCCCTAAGGCCTTTTCCCACCCTGAGTTCTTCTCCCTTTTCCTGTCCTCCAAAGATCTTTTCCCCCCTGCCCCACCAAAGGCCTTTTCCCACCCTGAGTTCTTCTCCCTTTTCCTTTCCCTATTGCGATCCTTTCCTTGTCCCCCCAAAGGCCTTTTCCCACCCTGAATTCTTCTCCCTTTTCCAAAGGCATATTCCCACCCTGAGTTCTTCTCCCTTTTCTTTTCCACCCTGTCCCCCCAAAGGCATTTTCCCACCCTAAATTCTTCTCCTTTTTCCTCCCAAAGATCTTTCCCCCCCCCCCCTCCTACTCTTCTCCCTCTTCTCCCTTTTCCTTTCCCTATTGAGATCCTTTCCGCCCTGTCCCCCCAAATGCCTTTTCCCACCCTGAGTTCTTCTCCCTTTCCTCCCAAAGATCTTTTCCACCCTCTCCCACCAAAAGCTTTTTCCCACCCTGAGTTCTTCTCCCTTTTCCCCCCAAAGATCTTTTCCCCCCCCCCAAAGGAGTTCTTCTCCTTTTTCCTCCCAAAGATCTTTTCCACGTCCCCCCAAAGGCTTTTTCCCACCCTGAGTTCTTCCCCCTTTTCCTCCCCCGAAGGCCTTTTCCGACCCTTCTTCTCCCTTTTCCTTTCCCTATTGAGATCCTTTCCCCCCTGTCCCCCCTAAGGCCTTTTCCCACCCTGAAGTCTTCTGCTTTTTCCTCCCAAAGATCCTTTCCACCCTGTCCCCCCAAAGGAGTTGATCAAGGCCCTTTCCCACCTTGAGTTCTTCTCCCTTTTCCTTTCCCTACTGAGACCCTTTCCCCCTTGTCCGTCCAAAAGCATTTTCCCACCCTGAGTTCCCTTTCCCTCCCTAAGATCCTTTCCCCCCTGTCCCTGCAAAGGCCTTTTCCCACCCTGAGTTCTTCTCCCCTTGTATTGAGATCCTTTCCCCCCTGTCCCCCTAAAGGCCTTTTCCCACCCTGAGTTCTTCTCCCTTTCCCTTTCCCTATTGAGATACTTTCCTCCCTGTCCCCCCAAAGGCCGTTTCCCACCCTGAGTTCTTCTCCCTTTTCCTCCCATTCTACCCTGAGGCCTTTGTCCCCCAAGATCTTTCCCTCCCCCCCCCCGATCTTCTCCCCAGTTCCCCCTCCTAAAATATTTTCCTATTTCCCCCAAAGATCTTCATTTCCGCTCACTTTCCTTCACTTCGGTTCATGTCCCTTGGTGTCTTCTTTTTTCTCCCTTTCTTTCATTTCACTTCATGTTATTCATTTCCATGCATTGTCCTTCATTTCCAGATGTTCCTTCACCAGCACGGGCAACATCCCCAGCATCACTTGCATCATCCGCATCTTTGGCAGGCGCTGATGGGGATGATGCAGGTGATGCTGGCGATGTTGGTCAGGAGGTGCTAAGGATGCCAAAGCGGACCCGGGGGGGATCGAACACCCCAATGTTTTTACGCAACTGTGTTCCGCACAGCCCCCCCAAAGAAAGGATTTAGTGGAACGTCTTGGAATCACCGCGTGGTACGTGGACCCCCCCCCCCCCCCGCAATAGTCTGAAACCGTGCCTTCGGGGAGGGGTAAGGGGAGGGGTAACAGGCAAAGAGGTAAGGAGCATTTCTTATGTCCAACACGCCGCCTTGTTGTCGGCGGATTTTGAATTTCAATTAGAGTTGTTTTTCATTAATGATATACCTAATCAAAATTTAGAGTCGGATTAGTGTTAATTGATATTTTTTAGTAGATATGCTACAGTAATACCTATTAAATCAAAACAACCACCGGACATATTAGCAGGTGTAATGGAAGGAGTGCAGAAAATGAAAGGAAACCCAGAAATGATTTTTAGTGATGAGGAAGGCAGCTTATATAATAAAACTGTTGAAGATTATTCAAAAATGAAGGCGGAGAATTATACCGCACAAGAGGACATCCTAATTTTGCAGAACGTTTTATACGCACCTACAAAGATACGTTATATAAAAGTGTTGAAGCAGATGAAAAGAAGGGGAAGAAAAATATACAATGGATAGATTATAATTTTGAAACAATAATAACTTACAATAATAAAATAGAACATCCAAGCATAGGACGGACACTAGCGGAGGCATTGAAGGAAAAGAACCATTATAAGGCAAAATTTAAAATGGCAACAGAAGCAAGGAGAACCAGAAAATACCCTGAAATCAACATAGGCGACGAGGTTAAGATTTACAGAAAGAAAACAATAACAGAAAAAGAAAGAGCGAGCCGATGGATGCCTACGAAGTATAAGGTTGAACGGACTGAAAAAAGTTAGGTCAAACTTATTTTTATTTGGAACGAACATAACACGCGACCATTTTTTAAGATTTGAAGTTTTACAAGTTTGAAAAAATATTTAGAAATATTAGTTTAAACAATTCTTGTAAAAAGGTTATTAAAAGAAATATTCTATAATATAATTATATAGATTATATATATATATATATATTATGAACAAGTTTTTACAGCGTAATATCAACGAGTTAAACAAACTTAAACGAAAATCAACACAGAACGCAAATAATGCCACTAAAAAACGGGCTGATGAGACTATTAAACTTCATACCGAAAGGAAATTATCAAATGTAGCAACAGCAAAACATTTAATCAAAGGTTGAACTTCTACTGATAAAAAGGTGTATGACAAAGCATTTCAAAAATACAAAGCTAATATTAAGAACATCAAGGATGCAAAACCCTTAAATGAAAGAATGCAAGAAGCACGGACACAGAAGGAAGCAGAAGGCAGGGTATTGAAACCAAGGGGCATAAAGGCGAAAAAACTTGTTTTATTCAGTTTATGTTGTATATAGCAGGAACTGAAAGCGAACGTATAAAAAATCAAAAATTGCATTCAAACACAGAATGATGACTTTTTATACAAAAAGATATGATAAATTTAATGCTACAATTCAGGCACAAACGTTTTCAACAGATATTATAAGGAGAAGAATATTTAAACGTATAGGCGACCCACATACACAATATAGAAGCGATGGCGATACATTAAATGATGAATTTGAAGATGCATTAAAACTATTGAGGACAGATGCAAATTTAATGAAGAATATGAAGACATGACAGAGTTTTATGATGATATAGAATGTATCAAAATATTATCAGTAGATTTAGTAAATAAAAACGGTGAAAAATGATATTAACTGAAAATTTCAGGGATGCTTCTAATGTATCAATTTATGATAGGTATATACATACACCCTTAAGAATGGAAGCGGACACGATTAAACAAGGGATGCAAAAGGGAAACCACATTAACAGTGAATGTTGGATTAATTTATTAACCGATTTTTGTAGTAATACTTTAGTGGATGAAAAAACTAAAAACACACTAACAAGAGATCAAATTTTCAAGACTCATAGGGAGAGGAGCATCTATTCAAGACATGGAAGTAGTGTTTAAGGAATTTAAAATTCCAGCAAGAATTTATGATTTTACTAATAGATTACTTCATAAACATGAAAATACATTATGCAGTTGGCATATTAAACCATTTTACGCAATGGTTAAAAATAGACATGTTTATGCATTAAGCCATGATTTAAAAAGTATTCGGCAAAAACACAATGAAACAAATATACCAGCAGTGACAGCATCAACTGATTATTACATAAATGAAAGGGAAGAACCACCTACATTTAGAATGACTAAATGTATAGATGAAATATTAAGCATTGAATGTGATAAAAATACAAAGGAAATTGTTTAGCGCCAGAAAATAACAATATGACCGAAATATTTTTGAATTTAATTGAGAGTGGATATGAACCAAAAATTAAATAGCAAGCGGGGATTATATCATAAATTAAATTAAAATTGAATAAAATCATATATGTTATAAAAACTCAAAATTTAATAAAAACATCAGCAGATGGATATATAGCAGTAAATTGTGAAACTGTATATAATTATATGAACAAATCAATGTTTAATTTCAACAAATCATTATTTTTAATTTATCTCATAAGTCATTTGATACTGACATTGATATCAAAATTTTAGACGAAGCAAGAATTACAGTTCCATCTGGATTATTGTTTGATAAAATCAGCTTAACATATTGAAACTGATAAGAATGAGGCATTTACCAAGGCTTTTACACATATTACAGAAATACCTATATTCAATCAGTTTGACATCTGGAAACCTTACGATGATACAGTTGGTATTAATGAACTTCATGAATTAACATTGTATTATATTGAAATTGAACACGCAGGAAAATTACAGACACAGGCAACTATGGACAAATTGAAGCAACTTATCAAAAGAAGGGAAGAACACGAAAATATGTTAGATTATATGCAATCGCTGTTGAGTGAGGAACAGATGACAAATTATATAAACCAATTCAGGGATACAAATACCCCTGAATTTATGGATTGTAAAAGATTTGAACATTACATAAACACAGTGCTATTTCAAAATCAAATAGGATTGATGTTTAACAAAAAATATAATTTAGTTTATGGTAAGTTCTTAAAAGAGTTTATTAATCAAAACAATATTAAGATATTATATTATAAACAACCTTCATTTATTCATCAGGTTGATTATCAAAGTATTTTAAATGAGTTATGGAATACTAAGGTAAGTGAGGATATAGACGAGGATAAATTATTAAAAAGTTAGTAGCAAATGTGAATTATGGATTATTAGAGAAATGCGGAGCAACAGACCAGAAAAGCATACCATTTAAACATCTTAGTGAAGCATTGAACTATCAAGCACAATATGGAGGCAAATTACATAAGCTAACACATATGAAGACAGAAGAAGAAGAACCATACAATATAATTGATGAAGCAGAACAAACATCATATTATATTTTGAATTTCAAACACAAAGCAATATTAAAAAATGGGTTGGATATATTAAACTTCTTTTATTGCAACATCATAATTATGATATGAATCAAGATTTTTATAAGCTGATATTAAATAATATTAATGTATATAGTGTTAAAACTGATGCATTTGTAATTGATACATGTGATTTAGACGAAGCAAGAGAAATCTTAGATTTCAATGATAATATAGGTCGATGGAGAATTTCAATAAATGAAGAAATTCAATTTCCTACTGTAAAATATCAAAAATTTGAAAAATGAATTAGTAAAAATACTAGTTTATGAAAGTAAGGAATTATTTCCAAAAGATGAATATGACACAAATAATATTATTGATGAGCACATAATACCAAATAAACATGTAATCATAAAAGGCGAAGTCCCGGGCACAGGAAAGAGTTATGTTTGTCAAAGAATGATTGATAGAGGTTATAATGTAGTTTTTATTTGTCCTACTAATAAACTGCTACAATCATTTGAAGGTATCGCGATAACAATGAATAAAATTTTCGGAATATCATTTAGCATTGTCAAATTAGATGATTTTGATGATACTGATTACGATTGTATTGTATTTGACGAAGTATATTTTAGTAATATTAGCATTTACTGGAGAATACAACACTTTATCGAAAATAACAAAGATAAAGTAATAATTGGCACCGGTGACACGTTGCAACTCAAACCGATACAAGAAATAACAAATACAAAAGATTATCAAACTTATGCTGAGGAAGCATTAGATAACATTTTTCCATTTAAATTAACTTGTAAATATGTAAAAGGCTAAATAATGAGAGTGATAGAAACAAATTATATGATATAAGAAATGATATTATTGTTGATAAATTACCAGTTAAAACTATTATTGAAAATATTTTGCATATACAACTGACATCAGTAGCTCAAAAAATAACATTGCATGTTTAAATAATACTTGTAGGAATGTATCAAATGAAATTAGGCAGTTAGAACATAGAAAAGATGAATATGAGGTTTCAGAATTGTTAATCTGCCGCGAATATACTAAAACTAAAACATCAGTTTTTAATGTAAATTTCAAATACAAAATCGTCCATGTTGGAAGCGGTGGAATTTTTACATTGAAAAATATTAAACCTGAAATATTACAATCTTTACCAGTTGATAAAAAAGAAGCAATTTTATATTTAGTTCATGCTGCACGTGCCATTCTGCACAGGGTAGTAGTATTGATGGCACAATCACTATTTTTGATTGACCATTTCTTGGTAAGGAATTATAGAGATTGGCTGTTCACAGCGATCACGAGAGCCCGCGATTTGAATAAAGCTAAGTTTTCAAATATAGTAATGATACAGATGATGTATTTAATGAAAAATGTATTTTAAGTTATATTGAAAGAAACATATTAAATTACAAAGAACAGGACAGGAAATCCAAGAGAGAGATAAATAAGACAGGTTATGTTAATGTCAACTGGTTTTTAGATAATATCAAAAATCAATGTAATTGCTGCGGATGCGGTTTTTCTATTCATACGAAAATGGTAATATAATGACGAATCTAACAGCACAAAGGAAAAGTAGCGAGCGACCGCACGAATTGACTAATATTGTTCCTTATTGTGCCCGTTGTAATTGTAGTTGTAAATAATGATAGCAAGATTTCTTGTAAAATGTATTTAAAGAAAAATTAATTATATATATTAATAGAAACAGTGCTATTCAATTGTCACAGCTGTAAATACTGTAAAATCAATAAAGAGGATACATTTACTTTAAGACAGAAAATGCCAATTGACATTTGTTATATATTAGTAATTATTACCCACATTGCTCCAAGTGTTCTAATATGATATTGCAGGAAGAACAGTTTGTTCATAGAAAAGCACTATATGGAGATGGTTTAAGCAAAATGGAATAACAAAAAACCTCTCATATATGATTTTAGATTGGATGATGACAGAGTATTAAAGAAAGACATTGACAAATTGTTTGACGCGGTTGATGTGAAAAAAGCCTTACAGATAAACAGTGCCGATTAGCGATAAAATCATTTGCTAAAAAAATGCTCCTCATTCATTGTTTGCTTGAAAATTTGTACAACAAACAACATGCAAGAAGAGTTCCAGATTATAGTAGTGAATGTTTAATGACACCATACAAATTTAGAAATAAGTATTAACATCCAATAAACGTACTTATGATATTTGTGAAAACATACATTTTCACATTGCTCGGTGATGATATTTGCTACGTTAATGAAGAAGATGTAGATGACTATGTGTGTGATATATTTGATTTTTGAATAAACCCAACCTTGCCATTCTTTCCGCCATATGATATTCCCCAAAACTTGTTCATAAATTTTGATTTCTCTAAAATGAATAACACGAACCACCTACATTCAAAGAAATCTATGATAAAATTATTGTAAAATAGTTTATCATAAATTTTGGAATAATATTTTTGAAAATTTTGTAAAATTATATTTTGGAAAAGTTATATTTTGAAAATTTTGTAAAAATGAATTTTGAAAATCTTGAAAAATACATTTTGGAAAATGTTTGAAAATTTTGTAAAATTCCATTTTTCAAAATTTGTAAAATTATATTTTAGATTTTTTGAAATTTTGGATATAAAAATATTGAACAAACTACCTAGAATTTACCTCTTTTGAAATGTTGATGATTGAAAATGGGCTGTTTTGGGGCGCCGTTTTAAAATGTTGCCAAAAGTGTAGGGGGGGGCTACGGTTCAAATGAACAATTGCGGATGTATGTGCTAATTCTAACTTAAAATGGCTTGTTTCCTGTTAGTTTCACTTTAAAACTGTTTCAAAGGGAGCCCCCAATTTTGACGCATACCTACCGAAAAAGGCTGAGTGCATGCAGTGGCTTGGTGCAATTCGACGCCACATGGCTGTCTAGGAATGGTTCCGTAGCGCTTGGCTCTGCATACGGCATCATCGCATATTATCACATCGGAGTCCATGGAGCTGAGCGACAGGCGCGTGGAGGACCAGGGACCAGGGTGGGTGTTCAATGAACAGCATGTAGCGGAGGTGAAAAGCAATTGGCTTGCACTAAACTACCTTCAGCCCTGACTGACGTGCAAAACATTCGCAGGCTGCATTTGTGTTGCACGCTTGCGAGCAAGTTGGGCTGGGATGCCGGTCACGGGAGGCACAGCAGACAGACCCTTTCAGATCGCATCTAGCCTTTACAATTTCCTGTCGCGCAATGGACATCCGGTGCCTGCGATTGACCAGCGCGGGACTTGTGGAGCCTGCAGGCCTTCGCTACGGCGCAGACCACTTGTCGCAAAGGAGCTTCAATAGCAGGTTGCGCCGGCCTCAGCGGTCGTCTGGCGAAGGGAAATTCCTGCGCACCTAGCGCCATCTCATGTTGCTGGACCACAACAGGAAAATAGCATGCTTTTGAAGACTGGCCTATCGTTTGCATGCATGGGTCGATGTCCGTGTCGCCGAGGCTGGATTCGCTTCCTGCTTCCCTGTTCATCCCCACCCCGGCCTGGCGGGACCTGCCTGTGACATCTCTTCCGGGCTACGACAAGGTCTTCGTTGTGGACCCTGAGATGGCGGAAGGATGCGTCATGCTGATCCTGTTCTTGACAAAAGATGGCCGGGAGAGGATGGACTTCCATGACAACCCTTTGGCCTACCAGCTCATCTCAAGCAAGCAACGCCAGGAAAAGCACATCAAGTTTGTGAGCGGCAACGTTGTGCTGCTGAGACATCCAGGCTTCGCAGTCCGGCCAACGGTGCAAAGTCTGAGCTTGGACACCTTCAAGAAGCGGACAGCAGCGCTGCCGGACTTCAAGGTATCCTTCCCTGGGCGGCCGCAGACCGCGCCCATCTTCGTGCCACGGCCCCGGGGCGGCTTTGCCCTGCCAGGGCCCGACGGAGCCGCAGCCCCAGCTGCTGCAGCCCCAGCTGCTGCAGCCCCAGCTGCTGCAGCCCCAGCTGCCGCGGCCGCGCCGGCGGCAACGCCCAGGCTCAGCCCCACCCCGGTGCCGGCGGAGGACGAGTTCTGGGGCGCCGCCCAGGAAAGCTACGCCAGGGCGGCCAACAAGGCGGAGGATTTCTCCGATCTGACGGATGACGCCAGCACGGCTGGCTCATCCGCAGCGCGGTCGCCAGCAGACTGGGCGGTGGACGAAGTGGCCGCATGGCTTGCTGCCTTGGACTTCGGCAGGTGTGTTAGGCCAGGCCAGGGAGATGAGATGTCGTTGCCAGAAACCTGCCGGGAAGTTTGAGCCCATGCTTGTGATAAGAAGGCAAATTTAGCCGAGCGCTGCCGGTGTGCTGGCGCGCGCCAGGTATGTTGACACCTTCCGCCGTAACGAAATAGACGGGAGAGTGCTGGCTGAATTGACAAAGGACAGGGTTCAGTTTGACAACAGCTTGGCCTTCAATATTATACGTAACATTGCAACCGGGCAATTGAGCAATCCCAAAACTCAGGCAGTGCAGCAGAAGTCCAGGGTACGCGTATGTACGCGTTGTGTTTCCTGAAGCTTGTCGCATCGAGGACGAGCTGAAGGACGATTTGGGCATCAAGGAGCTGGGCATCCGGAAGGCCGCTGGGTCATCGACGGTTTCTTTTATCCAACGCGATGTCCGGATTTCGGCTCGTGAAGCTATGATGTTTTTGTTTCTTGTGCTGACTTGGAAGCGCCCTACGTCAACTCTGATGCTTGCGCAGTGAATACTTCCTCCCCAACATGCTAGCTTTAGAGTATTGCAGGGCAAAGTGTCCCAGTCTAAGAGACTTGGAAGTTTCAATGTGTGTTTTGCATGTGTGTAATTTTGAATGGTGCTTGCCGCTGCGTGAGAATTCACTGTGCTGAAAAGTCCCAATTCATCCGGCCCGCTACTGTTGACAGTGAGTTGGCAGCGGTTGTTTCCCGCCTTGTCAGGTCATCTTCAACAAGATTCAGGAACTCTTCCAGTGATCCGAGGGAATTTTCGATTTGACTGTTGTGGTGTTGATGTGTCCCGTTTGCCGTGTACAGCTGATATCCTCTGGTTTCTAAATGCTGACATGTTTGCGCAGGCAAGACTTTGTGCAAGCCCTGGCAAAAAAAGTGTCCTGCTCAGCTCGTTCCAGCGCAGTTATCAAATCTTCAGTGGATTCAGTGGCTGCTGCGCTGTGCTGCCGATCCGCAGCTCAAACTGGCCAACGCGAACTCCTCGATCCTGCGTGCAATGTTCGGTGGACCATTCGCGATGGGCGGCAATGGCTTCGGTGGCTTGCCCATGGGCATGCCCGTGATCGTGCGCGATTTGCGAGCGGATAGGTCACAGCCGCCCAGGGAGGTGACGGTGAGAGTTGGCGGCGTCCCGATCCATGGCCTGGGCATGGGCCCTTTCGGGCCATTTCCGGGTCTCGACGACGGGCTCATCACCCACGCGATACATGAGGCGCTGCAGCGGGACAGCTTGCCAGTGGGGGACGCAAACGCCACCCTGGAGCTCTACCACAACACCAGCCCGGACAGAGCCGAGGCGATCGTGCAGTCGCAGCGCATGTATCGCGGATCCGACGGCCTGGCTGGTGGAGGCATCTACTTTGCGGAGAGCGAGGCTGAGGCCAGGAGGAAGGCCCACAACCACGGGGCCATGCTGAGCGCCACGGTGCGCGTGGGGAAGGTCAAGGTGGTGCACCGCTCCGCGGATGCCAGCTACTTGCAGCTGCGCAGTGAGGGCTACGACTCGGTGAAGATCCTGGGCCGGGACTCCGGCGCCGAGTACGTGGTTTACAACTACGACCAGGTCACAAACATCCGGCGAGTGTGAGTCACTGAGCGGTTTTCCGGGCTAATGAGAGCACCTGAGCTTGACTTTTCTGGATGTCCCTGCCCGGACCTCGAATCCTCCGGGCTTGGGCGTTGTGCAGGCTTGATTTTGGGAGCCAGACTCCGCACTTTGCAACCAGCAGTCCAAGCAAGACTTGTGGCAGGACTTCGGAGCAAAAATGATCAGATGCTGCTTGTCGTGGTTCTCGTTGTTGGCGGTTTGCCACTTGGGCATGCAGTTTTCATAGCGCTTGACTTGCAGCATGACCGGGAATCTTCAAGTGCTCCTCGGGGCAGCAGGGCAAGTTTCATTGGTTGGCTGGCTGAGTTTGATGAGACTTGATTCTATCATGCGACATGTTACAGTGCATGTTTTACATCTCAAATTTCGTCACCCACTCATGGTGCCACCCAATTATGACAGGCGAGTCATGTATCATGTGCATGAGACGCTGAGTTGGGGATTCTTTCAAGGCAGATCACCCACATGAAGCTCTGGGTCACGAGGTGTGCGGCGCTTTTATTGCGGGGAATGAAGGAGTCCAAGGGCAAATCTCTGAGACCATTGTCAGGTTATGCCAAGAGTCCGAGGCTGGGATCCCCTGTTGGCTTTCAAGCGCAGCACAGCCACAGCGAGAGCAGTGATGATATGTATTGAGTGAGTGCCCCAAAACACAGATCGGCAACAACTGACAGCCTCCTCGTGACTTCGCATCACACACCGAGAGAGCCGCGAGAAACACAATTCCGGGAGCGCTGTGGCTCTCAGACCTGGCAGATTTAGATTTGCGTGCTTGGCAGTTGATCTCTTGACCTTGGCCATGTCGGGTGCAGTTTGGTCCTGGAGCACTGGCCATTTCCGGCCCTACGATGCAGAAGTGAGCCGCCTGATTGAGGAGGGCTTTTGCAAGAACCAGCAAGAAGTCCGCATCCGGTTGTGGACGGGCACCGGACACGAAAGCTACCGCATCAACTTCCACAAGATGCGCCAGGACCGCGTTTGCTTGCCTATCGCGCAGAGCTTATCGCTTTCGTGGCAAGTCTGGAGAACTGTCGCCACAAAATGGCTTCAATCTTCCTGGGTTGCGGGTTGAAAGCGTTTCCAATTTGAGGCACTTGCTTTAGAGCCCTGATGCTGCTTAGATATTAGTCCTGAGACCTGAGCCCGTTAGAGAGTTGGCAGCCCGCTTTCAATAGAATGCCTAGCGCGGTTTTGGGAAACCAGGAGAGCCTCCGTGACGGTCACAAGTGGCGGCCTGTGCAGCGCACTCAGGCGCCGGAAGTGGCAAGTGAGATTTTGGCCTGTCCAAAGTTCAACATGAAACCAAGGAATCACAATGTCAATGTGAGCACCTGACAGAACATAGTCAGTAGTATGTGGCACGTGGCTTGAGAAGACATTAGGGCTCTTCCCCCCAATCAGCCAACATTATCAGAGCTCACCTCACTTTCTCTATGCATGGCCGTTGGGAGGAACAGCCAAGACTTGTGCGAGTGTTTCTTACGTGACATTAGGTTGCCTTGGATTCCACGTTTAATTGCGTGTGTGTGTGTGTATGGCCCAGGAGACACCGAGGCGTGAATTTAGATTCTCTCGGCCGCAAGGCAGAGGCCAAGATTCACCTCTCTGTTCTACGGCAGGGGTTGCTCCGAAGCGGAACTTGCGCCATCATCGGCTTGGCAATTCAGCGCATCAAACACTTCAGCGCAGGCCAAGCTACTGGAGCCTGGTAGCTACTTCTGGCACTTGAGAAACCCAAGCATGAATGTCGGCTGTCCAAGCAGCTTGCTCAGCATTTGTAAGTATGTGACATGTCAGCGGAGTAGAGGAACAGCAAGTGGCTGCTCAATTGTGGTGGCCATGACGTAAGCCCTTGCTGCCAAAGAAGCTGGTTGTTTCCCTCCAAAGGAGGTTTTTCCCTGCATGTGCTGTTTTGCTAAGATTGGAACTGGGTTGGCTGTTTGCAAGCGACCAACCTTTCAAGGCCGAATCTGTACAATCCTACCCTTGCCCGATTGAGCCATCGTCACATCACCACTGTGGCTGCGCGTGGGGTGGGCATGCTCGCTGTAGAAGTCTGGCGAGAGCCAAACTTGACACTGACATTGTGGCCCCATCTTGACAACACGATTTGTCGCTGGTGTTCTTGAGCGCGAGCCAACTTTCCGCATGTTTGTCTTGACGAACTGCATTGCCAGGGGCAAAGCCAGCCAAATAAAGACAACGTTGCCAAAACACACATCCTATTGCAGCGATCGTTGACTGGTCTCTCGCATGCAAGTCCGGTTGCATTTTAAAAGCCTGAGGTGAATGAGCAAAGGGGCAACTCTATTATCGCCCAATGACGTGAGCGCATAGTTGAAGCACACAGCCTTTCTAAATTGGGCCATGCCCAGAATTTTGAAGATTCATGGCACAAGTTCCGTTGACCCCATTGCCGCTGGGAGGGAGGCCATCGCAGGTGCAGCCGTCCTTGGTGACCCAGGAGCCCGTCACAGCGCGAGATGCCGGACTTGAGGCCAGGTTGCTGGGCGGCTGAGCGCATGGAGGCAAGTCAGAGCAGTGTGAAGCGCCGCCAGAAGACAAGGATGGGCTCAGTTGAGGTACCAACACAGGAAGCCCCATCATATCTTATCATGAAGGAAAGGGCCCTGGCAGCCTGGCAGTGCGTGCCTCGAAATTAGAGGCAAGATGGTGTGTGGGGGAACAGCTCACTTGGAGGGCCAATTTGTTCGGCATGCGGTTTGCTTGGCCCAAAAGTCCCCCAACATGCCCTTCACATCGCCCGACGAGTGCTTTTGACCCTGGGAACTCGAAGGCAGAGCTGGGAGCATTGAGCCATATTGAGCCCTGGGCTTTGGCAGGTGGAGTTCAGGGGCAAGGTGCGAAGCTTCCACCTGACCTGCAGAGTGGCAGCGGAGAGCATCATCCGCAGCAGGACTGTCGGACTGCTGGCGGTGAGAGCAAGGATCGTCTTAGCCTGGGAGCCGCAGGACATTCAAGCCGTCAAGCCGTGGCATGTCCCGGGCATAGCGTTTTGCCGTGTCTTGCAATGTCTTGCAATGTCTTGCGCGGTGTGGTCTTGCTTGACACTGACATCCACTGACATCCACTGACATCCACAGACATGCACTGACATCCACTGACATCCACTGACATCCACTGACGCTGGCGTTGGACTCTGTTTGGAATCCGGTCGGGGCGGATGGGACATGGGACGTGGGACGTGGGGACTGAGGCTCGGGCCCTTCATCTACTTTGCGGGGAGTCCGGAGGACTGTGAGGGCAAGGCCAACGGCGTGAGGTCCGGGAAGGACGGCGCGGTGCTCCAGGCCACCGTGGACCTGGGCCACGCCCTGGTGGTCGGCCAGCGCCCCAGCGCCAGCGCGGCAGCCTTCCTGGGCATCAGCGACTGGGCCGAGCTGGACAAGGTCAAGCTGATGAAGGCTCGGCTTTTCCGTGGGCCGTTGTGGGCCCTTGTGGGCCCTAGTGGGCCCCAGGAAGTTCATGCATTACTTCCCACCTTTGGGACATGTCCTTCTGCAATCCCACATACCTGACATGCTGAGCTGCCCCTGAGGCTGGATGCCAGAGTGTCTACGGCAAAGCTCCGCTTGTGACGCGGGATGAGTGGGCTGTGCCCTCCAACTCACAGATCACGAATCTCACCTTGAAGGGCTACAAGCAGCAGGGCCAGCAACTGCCTTTCTGGCAATGGCCAGAATGGGTGCACATGCTGGCAGACACCGTGCAGGTGGACCACCTGGCCATTGACCGGCTGTCCGACTTGGCCCGCCAAATTGGCGGACCCCCCTGCCCGGACTGTCCGGACTATGGTGTGCGGGTCAATTCAGCAGGGCGGCCGATCCACCGGGACGGCAAGTTCATGTCCTACGCGGAGGCGCGCAAGCGCGGCTGGGGTGGGCCGACGAACCGGTGGAGCCAGCAAGAAGATATGTCGTCCGACTCACGCACGAAGGAACGCATGGAACGAACATCAGAAGGCAATGGGCGGGCAAGGTTACTCACAGGCACACATCAGGGCGGCTTACCAGCCTTCGCCCAGAGCAAGCAGTTCCCACAGCAGCAGACGCATGGAACGAACATCAGAAGGCAATGGGCGGGCAAGGTTACTCACAGGCACACATCAGGGCGGCTTACCAGCCTTCGCCCAGAGCAAGCAGTTCCCACAGCAGCAGCGGTTTGCGAGCCAGGAACGCATGGAACGAACATCAGAAGGCAATGGGCGGGCAAGGTTACTCACAGGCACACATCAGGGCGGCTTACCAGCCTTCGCCCAGAGCAAGCAGTTCCCACAGCAGCAGCGGTTTGCGAGCCAGGAACGCATGGAACGAACACCAGAAGGCAATGGGCGGGCAAGGCTACTCACAGGCACACATCAGGGCGGCTTACCAGCCTTTATCGCTTCCTGGCGGGCATGGCCTTGGCATGTCTGCTGGAAGCAGCAGTGGTGGCTTGAATTGGAATCAATTCCGCAGTTCCATGAAAGGCCAGGGCTTATCGAGTGCGCAGATGTCCCAAATGTACCAGGGCCAGAAGTGAGAGCCGGCGTCCCGGCGTTCTGTATTTTCCCACATTTTCTCTGTGGAATGCGCTCATCCAACGCGTGGCTTTGAGATCGGATCATAGGATTTGCCAATGCTGACTACAAGCTGGGTAGCAATAGCAGTGCACGTCGGTACATCATCTCAAAGGACGCTTCTTTGGAGTTTACCTTGTGGGGAGAGGGCAACATTTTTGAGATCCTCTCCTCACAAGTTCAGCAAGACTTGGGCAGGGCTGGAACTCGCAGGGAGAAACGGATTTGGATGCGATGGGAAACAGTCGCCTATCCAATTATGTATAATTTTGTGAACACCCATGGCTAGCATGGCATGCAGCACTAATCAGTGCCACAGTGCCACGGTCAAGGACCGGGGTTGATTCTGTATTATGCAGATCAGACATGATCAGGCTTTATATTGAGTGAGTGGCGGTGGAAAGTTGTGTTCAGGTAAAGTAATTAGCTTTCGGAGTGTTGGTCTTTCATAACCCTCTCGTTTGACATCTTGGCGGAGAAATCGTTCAATCGGACTTGGGTAGCTCGTTGATTCCTGATTCCAATCGGACGTATCACGGCGTATCCGCTGGCGACGAGTGAATGCTAACAACTTCATTTGATGAACTGCTACTACTTTGTGTATTTCCTGCCGTTATTTCAGCAAGCAAATCGCCAATATATGATGCTGTTGCGAATGTATGATATGTCAAATATGCCGTCATTTGTGCTATTGTAAAACCGTGTTCTAACATTTTTTTATTATCGCCCCTTGTTAATTTGATTTTGTTTTCCTCTTCATCGCTGTCATCTGGCGACGGCGGTGGTTTCTTTGGTTTGTTGTTGTCAAGCATAGTAGTAAAGGCTGACACCAATGCGTCTCGTTTATTTTTCATTGTTTGCGTTGCTTGGGTTCTTGTTGGTTCATGTCTTCTATGTGTGTTACGCCAGAAGTTTTAAGCATTACTTTAAACATACCGTCTTGGTCTTCTTTAACCTTGAAAGCCTCAAATGACATATGTAGGCGTTCCCCTATGCCAACGTATGCGTCATGATTTACCCATCTGCTTTCTGTAGCAATAGTATCTGCATTGGTCGCCATGTCGTTAAATCCTTTTGGTATTCCTTTTTTATCATTATTGTTCTCGGTGGTTGTTTTGTTGGTTGCGTGTTTGGTTTCATTAGGTTAGGTATTGAAAAACTGTCGTCGTCATCATAACTATCATTAATTCTATGCTTCTTTCTTTTCAATCTATTTTTAGTTAATATTATCATTAAAAAACTTAGATTTTATTATTAACTGTCACCGCTTCCAGAGGCGATATTTGGAGGTCTTGCCATTTTTAAGTAGTTGCTCTTAATACTTGTTGAGGTTTGGCGCGGTATTTGTAATAAACAAGGTCGCCATACATTTGGGCTATTTGGTCTGTTATGGGTTTCTTTACATCGCCTTTCGCGTTCTTATGTAGTCTTTATAAATGGGTGAATTCTTCAAACTCCGTTGCCTTAATCAAATGTATGATGTACAAATCATTCACCACCTTGCTCATTTCAGTCAGATTATTTGCAAAAAATCGTGGTTGTCTGTCTTGTACTGCATTTCTAACCTTGCGGTACCCATTCTTTTCGGAATCGCGCACTCAGTAAAAACATCGTTCTGTTCCCTCAGCTGTTGGATCAGACAATGCATCGTTTTGATCCACACTCATCAAGTTCGGGGTCGCCTCGTGTTTTCTCCCGCTCTTTTAACCCTGTTTGGGGAAAAGTTGAATTTTGGAACAGAATGGGAAAATAGGGCTCTACGCGCCAAACTCCCCATTCTGTTTGTGCTATCGTTCTGTTTGCAAACATCGTTCTCTTCGGTTTGGACAGGGTTCAAATTTAGACGCCCGCTCGATTTGGGGCCTTTGTTTGCAGTTTGGGGTCACAATGTGGCTGTGAAAGCCTGTTAGGCGGCGTGGGCAATGGGGTACGGGCTTGTTGGTGTTCGTGAGGTCCCCGTGCCTTCTTGGCAAACACATATCATTTTGCATCCATTTTGGGGAATTGTTGGAATAGCTAATCGGAATGGCTAAGGTGACCTTAGAGCATTCAATATTTTAAATGCTTGTTGTTTACACTCTGGTTCATTGTCTGGGTGTAGTTCATCAATTCTTGATATGATTAATCTTTCTTTTTCACCTAATGCTGGTTCTGGTGCTTCGCCCCTTGCTGTCATCATTTCTTCATCTGGTATTAATTCTGGGCTGTCTGGGCAAGGTGGCGGTGAGGCGTCTGCGGATGTCGAGCGACCTAACATTAAGCGATTGAAAATAGACGATGCTCCTAGTGTAATAAAGTTTCTATGCTGTTCTTGTAATCCTTGTTGTCTTTGAGATGCTTGTTGTGCTCGTTGCTGTAATTCTGTTTGAACCTGTGTTAATGATGGTTCTTGTGCTTGTGTCGGTTGGACATCATTCGTTGCTGTTGCTGGTTTGGTATTTCTCCTATGAACCGCGTAAGTGTGTCCGTTTCTGTGTGCTTCTTGTCTCATCATTATCTCTCTCATTTGCCTGTCTAAGATTCTCATTTGTTGGTCTTTGCTGGTCGCTTCCGTCAAAAAAACTACCTTGAGGACTTGTTTTGGTTTTTCTTTTGTAGCATCTCTGTTGGGTAGTTTTCCTGTTAATTGTTCGCTCTCGCCTATTAAACTAGCGATTTCTTCATAAGCGGGTCGTCTGTTCAGTCCAAATTTTGCGTATGGGTTTATCAATTCTAAATTTGCTGTAGTTGCGATATTTATTATAATAATAGTTAGATTTTTATTATTATAATAAATTGTAAATAAATGTTAATTTTTTCAACTCTTCAATTCGTTTTTGTAGGTGCTCTAATGTGCTATGTGGTAGATTTGGCCGGTGTAGTTCCATTGTTAATCTGTCTAATTCATTTTGATAATTTGCTCTTGCGTTTCCTTCCTTGACGTGTTTAATGAATGCTATGGATGCTTCCTGTGAGTTTCTTAACTTCATTTGCTCGTGTAGGTGTTCTAAATATTTTGTATCTCTTAACTCGTAGGGACTGTATTTAATTTGTGAGGATTGTAAGAATATGTTTCCTTTATTTTTCTCCGCATTCTTCTTGTGATGACGTTACATTGTTTATATTATTATTTAGATTATTATTATTTTGTTGTTCATATGCTTGATGGCGTTTGCTTCTAAAATGTTCTGCTTTATGACTTAATGTATATTTTCCGCCACATTGACAATCTACTTTTGCGTGTAGTTTATCCTTGTTTTTGATTGCGTATTTTTGCTTTATTTCTCTTACTATTTCCTTGTTTTGTTCTGCATATTCTTTCTGGTATGCCTTTACCTTTTCAACATTGTTCTCGCGTTTTTTTAAATATTTTTTCATAGAATGCTTGCTTGTGCTCTCCGTAGTATTCCTGTTTTGTCCTTCCTTGTATTTGCATATTTAGTGTTCCCATTTGCCGTATGTATTCGCCTTCAATTTTGTTCAAATCTTCTACATTCTTGCATTCCGGACAGTCTTTGATTTTTTAATATAGAAGTTTTCAATACCTAATATGTGCATCATTGAATACAATTTTCTATCCTTTTTTGCATCAGTATTCATACTACCTCTATGATATGCCATTCTCTTACTTAATGATTGGCAAGTTGAACCTATGTAAGTTTCATCATCAATACTATTTCTAATGCAATAAGTTTTAGCCTTACGAAAATCTTTCTTACCAACTTCTACCATCAATCACTATAAATAACTATTCCTTAAGTTATTTTTAGTAGTTATTTAATTGAAAAATGAATGAACTAATCATAGAGCAGACTTCCGGACTCCCTTAATTCCAGAACTGATTCCGAAATCATATGCACAAACACCTCACGGACATCTTCATCAGTTGTCAGTGCTCTATTAGTTCCTTTCAATTTGTATACCAGCAGACCGCCCATTTTTGTGTTTGGACCAGTAAAATTAGTGTCTGCCATCTTTTCAAACGATATCCCAATAATAAACTTGTCGTTTCTGTAGCGTTTGTATGAAATGCTAAAGGCATCTTGGTCAGTGTAATGTTCGTCTCAAATAATACGCGGTTTCTGCTAGGAATTGACATTCAAATTCTGGATACTTCTTATTGTTAATCTGTAATTGCCACGTTAAATTGAAACCCTTATCTTGGAAGCCTTTACCTTGGAAACGCTCACGACCAGCGCCATCAGGGTCAGCACCATCAAAAATGCGAGTGTTCATCATAGGACTGTAAAAGTAATTCCATCGTTTGTGAATGTAGTTGTCGTGTCTGTAATAGTTGTTGTTGTCGGCATCAACACCAGTTCTTGGAGTGCGATACAATGTAATGAAGCAACCATTTAATTTAGAAGCGGATTTAACAATGCTCATCTTAATTTCAGTTCCTGCCGCGTTGAATGATTGCGTCATAGTGTGATACATAGGGAATACCAATTTCAACGACTGTCCTTCTAACAAATGTTTAACAATATTGTTATTGACAGTGTTGTCTAACTGGATTACCTCGCCTCGTATAATTACATTATTCAATTCCCACAAGGCGCTGGTGTCGCCAGTTGTGAAGTAATATCCGGAAGCATCATTTTGCGTATTGACATCAGACACACTAAAAGGTGTAATTACAAAAGTTCATCTGACACAATGGTAAATTCCAGTTCAAGTGGAGCATAACGAAAGTCAAATAATAATTGCTTTCTAACAGTCCGCGTACTGGTTTATGTCCTAAGCGCATATAACCATTAGCGCCGGGAATTCCTGCAACTGAATGGCGAGTATATCGCGCTGTTAAATCTTCCCAGTTGTTTTGGTCTCGTGTAGCTGGAAATGAAACCGCGGCGGGGTCTGCTGTCGGGTCGGTTCGTTTATTAACATCTAACATTTCTGCTAACCCAGTAGCATAAGTATGTCGCCAGTCATCGTCCCAACGAGGATTAGCACCACCTTCTAAATTATCCATATCTCGGGCGTCTTGACTTTTAAAGGAACTATACAATTCACAGCGCTTATTGTGTTCAATAATATCCTGCACTTGTTGCCCACCTACAGTGCATCTATAACGACTGAAGAAGGATGACAAATTTTCTGGGCCTGCGGCCTCTAGCCGGCTACGCCTCTTTGAAGTTATACCATGTCATGTCATGTTTTTGTATGAGAAACGTATCCTGTGCTATGATATGGCTGGTTAGGTTATGCATGTTGCCCACCTTAACCCTAGATAATGCCGGGGATGCCGGCTTTCTGGGCCCCATCCGGGCCCCAACCCAGAAGGCTGACATGGGGTCGCGCGCGCGCCAGAGGACCCAACAAAAGCAGCCCAAAAAGAGCAGCCCGCAAGCCAGCCCGGAAACGCAAATGCAACAAAACACTGTAAATAGCAGCGTTTTGTGGCTGGGGGGCGCGCGCGCGCGCCAGAAAGCCCGAAAACCAACGGGAAAAAAGCAAGGACCGCGCAGCACGGGAGCCAGCCACAGCAAAAGCAAAACGGACAGAACAACAGCCCAACGCTCAGCGCAGCAGTTTTTGGCGGTATTTACAGCATTTTGGCCCAGCATCGCCGGCATGCCCGGCAGTGCTTGGCGCCAAAATGCGCAAAAATGAGCCTCGCTTATACCCCTCCGATACCTTCTAAAAAGCAGTGCTTCATGGGTCGAGAGGCTTTTTGGAAGGAAGTCTTGATGATGCAGACCAAGCCCCGCTGAAGCATCACCCAGGCCTAACCCCAGACCCTGACGATGTCAGCCACATGGCCTAACCCTGCATATACGCGATGTTTCGCGAGGGTTTCCCACAGTCAAGCAAAACCGCAAGCCCGAGCTGGTGATGCAGAGGTGCCGGATTTAGGCCGCGCATCACGACCAAGTGGCGAGGGTCGGCGGCACCAGGGTGCAGCCCCTATAGCTAAAGCTAGCAGGCTAATTGCCTAGCGGCGACATGCTACCCCAAGGAGGCGTAGCCGGATTTACGTTGCTGGCGCACAACCGGCCGCGGCAGCATCGCGAGGCTCAACCTGACAGCTCTTGCAAGGACGGCAAAGCAGGCAGCAGCGACAACAATTCCTTTCTTGCACACATACACACATCCATTTTCCAAACATCTTCCCTCAGTTTTCCACCCATCTTCCACGTTTCCCATCTATTTTCTAGCCATTTCCCGTCATTTCGCCATGTCCCCTTCACCGCCCGCACGCAGGCACGCGGGCACAAGCACACACGCGGGCACGCACGCGCGCTCACGCACGCACACCCACCCACGCACGCACCCACACACAGGCACACACACACACACAGGACTCACGCACAACACACACCCACCCACCCACGCACGCGCTCACGCACCCACCACACACACACACGCGCGCGCACGCACTCGCACGTCACGCAAGCACCCCACACACACGCACACCCTCCCACCCACCCACCCACCCACCCACCCAGCCAGCCAGCCAGCCAGCCAGCCAGCCAGCCACCCACGCACACACGCACGCACGCACGCACGCACGCACGCACACACACGCACGCACGCACGCGGCGCGCTCGCACACGCACACGCACACGCACGCAGGCGCGCGCACGCACGCACGCGCGAAAGCACGCACGCATGCGCGCAAGCACGCGCACGTGCGCGCACGCATGCGCGAGCGCAGGCCCGCGCGCCTGCGCGCACGTGCACGCACGCCGGGGCCAGTTGCCACGCAAAACGCATGTCAAAACCAAACGTTTTCCTCGGTTTTTTGCAGTAAAAGCCCTGCATTTTCACGTGTTTTTTCCGGTGTTTCAAGGCTGCAGCCGCGTGGAAGGCAGCTCCCAGCAACATCCCCAGCATTACCAGCATCACCCGCATCACCGGGGCAAGACCGCAGACTTGCAAGCCCAAGGCTGCAGACCCAAAAACAAGCCCAAAAACGCACCCGCCAGAAGCAGATGATGCAGGTGATGCTCATCACTTTCCTTTTCACGCATCCTCGGCATGCAAAGAGTCGGCGGCGCCATGCGGCAGCCCCCTAGAGCCTTGCTCCAAAGGACCAAGGTGGTAATCTGACACAGCCGCTCGGTCAGTTGGCCGCGGCCGGATTTACAAGCTGACGCGACACAGCCGGCCACCGGGCACCTTGCCTTGCCCGTTCTGTCACTTCCCTTTCCGGTAAGTCCGATGAGTAGATGTTAAGATTTAAAAATTCTAAACACTTTGAGATTCTAAGGGTCTCAGATTTGAAGACTTTGGAATTTAAGGCTTCAATGGTTTAAGAATTCAGGTTTTAAGATTCAAAGACTTAAGGTGTTTGAAGGTTATAACAGCCAGGCCATTGCCCAGCCATTTTCCATCCATTATCAGATTTCGATTGCTTTAAGATTTTATTTTTGGTGAGATTTTCAGATTTGGCGACTTTCGGAATTTAAGATTTTAAGATCTTAAGATGTCAAGACTGCAAAATTTGAAGATTAAGAGTTTAAGGAATTTAGAATATAGCCCGGATTGAAGGAATTTTATTTTATTTTACTTGTTTATGAATTTAAGATTTTCAGATTGCAATAGTTCGAGATTTAAAGAATTTAAGTTTTTGAAGCTTTTAAGACTCTGAGATTTTAAGAGTTTGAGAATTTCGGAATATTATATTTAAAGATTTTAACATCTGAAGATTCAAAGACATGAGGGTTTCTGTCACTCCCTTTCCTGTAAGTCCGATGAGTAGATGTTAAGATTTCAACATTCTAAGAACTTTGAGATTCTAAGGGTCTCAGATTTGAAGACTTTCGGAATTGAAGGTTTCAATGGTTTAAGAATTAAGGTTCTAAGGTTCGAAGATTTCAGGTTTTTGAAGGTTATAACAGCCAGGCCATTGCCCAGCCATTTTCCATCCATTATCAAATTTCGATTGCTTTAAGATTTTATTTTTGGTGAGATTTTCAGATTTGGCGACTTTCGGAATTTAAGATTTTAAGATCTTAAGATGTCAAGACTTCACAGTTTGAAGATTAAGAGTTTAAGGAATTTAGAATATAGCCCGGATTGAAGGAATTTTATTATATTTTACTTGTTTATGAATTTAAGATTTTCAGATTGCAAGAGTTCGAGATTTACAGAGTTTAAGTTTTTGAAGCTTTTAAGACTCTGAGATTTTAAGAGTTTGAGACTTTCGAAATTTCATATTTTAAGATTTTAACATCTGAAGATTCAACGACATGAGGGTTTTAAGAAGTCAAGATTCGAAGACTTGAGGATGTTTATATTTTTCAGGTTGCAAGATTCTATCTTCTAAGGTTGTAATTTTAAGATCTTAAGGTTTCAAGATTTCAAAGATTCAAGATTAAGAATTTAAGGAAGTTCAAATATAGCCCGGATTGAAGGAAGGTAATATTTTAATAATTTAAGATTTTCAGATTTCAATTGTTCGAGTCTTAAAGAATTTAAGTTTTTAAAGCTTTTTAAGATTCTGAGATTTTAAGATTGTAAGACTTTAGGAATTTCATATTTTGAGAGTTTAAGATCTCAAGATTCTAAGACATAAGGTGTTTAAGGTTTCAAGATTCGAAGGCTTTAGGAAGTTTTTATATTTTCAGATTTTAAGATTCTAAGTTCTAAGATTTTAAGATCTTGAGATTCTAAGATTGAGTGTTAGATTTGAATTTAAGATTTTAAGAATCTAAGACTTTAGGATTTTGAGATTTCAATCCAGGCCATTTTCCATCCATTTTCCATCCACTTTAGATTTTAAGATTTTCAGGTTGCGCGTTTTCGGCAAAATTGGCCCGACTTAGGGGACAACATCCCCAGCATCCCCCGCATCGCCAGCATGCATAACATCATCCGCATCATCCGGAATGATGCTGGCAATGCTGGGGGTGTAGTCCGCCCCCTAAAAATACTCGTTTTTGGACTCGTTTTTGGACGCTGCGGGGAGATGCTACAAAAGTCCTCGGAAATCGCCCAAGCCAATCCGCGAATCCTTCGCCCCTTATAAGGGTGGGCCCATTACCAAACGTATGCGCATGGTCGGAGCATGGTCGGCGCATGGTCGGCGCATGTTCTGCGCATGGTCGGTGGCATGGGGCGCGCGGCCTTATACCTGAAGGTAAGCCCTACCGGGCTTTGGCCTGCGGCCCGATCACGTCCGGTGGCCGGATTTACACGCTGACGCGACACAGCCGGCCACCGGGCACCTTGCCCTGCCCGTTCTGTCACTTCCCTTTCCGGTAAGTCCGATGAGTAGATGTTAAGATTTACAAAGTGTAAAAACCTTGAGATTCTAAGGGTCTCAGATTTGAAGACTTTTGGAATTTAAGGTTTCAATGGTTTAAGAATTAAGGTTTTAAGATTCAAAGATTTAAGGTTTTTGAAGGTTATAACAGCCAGGCCATTGCCCAGCCATTTTCCATCCATATCAGATTTCGAAGGCTTTAAGATTTTATTTTTGTGAGATTTTCAGATTTGGCGACTTTCGGAATTTAAGATTTTAAGATCTTAAGATGTCAAGACTTCAAAATTTCAAGATTAAGAGTTTAAGGAATTTAGAATATAGCCCGGATTGAAGGAATTTTATTATATTTTACTTGTTTATGAATTTAAGATTTTCAGATTGCAATAGTTCGAGATTTAAAGAATTTAAGTTTTTGAAGCTTTTAAGATTCTGATTATAGTTTTGAGAATTTAGGAGTTTCATATTTTAAGATTTTAACATCTGAAGATTCAAAGACATGAGGGTTTCTGTCACTTCCCTTTCCTGTAAGTCCGATGAGTAGATGTTAAGATTTCAAAATTCTAAAACTTTGAGATTCTAAGGGTCTCAGATTTGAAGACTTTCGGAATTTAAGGTTTCAATGGTTGAAGAATTAAGGTTCTAAGATTCAAAGATTTAAGGTTTTTGAAGGTTATAACAGCCAGGCCATTGCACAGCCATTTTCCAGGCTTTAAGCTTTTATTTTTTGAAATTTTCAGATTTGGCGACTTTCGGAAGTTAAGATTTTAAGATCCTAAGATTTCAAGGCTTAAGAAATTTAGAATATAGCCCGGATCGAAGGAATTTTACTATATTTTACTTGTTTATGAATTTAAGATTTTCAGATTGCAATAGTTCGAGATTTAAAGAATTTAAGTTTTTGAAGCTTTTAAGATTCTGATTTTAAGAGTTTGAGAATTTTGGAGTTTCATATTTTAAGATTTTAACATCTGAAGATTCAACGACATGAGGGCTTTAAGAAGTCAAGATTCGAAGACTTGAGGATGTTTATATTTTCAGGTTGCAAGATTCTATCTTCTAAGGTTGTAATTTTAAGATCTTAAGGTTTCAAGATTTCAAAAATTCAAGATTAAGAGTTTAAGAAAGTTCAAATATAGCCCGGATTGAAGGAATGTAATGTTTTAATAATTTAAGATTTTCAGATTTCAATTGTTCGAGTCTTAAAGAATTTAAGTTTTTAAAGCTTTTTAAGATTCTGAGATTTTAAGATTGTAAGACTTTAGGAATTTCATATTTTGAGAGTTTAAGATCTCAAGATTCTAAGACATAAGGTGTTTAAGGTTTCAAGATTCGAAGGCTTTAGGAAGTTTTTATATTTTCAGATTTTAAGATTCTAAGTTCTAAGATTTTAAGATCTTGAGATTCTAAGATTGAGTGTTAGATTTGAATTTAAGATTTTAAGAATCTAAGACTTTAGGATTTTGAGATTTCAATCCAGGCCATTTTCCATCCATTTTCCATCCACTTTAGATTTTAAGATTTTCAGGTTGCGCGTTTTCGGCAAAATTGGCCCGACTTAGGGGACAACATCCCCAGCATCCCCCGCATCGCCAGCATGCATAACATCATCCGCATCATCCGGAATGATGCTGGCAATGCTGGGGGTGTAGTCCAGTATTAGGCACCCCCTAAAAATACTCGTTTTTGGGCGCTGCAAGGAGATGCTACAAAAATCCTCGGAAATCGCCTAAGCCAATCCGCAAATCCTTCGCTCCTTATAAGGGCGGGCCCAGCGCAAAACGTATGCGCATGGTCCGAGCATGGTCGGCGCATGTTCTGCGCATGGTCGGCGGCATGGGGCGCGCGGCCTTATACCTGAAGGTAAGCCCTACCGGGCTTTGGCCTGCGGCCCGATCACGTCCGGTAGCCGGATTTACACGCTGACGCGACACAGCCGGCCACCGGGCACCCCTTCCCGTTCTTTGATTTCCTTTCCCTCCAAGTCCTGCTAGTTTTCGGGATGATGTGAATGAACTTTTCCTTTGCATGTCTTCCCTGACAGTTTCCTGGCATGTCCCTTCACTTCCACTTCACTGCCGTTTCAGCTCCCTTCATTTCCTTGAAGACTCCTTTATTCGCATTCTGTCCGGTCCCCTTCACGTTCTGCCCTTGCATTTTCCTGCATCTTGGTTTCTCTCCAGTGCCCTCCCCATTTTTCGTGCCATTCCTTTGACTTTCATTTTGTTCACTTCCAGTCACTCCTGCTTCCTTGCATTTCCCCTCAACCCCTTGTTTCGCATCGCCAGCATGCATAGCATCATCTGCATCATCCGGAATGATGCTGGCAGTGCTGGGGGTGTTGTCCAGTATTAGGCACCCCCCAAGAAGCGCTCGTTTTGTGACTCTGCGGGGAGATGCTACAAAACTCCTCAAAAATCGCTTAAACAAATCCGCAAATCCTTCGCCCCTTATAAGGGAGGGCCCAGCATAAAACGTATGCGCATGTTCTGCGCATGGTCCGCGCATGGTCGGCGGCATGGGGCGCGCGGCCTTATACCTGAAGGTAAGCCCTAACGGGCTTTGGCCTGCGGCCGGGCTACCGCCCTGTGCCGCCGACACCCAGTCATGGGCATTGCCAAGGATGTCTTACGTCCCTTTTGATTTCTATATATAGAATATAATAATATATTAATATACATATATATATATATGATAAGATATGAGGTGATGCTAGATGATGGTAAAGATGATGACTAGGATGACAACTATCATTGTAGCATCCTTGGCATCACTAACGGCTGTGATGACAACTATCATCGTAACACCTTCTGCATCAGCAACGCTGCCGAATCAGAGATGATGATGGCCATGATGATAATTATGAGAAGGATAAGAGAATAAGAAAGAGATGATGAGGACCATCATGATGATGATGAGAAGGATGATGATGACGACGATGATGCAGCCCAAAACAAAGTCTCCCACACCTCAAATTAAAAAATACGAATTTGAGGTGCTCTCCCTGACGAAAAGTTCGCCAGGAAAAAGAGACAAGGATGCCACTCCCACACCTCAAATTAAAAGTATTAATTTGAGGTGCTCTCCCTGACAAAAAGCTCGCCAGGAAGAAGAGACAAGGATGCCACTCCCACCCCTCAAATTAAAAAAAATATTAATTTGAGGTGCTTTCCCTGACAAAAAGCTCGCTAGAAAAGAAGCACGAGTGATGATGGTGATGACGATGATGCAGCCCAAAACAAAGTCTCCCACACCTCAAATTAAACAAATATTAATTTGAGGTGCTCTCCCTGACAAAAAGTTCGCCAGGAAAAAGAGACAAGGATGCCACTCCCACACCTCAAATTAAAAAATAGTAATTTGAGGTGCTTTCCCTGACAAAAAGCTCGCTAGAAAAGAAGCACGAGTGATGATGGTGATGACGATGATGCAGCCCAAAACAAAGTCTCCCACACCTCAAATTAAACAAACATTAATTTGAGGTGCTCTCCCTGACAAAAAGTTCGCCAGGAAAAAGAGACAAGTATGCCACTCCCACACCTCAAATTAAAAAATATTAATTTGAGGTGCCCTCCCTGGCAAAAAGCTCGCCAGGAAGAAGAGACAAGGATGCCACTCCCACACCTCAAATTAAAAAAAATATTAATTTGAGGTGCTTTCCCTGAGAAAAAGCTCGCTAGAAAAGAGACACAAGGATGCCACTAAACAATTGGGCAATGGATGACTGTCATGATAAAGATCATCGTAGCATCCTCTGCATCACCAATGCTGCCTGATAAGACATGACGACGACCACGAGGACAATGGCACGGGCGTGACGACCATGAGGATAATGGCACGGGCGTGATGATCGTTATCATCCGCGTCATGACAACTATCATCACAACATCCTCTGCATCTCTACTTGTTCCTTGATAAGTAAGATCATCGCATCCTTTGCATTGTAAAGGATGTCTAACGTCCCTATTGAATTCTATTTATAACAAGATTATAGATGATGCCAGGTGATGATCAGATGATGATAAAGATGATGACAAGGATGATAACTATCATCGTAGCATGCTTAGCATCACTAACGGCTGTGATGATAACTATCATCGCAGCATCCTCTGCATCACCAATGCTGCGTGATAGGAGATGACGACGACCATGATGATAATGGCACGGGCGTGATGATCGTTATCATCCGCGTCATGACAACTATCATCACAACATCCTCTGCATGTCTACTTGTTCCTTGATAAGTGTCATCATCGCATCCTTTGCATTGCCAAGGATGTCTAACGTTATTTTTGATTTCTATATATCATAAGATATTAGATGATGCCACGTGATGATCAGATGATGATAAAGATGATGACAAGGATGATGTTAAAACCCTCTAGGCCCCGTGCCGAAATTGGGTAGCTGTTCTGAGGTCCTTGTTGGTGTTGCTTCCCAAGTTCCATTGATCGCCATTTTGGCTCAAGACACAATTGAGGTTCAAGATCTGATGTGTGACTGCGCACTTACGTGACGGGCATTAAGAGCAAAACAACTGCTTGCGCTGCATTCGTCAGGACCACTGTCGTAACTATCATTCCTTCTTCCTTGCAACGTTTACACGGGTTCGGCTATAACGGCATCGTCCGTATACACCTTTCTACGTGGTTGGTATTAAAGCTTGAGGGTTCGGTGCACAGCGTCCCACGGGACGTCACCTTGCCGTCTCTTGACAGGTTATCAGCCGTAACTACAAGCTCTACACTGGACTGGGAGACAGCTGGTTTATTGCGGGTACAGGGACAATAAAGGAACGATAACCTACACAGTACAATGGCGTCTTCGGCGAGCCCAAGTACTGCAACTTTTGGGAACAGCAGCTCAGAGGGATCCAATGGATTGATGGCTCTTCCTGCGGTGATGGATATGGTTGCAGATTCACAGGATGAACCTGGGAGCGGAGGTTCCGCGCTATTCAGCGACATATCTACTCCCACAAGATCATGGAAGCAGATCGATGTTCATCAGGAGTCGAAGAAAAGAGAATCCCCACCGAGAAGATCATCATCTTCGCCTGCGACACCACGGACGTCGCAGAAGGGCGTGAGATCGACATCGAAGGGTGGGAGGTCAAAATCACCCACCAGTGCAGATTTTCGCGCCGTGATCAAAGAGAAGAATAAGATGGAGGTGGAGATCGGGGAATATCAGAAGACACTTGATGAGATGTCGGCAGCAATGGCGAATCTTAACCAAGAAGACTATGGAAGCACCATCCGGATCCAGGAGCTGGAAAGACGATGCGAGATTGCCAGCAAGCAGTCGGGACATCTAGTGAGTCACCACCAACACCACATGGCTGAGGCATGGCGCAAGTTTGAGGAAGAAGCCCAACAGATGCGCAAGGTGGAAATGAACGCATTTCAGTACGGGGAGAAGAAAGACATGGAGTCGAATATTATGATGCAACAGATGAGGCAAGCTGAAGGAACTATCATGGAGCAGAAGCGGGAGATTGCATTGATGAGATCCTACATGGCAAGCGAGAAGTCGGCCGCGCAGGAATCAGCTATACGTGCAAATCAGATACACCGTGAGGCTTCACAACAGATATCAGCTTATCAGCAACAGATCAGAGGCATAGAATCTTCTACATCTATCGAGAAGTTCAACGAGGAGGAGATGGTCCAAAGTCTGAAATCACAGTTGGAGCATGCACTCGTCAAGCGCCCCGAGACGTACTCTTTGGAGGACTCCAGGGAACAGCTGATGGCGAGGCTGAATGACGTTACAGTATTTGCGGAACAGGAATCGAAGAGAGCAGATTGCTTGCTTCGCGAAAAAGAAGAGATCGTCAAACAGTATGAGTCCGACGTGTCGATGAAGGACCAGATGATTGCTGTTGAAGGTGGTCATCGTCAGGATGCGATCTTGGAGTTAGCCCAGGTCAAAGAAGAGAAACAAGAGGAACGGTGCACGATGGACGAGAAGTCGAAGGAGGCTGAGTACTGGAGATTGACAGCTAAGGGAATGTACGATGAGTACCTCGAGGAGATGCATGAGCTTCAGAGACAACTGAAAGAAAGAGAGGCGACGCTCAAGCAAGAAGAGAGTTTTGTACGCCAACTCGATGCTGACAACGAGGAACTACGTGCACACAAGAAGCTGGAGACACAGGAAGCCTCCAGCAGCAAAGATGGACATCGTGAACGAGCAGTAGTGAAACGCGCTGAGGGAGGAACCCAGGCTAATTCAAATAGGATAGACAAGAAGGTGGCTGGGTCAGTCCCGTCATCGTCTTCAAATCAAATCCCTAATTCGTCGCTGATGCCAGGTTCGATCCTCTTTCCGTCTTTCGGTGATCCAATGATCGATGTACACCTATCCCAGATGCAAGGGGTTGTTGGGCATGTCCCACAATCCACTACTACGACTGGTGGTGGTGATGGAGGGGGAAACAACGGTACTACACCCCCATTGGATTACGGTGGATTCCCGCCCAATGGGAATGGGCAGGGAGCGGGTCGACGTCAGTTGAGCCTCGCTGGTGGCGGAGGAGGACCTCCGGATGATCCACCCGATGATGAGGATGAGGATGACGACGACGAAGGAGATGAGGAAGACGAGGAAGAAGAAGAGGAAGAAGACGATCGGACACGGAGGAGACGAAGGAGATCGAGAGATAACCGAGAGTCAAGAATGATCGACCGAGAATCTCGAGGAAAGAGGCCGAGAGAGTATCTATTCCGGCCTGGCCAAAGATCCATCAACTTGACACCTGGAAGATGCAACTGCTGATGAATGTTCTGAGCGCATGTGCAGATCCAGATACCGACGCATGGACGAAATGGCTGGAGCAGGCTCTTGGGTTGAACCCAGACCTGGATTTGCTTAGCGATTCAGGTGGCGACAGATTTGCTACGATAGATATTAAGATGGCCATGGGCATGCAGAACATGCTGAAACAAGCACCTGACGAAGCCAAGGACGTATACCTCGATGCTACACGACACTCTGAACTACGACATCAACAAGGGGTGATCGTGAAGGGACGAGAGTTGGTGGCATTAGTTATGCAATCATTCAGAACTTCCGATAGAACGGATCTTGTCTACCACATCGAGCATCTATTCAACCTTGACTTTCCTGGCGACAAGAACTTGGTCATGTTCAGGAACAAATGGTATGATTTGCTGCTGAAGATGAGGAGCGAGGACAGACCCAGTAAGCTGGCTCTCAGAGACATCCTTTACAGGAAGATCAAAGGGAGCAAGAAGATGGAGTTCGGCCTCAATGCCTACCATAGACTACCGGACAAGCATCCTCAGAAGACGTATGAATTCTTATTGGCGTTGATCGACTATCAGATCAAGGCAGATCGGGAAGACCTGATGCTCGACATGAAGGAGAAATCGGTCAAGTCGATGATGAAGTCAGGCGGGAAGGATGCGGCTCCAGCAACTGGCAAACAGGAGAACCAGGGTGGCAAGGGCAGAAAGGGGAAACCCGGTGGACCTGATGCCGCTCCTGTGCTCCCAAAAGCCAAGGCAAAGGGCCACGCTGGCAAGAACGGCAAGTCCGACGGTGCCAGCGACAGAGGCAAGAGTCCGGGCGGAAGCAAGGATAACCCCTGCTGGTACCACTTCAAATCGGCGAAGGGGTGCGTGAAAGGGAATGAATGCACTTTTTCCCACAGCAAGAAGACGGAGCATAAGTTGGAGAGCATGTCCAAGGGGAAAGGAAAGGGCAAATCCAAGTCCAGATCATCGTCACCAAAGAGGGATGATGGAGCATGCTTCGCGTTTCAGAAGGGGAAGTGCGATAGGGGAAGCGCTTGTAAGTACAGGCATGAGCTCATCAAGAACAATTCAGCTCCAGCAACGTCAAATGACAAGGCGCAAGCCAAGTCAAAGGCTGCCGCCAAAGCCGCAGCGCCTGCCATTGCGAGGAGGGCCATCGCAATGCCCGCGATAGTCCTGAAGCAATCGGCTCCTGCGGGGAAGGTAAGCTTCAAGAAGGACGTTGATCATGTCGAACCGGACGAAGCCGAGACTATCTACCACGAGCACGATGACGACGCGATGAGCGAATCATCGAGATGGTCTGGCGAGTCCGAGATCCCCGAGAAAATGGTGTGGTTCAAGGAAGTGCTCGACGTCGACGAGAATGGGGAGATCACCTACCTCGAAGACGAGAGAAGGCAATGGGAACGAAAAGGAGAATGGTACGGTTATGAGGACAATGAGAATGAGCCTTATCAGTACGTGTACGTCGACGAGAAGAAGTTCAAAAGCAGTGATCATCGTGAATTATCAGCCTATCAAGTCCAACGATCATTGATACGTGCGAAGATACTGAGAGAAGTGGTGGATGATATATATAAGAAGCACTACTTCCCGGTGACCAAGGAGAGCAGCATAATGTTCGAGTATGATCGGAACAAGGACGAGATCAAGGAATCGGCTGTCGACTGGAAGAAGCAGCATGGTATGCCGAAGAACGTTTTCGCCATGTCAACGTGCATCAGCAAACGGGTGAAATGGTTGATGGACACCGGATGTGGTCATGATCTCATCGGAAGAGCCAAGGCGAAGAGCCTGGGTGTCGACATCGTGAAAGATGACGACGAGATCGTGTTCCAGACCGCGAATGGTTCCACTTCCACATCTGATGTGGCCAAGATAGTCGTGGACGAGTTGGACGAGACTGTCGAGCCGCATGTATTGGATGAGACACCCACGGTATTGTCAGTGGGGAGGAGATGCATGAAGATGGGTTATGCATTTCACTGGATGCCTGGTAAACTACCTTTCATGGTTACGCCAAAGCAGGGATTCGTGCACTTGCAGGTCAAGGACGACATCCCGTACCTAGTGAGTGATGGTAAACTTCGGAGTAACAGGCATCGCCCTACGATAGACGACCTCAAGGAGCACTTTTCGGAAGTATTGGCGATGGTAACGAACGACGAGGCAGATCAGGGAGGTGACGATGAGAACGACGTCACACCCGCCGCTGTCGGTGAGTCCGCAGAGGCCGAGGGCGAACACCACGACGGGGCATTCGACTTCGGGCCACCCGGAGGAGCCGGTCCGGTACGTCCGCCTCCCGTGGCTGAGGAAATACCTGTAGATGTTGGGTCAGTCCCGCATCGACATGGTGATGCCGAAGCTCACGAGGAAGAGGTTGATGAAGATGATCCAGATGCCGGAATCGAAGTAGACGTGTACGAAGGATCATCAATAAAGAGGAAAGTGGGAGTCCTCAAGAAGGACGCCAACTCCATAGCTCATTTGCTTACACACAGATACCGAAATCCCTTCTGCGAATCATGCGTCAAGGCAAAGATGAGACACTTCAGATCACGAACGGGAGCATTCAAAAGAGAAGTGAAGACGTTCGGTGACCTGGTGACGTTCGACTTTGTGACGGCATCAGGAGATCATGAAGTGGAAGGCAGGTATGCGCTCATCATCCGGGACATATATACCGGAATTATCATGGCTTATCCCACCGCGAGAAGAGACACTGACTCAGTCGTCAGGGCTATCAAGCACTTCTGCGGGAGGAGGAAAATCAAGCAGGTATATTCAGATGACGGCCCGGAACTGATCAATGCGTGCGTGGAGCTGAAGCTGAACCACGACCTATCGCTGCCTGGACGGCCGCAGAACAATTCCCTTGCTGAAAGAACAAATCAATTCATCATTGACCAGACTTCGGCTTGTCTAGTACATGCCGGTCTACCCACGTGTTATTGGGTGCAAGCCATCACCACTCTGTGCCATCTCATGAACATCGAAGAGGTGAACGGATCGAGTGCATGGATGAGGCTGCATGGCGAGGAGTTCAAGGGCGAGAAGATACCTTTTGGTGCGCTAGTGGACTTCAAGCCGAGTGAAGCACGAGGGGGAAAGAGGGAGAAGTTCGAGCCGAGAGGGGAAACTGGTATATTTGCTGGATATGTGTTGAGCACCGGTATGCATTGGGCAAACAAGTATCGCGCTTGGGCACTTACTGCATTTGCGGGTGCAGAGCTGAACATCAAGAAGGCAAAGGTTCCGCCTCGGTTGAGAATGCCACATCAGACGGAGAGGATGATCCTGAAATCTCCTCTGGCGTTCCCAATACAACAGAAGTACAAGGTTGCCAACGAGACTTTGGAAGGAATAGAGATGTCTATCGATGCAATCGGTCTGGATGCGCGTGACCGCCTGATCGAAGATGAGGACTACGAGCCTGAATTGCTGCAGAGTGACGAGAAGCGGCTGCTTGACGATGAAGTCGATCAGATCGCTGGTCTACTGCTCGACGATGGCCCGGAGGTAATCGCCGGAGATCGGGGGGATCATGCAGGAGAAGAAGAAGCTAGACCGAGCTCCTCAAAAGGGAAAGGAGATGGACACCCTAAGGGCGATGAAAAGGTTGCGAAGTCCGACCTTCCACACGTGTCAGTTGGGCTACCCGGGGATGGTATCACGTACGTCAACGACGATGGCAAGGAGGTTAAGATCGACAAGGCCGGCAGACCGTATCCTGTCGGGAAGGACGGATTCAGGCTAATGAAGACATCGAGACCTCCAGAGTTCACTCCTGAAGAATGGAAGATGATGAGTAAATATTACACCAAGGAAGAGAAGGCCGAGGTGAAGGGCGGTGGCAAAAGGAAAGAGGAAGATCCCAAGAGTAAAGAGTCTGAGATCTCCGCGCCGGCAGAGGCACGGACATTACAGATGCCCGGTGGTAAGAGAATTCGAGCGATGCTTCGGAACCGCTGGGGTGGAATAGAATGGCAGTACAATTGGGGATTGCGGAAGAACATATCAAAGATCAAGAACCCAATGGATGTGAAGCACTTGGCTGAGCTTGAATGGGTCAGGATTGTTGTTAATCCTGTCGACGGGGTGGTTGTTCTCATGGATTCCAAACAGTCCCAAGACGTCATGAGACGAAACGTTCAGCTTGAGAAAGAATTTGAGTGTCTGGTGGTAATTTATGCCTGGAAGTACAAGTCTGAGGAGCGATCAAAGTCGACTCCAAACTGGACGAAGGCGGTTGCATCAGTCATGGAGAGTCATAAAGACGAAGCTGAGACAGCATCGGGGACGGAACCATCGGTCGACGAATCGACGGACCTCACCTGGTATGAATGGGAGGAGTCTGCTGAGATAGTTTCTGGAAAAGTGCCACTCGCAATGCCTGCGATAGGCGAGGACGGTGAAGCCAAGAAGTACCCGAGGACGGTGAAGCCAAGAAGTACCCATCGATGCCGTGCGTGACTTCTGAGCGAATACAGCACAGAGAGAAAGCTGTGAAAGTTGTACGATTCTTCGACGCATTAGTATCCAGGCCGGTAGGCCGGAAAGAGATGTTGACCAACCCTGATGCATTGGCATCAATGAAGAAAGAGTGGTCGGGATTAATCGACCAGGGGGTCTTCGATCTTGGCGCGGTGCGTGAATATGACGCTGTAGCCAGAGAAGCAAAAGCGAAGGGGGAGGAAATACACATGGCTCGCGCACATGGCATTTGCGTTGAATAGCACTCACAGTTGCCTGTTGGTGATCCTAAGAGGAAGTTCAAGGGTAGAGGCGTGTTGCTGGGGAACCAAGTGAAGAACCAAAGCTTTGAGGCTGCGATGTTTCAAGAATTGGGGAACTCTCCTGCTTCATTTGAAGCCTCGCGTTGGGCGGATTTTCTGGGTTGTCATGATGGCTGGGATGTGCAGATGGCCGACGCTGTTCAGGCGTACATACAGGCCACTTTGAGAGGCACGCCGTGTTGGATTGAATTGCCACCGGAGGCCGTGCCAAGTGAATGCAAATGGGATAAGTACAGAAGACCAGTCGTCCCGTTGAGGAAGGCGCTGTACGGACACCCAGATGCGGGAACATTTTGGTAGCAGCACTGCGATGAGTCGGTGCGTGCCGTTGGTTTTGAGCCCATCGGCGAAGAATGGCCTTCAGTGTACATTCACGAAAAGCTCCAGCTTGTTCTGGTTGTGTATGTCAACGACTTCAAAATGGCAGGGCCGCAGAAGAACCTTGCCCAAGGGTGGAGCATGTTGCGTACACGTTTGAAGATTGAGCCCGAGACTGGACTTGACATGTACCTTGTTTGCAATCAAAGCAAGGGAAACGTCACTCTCGGGAACGGACACCGAGTAACAACGGTGACCTATGACATGGAACAGTTCCTACGTTCCTGTGTCGACCGCTATCTTGAAGTGGCGGGCGACGTGAAATTGAATAAGGTTGTCACCCCTGAGTTGCATGAAGAAACAAAGAATCACGTCTCACGGAAGCCTGCCAGAGAGGGGCCGTCAGTCGTGTGCAATTGGTGTAACAATCTTGTGCCCACCGACGGTTCAGCCACAGTGCCGGACCAACGGGGAGGGACTCCTGAGTTGGCCATGAAGGAGCCCGTGCGTGGACACCTTGCTCCGCATGCCGCTAGCGTACTGATGAAGTTGCTGTACGGTGCGCGGATTGCTCGCTTCGATTTGTTGCGGCAAGTGAATCGCCTAGCACGGAACGTGCATAGGTGGACTGACTCCGATGATCGGGATTTGCATCACTTGATGTGCTATGTGCATCATACCAAACATTGGCGCATGGTCGGTTGGGTTGGAGACCCTATGGACGATGTGCACTTGGCCTTGTATGGGGACGCTGACTTTGCGGGATGCATTGACTCGCTGCGTTCCACCTCCGGTGGACACTTGAATATACAAGGGCCTAATACCCGGTTTCCGTTGTCTGGCAGCTCTAAAAGACAGGGTTGTGTGAGTCACTCCACTCCCGAGGCCGATATTGTTGCGGCCGACGTTGCCATGAGATCGATGGGTATGCCCGCTCTCAAGCTGGTAGAGCGGATTCTCAAGAAGTCACCGAACTTTGTGTTCTATGACGATAACAAGGCTATGATCGGTGTCGTGCGATCGGGGAGAAACCCCACGATGCGCCACCTTGAGAGAAGCCATGGTGTTAGCATTTCGTGGATGCATGAGATGTTCACACGTGATTACATGTACTTGGCGTATGAGGTCACCGACAGGATGGCGGCCGATATTTACACCAAGGCGTTCAATGATGGGCGCAAATGGAAACATGCATGTTTGCAGATTGGTCTACTTGACCCGAGCTTGCTGTCTGACCCGGATACCCTCAAGGCGCTCACACCCACGTGTGATCCCATAAAGGGGACCATGCAGACTGCTTCGGGGACAGTTGACGGAGTTCCAACATTTCCGTACACACACATACCGATCATGCCCCCGGACCTATGGTGGTCTGGACTAACATCCAAAGAGGGATTGCATGAGCATGAAGGACATGATCCGGTTGTTGTTGCCAAGGGACCCAGATTGATGCGTGTGAAACCTCCACTCGCGGTCATGACACCGTTTGGGAGCAAGTGGCTTCGTTCCACTTGGTTTCTGAAGAATGGGTCATAGCTCAAAGTTGAGGATAGAGTTGACCCGGGGCTACAATGTGTGCGAATTGATGGTTGGGTTGAACGCGCAGTTTGGCAGTTTCATCCCGTACCGGTCGCTGCACCGGCGCGGGAACCGTCTCCACGACCACGACCAATTCACGTCGGGTCCGGGGATGTTGACATGCAGTCCGTGCTGGCCGCATTTGTTGAAGAACTGTCGAACGAGCGCATAGAGTTGAAGTGTGTCAACGACCTTGCTTTGGAAACGTTGCTCCGATTGAAGTTGCTCATGCGTTGTCTGCATATCAATCACGAGCAGCTTGTCCCTGGTCGTTGTTTTGTTCCGTATCGCATTGCGGTGAAGCACAAGCCACAGTTAGCGCCGGGTATTGAACTCGCGATGGTTAAACATGACGGTGGTGTGCTTCGCGCTCCTGTTCATGTCTCGCTTCCTGGTATGAGAACTCGCACAGTCGTCACTCTTTACAGTGTTGACTTGGCTCGGCCCATCGTGCTGATGGCATGTTCCGAACCACGTAACTGGTTCACTGCTCTTGCCCGCCATGACGGGCCGCAGGTTGTCACCATAACTCTGGTTGATGACTTACTGAGCGAGTACGGGGGGAGAATCGCCAGACATGTGCTTACCAAACCTTCCGATTTGTTGTTCTTCGCCGGGCCTTGCACGGGGGGATCATCATGGGCACGCCACAATAAGACTCGCGGAATTGACACCGCAGAGAAAATCGAGGCCAAACAAAGAGAATTTTGGAGATTGTTTGAACGGTTCGTTGAGATTAAACGGCATGCCATGACAAAACGAGCTGCGATTTTGTTTGAGTTGCCTGGAAGTTGTGATTATTGGAAAGATGAGAGACTGCATGAGGTCGTGCATGATGGGACTAGTCACGAGTTTGATGGGTGTCGCTATGGCTTGAAACAAAGATATGCAAAGAAACCCATGCCAATCAAGAAACCATGGAGAGTTGTCTCATGGAACTTTGAACTTGGTGGCTCGTTGTCTAAGAAATGCAATGGAAACCATGAGCATGGACCTTGTGCTGGTCGTGAAACCAAAGAAACCCAGTTGTACACGTCTATAATTGTGGGTGTGATCCTTCGCCGTTTTCGTGCTCGAGCAAGGTGCCTCAAACCGGCACCGTTGAAACTCGCTCTTGCTTGCATTACGCGAAGGAGATCGCGGAAGCACCAAGCTACTGCGAGCGAAATCTGCACCACCCCAACTGCACAACCGAGGTGCTGGGCCAGTCCCGAACCTCTGGTGCATACGGGGAGCTGGGTCAGTCCCGAACCCCAAGCTTCAAGGAGGAGCTGGACGAGTTCGTCACCTCAATCTGAAGCTGGGATCATATTGGGACAATTCCGTGGCTTCATTTGCAGCTGCTTATTTTGGGTTTTCCTGGTTCTGGAGAATATCATCAAGATGACTGCCAATCCGAATGTCGTCAATACGAATGAGTTCTTCTGCGTGCCTGTCGGGAAATCTAGGCAAGCGGCAATCTTCTTGGGAAATTTGGTGAAGAACGCCATCGAGGATGGCAAGAGGATGCCCAAGAGGATGGAGATGAACAGCGACCTGGGTATGTGCGTGAAGTGGATCGAGGACATAGGCGTCCCCGCTATTTATGCATACTCTGCGTACTACTCTGCCAAGGGCCGCGGGATGATGAAAGGTGAAGGGCAGTCTATGAGGGTTGCCTTAGAGTTCATCAGCAAAGTTTTCGGACAGCTTTCTGCCGACGAATGCATGCTTGGATGGAGGGAATTCTGCAGCAAGGGAAAGAAGATCGTGTCGGCGCTGAACCAACTTTGCGGTGAGGCAACGATGCTGGCGAAGAACCCCGAGTTGCTCAACGTAACCAAGTACTGCATGGAAGGGGCGGATATGTTGAGATCAATCGCGAACATCTGGGATCTCGCATTAGGCGTGGCCGAGGACAACGATGAACGGTCGTTCAAAGCAGCATTCCACCAGAACACCCCGGTTGGGGAGGTGTACAAAGAATTCATCAACGACGAGTCATCTAGGGCATCGTCATCGAGAAGGTGGAGGAGCTCTGAGGAGTTCCAGACAACTGCAGAGTTTGAGAGGCACGACCGGAGAATCGCAAGATACAGAGATCGAAACTGGGGGAAAGTGTTCACGTTGAGCGTGATCAAGGCTCCCAAGATCGACTCCTACGGTCGTGGTTCCAAGGACGACTACCAGAAGAATTGGGACCTTGGGTTGATCTACCAGAATGAGCTGCAGGCATCGATGAAGAACCTCGCATATGCACTGAGGAGGGATGAGAATGCCAGCCAGAACAACCTATTGCGCTGGATGATCTGTGGGTCAACCCCCAGTGACATCTCTGACGCGTGCATCGGAGCGGTCAATTCGCTCATGTGCGTCTCTTTCATCATGAGGAGATTGCAGCCATTGCTCGGTGAGAAGGACTCCAAAGATCAGTCGTATACAGCTTATTTCCGTCCAGACAAAAGGGAGCTGAACGATCTCTACCGGGAGATTGAGTACGCCAGGGATTTCCTATGGTGCATCGATATGATCTATGAGTCGAAGCTGCCTGCGATGAACATCAACTCCATCAGTTTGGCACCGCACGCGGCTGACAGGGCCGCTGAGAACCAAGATCGGCGCAAGTGGGTAAGCTGGATGAAGGAGATCGAGAAGAAGGCCGAGAAGGACGTCATGATCGAATTCTTCCAGAATAAATACTGCACGATTCATGAAATCGAGAGGGAACTGGAGAAGTACCCCGAGGATTTCGTGGTTGGGGAAGAGCCGACATGGTGGGTGATGGGCTCATCGAAGACGGAGCCGCCGCGGAAGACGGAGCGACAGCAGAAGTCGGCATCAAGCTCCGGACAAAGGAGCCAAACCGCTGGTGGGCCAGTCCCCCAGCCGGGAGCTCCAAGTGGGGGGTCGCAAGCCAGCGATGCTGTCAAGATCGACAACGAGATCATCGACTCCATTTTCCGAATGAACTCTGGCGGTGACGACGACAGATGGGTAATTATCAACCCAACTGCTGGACACGATACCTACACTTCATTCGAAGGGGGTACCACTTTGGGCGGCGCGACTGTCAATGTGAAATTCAACATAGACAACAATACGGGGTACCCAATCATACAAACTGTATTTGGGCCGTGTCTTGCAGAAGGCAAGAACGCAACATATTGGGAGTGTATGCTGAGATGCCTGACCTCTTCGCTATTGCACTTCGAGGAGAAGACCAGCGCGGAGAAGATCATTCTTTCCTATGTTGGGAAGGGAAATGCGGCATGGCTACAGCTGTATGCTTTCTTGTGTGCCCAAACAGGATGCTTGATTACTGGACGCCTTCCGGGCGCCAAAGCCATCAACGCGTTGATTCAGGCGGAGAAGAACCCGGACAACGCACCTGGACAGTTGAACCGGATTATCAATAGGCAGAAGAGGAGCCCCATTGGCGAGGCGACGATTCGCGACATGATGATCCACAAGAAGAGCTTCTTGGTCCTGGATTGGCCCCTGCGGGCCGTCAACTCGAAAGGGAGCACGAAGACCTTCCAGATGATGGTCAACGAACAGGGATGGACAAACATCGAGGAGAGATCATACTATGGGTCGAGTGAGCAAGTCTCCTCACCCAACGACACGTTGAATATCATCTCCCGATTGCAGAAGCTGGATAAGCTCATCGCTGAACGGCGGAGGCGAGACATGGATGACTCGCCAATGTCGGTGCACATCTGGATGTCGCTATATGATTGGGTGTGCATGAGAGGATGCGGATGGCAGGTGACCGCCAACCCCATCATCGACTCCCTGCAGAAGGCGATATCTGACCTCGTCAACACATGCAAGGGCCTGGTCGTGGTGAGCGTGAATCGCGATGTTGCTTTCCATGGTGGAAGAGGGGACTTGGGGACGATCGCCAACAAGGTTAGCGAGATCTGCAAGGCGGCAGGCGCGCTGGTGACCGAGAACGATCGCCTGTGGCGCGTGGTCCATGCGCTCACAGGAAGGAACTACAAGATCCCTGGGAGCTCGAACTTGCAACATTTCCTCCTGAAACGACTGCTGATTGAGAAATCCATCGATGCGGTCGCACCAAGCAACGCGTTTGTGTGTGAGCTGGAGGGGACGTGCATAAACGAGCCCGACCTTCGATTCAACATCCCGAAGAACATGGAGGAATCGAAGGTGAAATTCGAGTACAAGCCGACCTTCACTGCACAGTCGAAGAGGAAACAAGAGCAGCAAGATGAAGGACACGGCGAGCAGGACGCTTTTGGGAAAGCCGATGCCGGTGATCAACGTCTTCGATGGTATACGGTCACGGAGCTCAGCAAGTTTATCTGCGAACTTTGCGCTAAAGAGATGCAGATGAGCAAGTCGAAGGTGCTCGGACCGAAGTCGAAGTACAATCCCTCTTCTTGCGTGAACTGTTGCGCGAACTGGAACGCGGACACGAACGGTATTGCAATGTCTATCGAGGGGAAGAAAATGTACACGCGCCTCTTCGCGGAATGCGTGGTGGCAATCCCCGACCTTCAAAACCTCATGGTGGACGTCAACAATATCCAGGCCATGATCACGATCATACGGGAGCTCGTGTATTCAAGGCTGAAGAAGGAGCTTTCTCACGTGGGATTCGTGAGCATGACTGTGGATCAAGCAGCGCAGTTCTACAACAACGGTCACGGGAAGCAATTGTGCGCATCCCGGGATGTGATCGTGTGCAAGAATTCCGAGGGAGTCGAGGAGAGGATGTCCATCTTCTTGATAGGCAAGGATCTTGGCAATGTGGCATATTCGTCATGGATCAAGAGTGTGCTCGACCAAGGAACGATGTATGAACTCCTGGGACAAACCACGAACGAGGAATCCTTGGGAGACGTCGTCGAGATGGTGTTGGGATTCTTTGAGGTGATGTCGTACTTCCAGCACGAACTGCCACTGTGGAAGGATGCATGGAAGATCAAGAGGGAGTTCGAGCAGTCAATAGTGCGACACCTCGCTGGGAACGTGACCCACACGACGGGCCAGAACAGAAAGCGGAACAAACCGTCCGCACAGCTCGGCGTGCCCACGAAGGAGGTGCTTGACATCATGAACAAGGTCAAGCCCAGACATCCACGATCCCTGATCACCGAGCCCTCTGCACAAGGGTCCAAGAGAAAGGCCACGGAGGGCGAAGATGAGGGTCTTGGTCAAGCACCAGACCCGAGTCGAAGTTCTCAGCCCAATGCTGAGAAGGAAGATAAGAAGCAGCGAGTGATCGACGGGCGGAGAGCGGCACTAGGATTCCTGGAGTCAATGGAGAAGTGCATGGGAGATATGGGGATCTGCAAGAAGTGCGCGAACCTGGCCCACGACGGCGACTGCAAGGACATTGAGGAGGCTGCTGGAAATGAGAAGGCGATGAAGGTGCTCCGTGAGCTACTCAGCAGTGACCCTGTTTCATCTGATGAAGACATGGGGGATACGGAGGAACCGTCCTCATCAACGTCCAAGGAAAGAAAGAAAGGAGGACAAGCAGGGAAAGAAACAATTGAGATGTACAGCTACACTATTAATTTGGTGGAGATGGCTGACACGGCTGAGGGAGGAGAGCTACAATGTGGTGGCGTCGACCTCACCTACAACCCGTGCGGGGACAACAGGACATTCAAGAAGACGCTTGAGATGGGATGCGACACCATCCCGTGCTACATCCCGAAGTATGGCGATGTGAGTGATGTGCACTTGCCATGGGCGTATGCGTCCATCGTTGACCCCAAATACTTTCCCAAAGGTGCAATCCTTGAGCAAGTGGACGTGATGCAACTTGGCAAGAGTGTCAACTTCTGCATTGCTCCTTTCGACGGTGCTCCACTATGCAGGATTGGTGATGATCGCTCGGTATTTACTACAAGGGACCAAGCAAACCAGCTATCTCACGACCTATGCAGAGTCCTTCGACACAAGATCGGCAATTGCCGAGGAAGTGCTTTCAGGTGCGACGAGGGTGGATGGGTCGACATTGATGCTGTCATTGACGACCGGAACAACGACATATTCCCACCATACACCACGAGAGCGAAACGATACATGGGCATCATGGAGGTGATCAAGTGGCAGGAATCCGGAAGCAGAAAATCGAGATTCCAGGTTTTGGCAGCAAGGTTTCCGAGCATCATGAACCCGAACGACACGAGGGCAGCCAGGGAGGAAATGACCGAAGCTGGCGTGGATCGGGACGACATCGACAGGATGTTCAACAGATGCGATGGATGGTACAGACCTTGGTGCATCCGAGTCACAACCGGTCACAGTGATTTTGGATTCATGAGCTCATCCGCACTGGCGAATAGGTATTCCGCAAGAATGGGTGATACTCTCGGAGGAGCATTCCATGTGACGTATGTGGAAAACCTGCCAAGCATCGTACGCTGTGGGCTAGTCCCCGGCGGAATCGATGGCGGTAACAGGCTAGCACTGCACTTCGGGGCGTTTGCTCCATGGGATGAGATGAACGTGGCGACGAAGACAACGCTACGGAACGTGAGGAGAGGGGATCCGATTGCGATCATCTATATTCCCAGTGCAACCCTCGCGCGGTATGGGGCTGGAGTCGCGGCTAATGGGACTTTCATGGTCTTTGACGTGATCCCGTTCTATGAGGTCAAGTCCATTTGGATTGGCAAAAGCAATGGAGGGAAGCGCCTGGAGTACGCTGACATCAAGAGGGCGTACTCGAAGTGTGTGGAGAACGAGATCTGCCCTGGCTTTGTCAACTCTTCCCAAGAGTCGGCTGCGATGTTCCTCCAGAACGTCGCAAAGATCAGCGAGAGGATGCCGGAGACTGAGACAGGTGCCGATAATCTGCACTACATCGTTGACATGGTTAATCGTGCTTGCGAACTCTATCGAAACAACAAGATGGAAGAGTTCAACGCACAGGTCAACGAGGTCCGGGACGAAGTCAGCAAAGTCGTCATCCTGAATGATGAGACATGGGAAGGACTGAGGTGCCGGATATGTCCATCATGTGCGACCGCGATCCCACCCTGCTTCTGCTTATGCCTGGAGTGCGAGGCACAACTGATCTCCATCGGAAGATACTACATTCACATCAATTCCGATGACGAGGAGGACAACCAAAACCCCAACGTCTCTGGAGATGCCAGGCGTGCACAGGAAGAAGCTAACCACGATGCGGCAGCACAGGAGGATGAGGACGAAGCGGAGGAAGTTCCGGGAGAAGATGACGACATGGACACGCAAGGATATACATCCGGCTATGCGTCAGAAGAAGAAGACGGCGGTTGGCATTACCGCGACACCGATCTGACGTCACGGGACATTATAAGTTCCCAACGGATGGCGATCTGCCTTGACGAGCCGCGTGAGGCTCAGTACATGGCAGGATTTATCGCACTCCAGCTGTCCAAGATGTGGGGGATGTTTGAAGGTGGTGAGGAGAGAACGATGAATGCCGGACTCGAAGGGAATCCGGGCTGCCCTTATCACAATGATTTCAAGAGGTACCCCAACATCACTGAGCATGATCAGGAAGGTATACTTTTGCCATCAACAATAACGAAGATTTCTCAATCGGAGAATGTTCGGACAAGAGCCTTCCGATCGGTTGAGGAGCGTGACGAATATATTCGTATGATGGTGAACAAATGCGAGGGACTATACACATTCTACAAGCTGTGGATTGCAGCAAGAATCCTCGATGTCACCAAGGAAGAAATGAAGCTCCTGGTCAAGGACCGAGTGCACCCGGTGGGTGATATTATTTTCAGATGTTTTGCACTAGCTTTCAACTGTAAGTATATATCATTCGTGAGGGATGGCCTGAACCTTGGCAAACATGGTTACACGGTCAACGTGAGCGCCATCATCTCGGCCGTCGACCCGAACAAATGCGACACACCCCTGCTGGATTGGTGCCTTCGGAAAGGGCACTGGTTGCCAGAGGACTACAACAAGAAGTGTGTCCGGGCACGAGAAGCCCAGAAGAACTTGGACGAGGAGTTCCGCCGACGTACCCATAGGCTGTCCATTGGGGACAGATATGCTTCGTGAAGATGATGATTGCGGTACGATGTGGGCCAGTCCCCATCTGTTACTTGCGTCACATCGACACTGTTTCGGTGGAACGACTTATGTCATGATTTATATTCATGTGTCCAAGATGATTGGATGTGTACATGGTTACATATTCCGACGACTATGACGCTCTGGATATTCATGGATGGAACTTATTACCTTATAGATGATATCTTTTCATTATTTATGCATTGTCCATGGTATCTGGAATGGCTATGATTTGCATTGATTACTCACCGATGTTTCTTTGCCGGAGATATGCAGACCGATCACAAGCGGGCGCGTCTGGTGGACTTTTGTGGCCAACCCATTTATGGATGACAGCTGCGCGATGCGCAAATGCGGCAGCTGGAATGTTCACTGGCGGTCAAGTGAAGTGGCCACAGTGTATTATATACACCTGCATATGGATGTGTGCTTCGATTGGAGGATGAATGTTTCACTTTTCGTACAATCGAACCCGGCATGTTTCACAGCGAATGAACGGTGTAGTGATAGCAAGTAAAAGAATGCACGACACGATTTCGTAGTTGAAGCCGTGGCCAGTGGAACGTTTTGTGGTGTTTGGACCGCATGATGAACAATGCGACCCAAATGGGGGATGTTAAAACCCTCTAGGCCCCGTGCCGAAATTGGGTAGCTGTTCTGAGGTCCTTGTTGGTGTTGCTTCCCAAGTTCCATTGATCGCCATTTTGGCTCAAGACACAATTGAGGTTCAAGATCTGATGTGTGACTGCGCACATACGTGACGGGCATTAAGAGCAAAACAACTGCTTGCGCTGCATTCGTCAGGACCACTGTCGTAACTATCATTCCTTCTTCCTTGCAACGTTTACACGGGTTCGGCTATAACGGCATCGTCCGTATACACCTTTCTACGTGGTTGGTATTAAAGCTTGAGGGTTCGGTGCACAGCGTCCCACGGGACGTCACCTTGCCGTCTCTTGACAGATGACAACTATCATCGTAGCATCCTTGGCATCACAAACGGCTGTGATGATAGCTATCGTCGCAGCATCCTCTGAATTACAACGCAGCGTGATAAGAGATGACGACGACCATGATGATAATGGCACGTGCAAGGTGATGATCAGATGATGAAAAAGATGATGACAAGGATGATAACTATCATCGTAGCATCCTTAGCATCACTAACGGCTGTGATGCTATCTATCATCGCAGCATCCTCTGCATCACCAATGCTGCGTGATAAGAGATGACGACGACCATGATGATAATGGCACGGGCGTGATGAGCGTTATCATCCGAGTCATGACAACTCTCTTCACAACATCCTCTGCATCTCTACTTGTTCCTTGATAAGTAAGATCATCGCACCCTTTGCGTTGCCAAGGATGTCTAACGTCCCTTTTGATTTCTATATATAAAAAGATTTTAGATGACGCCAGGTGATGATCAGATGATGATAAAGATGATGACAAGGATGATAACTATTATCGTAGCATCCTTAGCATCACTAACGGCTGTGATGCTATCTATCATCGCAGCATCCTCTGCATCACCAATGCTGCGTGATAGGAGATGACGACGACCATGATGATAATGGCACGGGCGTGATGATCGTTATCATCCGCGTCATGACAACTATCATCACAACATCCTCTGCATCTCTACTTGTTCCTTGATAAGTATCATCATCGCATCCTTTGCATTGCCAAGGATGTCTAACGTCCCTTTTGATTTCTCTACAAAATACGATATTAGATGATGCCAGGTGATGATCAGATGATAATAAAGATGATGACAAGGATGACAACTATCATCGTAGCATCCTTAGCATCACAAACGGCTGTGATGATAACTTTCATCGCAGCATCCTCTGAATCACCAATGCTGCGTGATAAGAGACGACGACGACCATGATGATAATGGCACGGGCGTGATGATCGTTATCATCCGTGTCATGACAACTATCATCACAACATCCTCTGCATCTCTACTTGTTCCTTGATAAGTGTCATCATCGCATCCTTTGCATTGCCAAGGATGTCTAACGTCCCTTTTGATTTTCATATGTAATAAGAGAGTAGATGATGCCAGGTGATGATCAGATGGTGATAAAGATGATGACAAGGATGACAACTATCATCCTAGCATCCTTGGCATCACTAACGGCTGAGATGATAACTATCATCGCAACATCCTCTGCATCACCAATGCAGCGTGACGACGACCATGATGATAATGGCACGTGCTAGGTGATAATCAGATGATGAAAAGGATGATGACAAGGATGATAACTATCATCGTAGCATCCTTAGCATTACAAACGGCTGTGATGATAGCTATCATTGTAGCATCCTCTGCATCACCAATGCTGCCTGATAGGGCGACGACCGTGATGATAATGGCACGGGCGATGATCGTTATCATCCGCGTCATGACAGCTATCATCACAACATCCTCTGCATCTCGACGTGTTCCTTGGTAACTATCATCATCGCATCCTCTGCATTGCCAAGGATGTCTAACGTCCCTTTTGATTTCTATATATATAATAAGATATTAGATGACCCCAAGTGATGATCAGATGATGATAAAGATGATGACAAGGATGCCCCCTATCATCGTAGCATCCTTGGCATCACTAACGGCTGTGATGATAACTATCATCGCAGCATCCTCTGCGTCACCAATGATGCGTGATAAGAGATGACGACGACCATGATGATAACGGCACGGGCGTGATGATCGTTATCATCCGCGCCATGACAACTATCATCACAACATCCTCTGCATCTCTACTTGTTCCTTGATAAGTATCATCATCGCATCCTTTGCATTGCCAAGGATGTCTAACGTCCCTATTGAATTCTATTTAAAACAAGATTATAGATGATGCCAGGTGATGATCAGATGATGATAAAGATGATGACAAGGATGATAACTATCATCGTAGCATGCTTAGCATCACTAACGGCTGTGACGATAACTATCATCGCAGCATCCTCTGCATCACCAACGCTGCGTGATAAGAGATGACGACGACCATGATGATAATGGCACGGGCGTGATGATCGTTATCATCCGTGTCATGACAACTATCATCACAACACCCTCTGCATCTCTACTTGTTCCTTGACAACTATCATCATCGCATCCTTTGCATTGCAAAGGATGCCTAACGTCCCTTTTGATTTTCACATATATTTTAGTAAGATATTAGATGATGCTAGGTGAGGATCAGATGATGATAAAGATGATGACCAGGATGATAACTATCATCGTAGCATCCTTGGCATCACTAACGGCTGTGATGATAACTATCATCGCAGCATCCTCTGCATCACCAATGCTGCTTGATAAGAGATGACGACGACCGTGATGATAATGGCACGGGCGTGATGACCATGAGGATAATGGCACGCGCGGGCGTGATGATCGTTATCATTCGCGTCATGACAACTATCATCACAACATCCTCTGCATCACTGCTTGTTCCTTGATAAGTATCATCATGGCATCCTTTGACAAGGATGATAACTATCATCGTAGCATCCTTGGCATCACTAACGGCTGTGATGATAACTATCATCCTGACATCTTCTGCATCAGCAACGCTGCCGAATAAGAGATGATGATGACCATGCCGATAATGATGATAAGGATAAGAGAATAAGAAAGAGATGATGATAAGGATGATGATGATGACCATGACTGTGAGGATAACAATCATCGTAGCTGATGATGCTGATGAGGATAAACTTTGGTTATACCTATGCGCCAACCACCCTTCCCGCGCGCCTCCCCTTTTTAGAGAAAGGGTCGGCGGATTACCTAATGGTCGTAAAAAGTGGCTGCGTGTTCCGTCAGTGTTTTGAAGATTAGCAAATAACCTAATAGAAGGTAAATCAATGTAAGTGTTGTCTTCTCCTGAAATATGAAATCTGATATTTTTGTTTCCCGCAATTGGAATTTAAACGTTACTGCTGGATGGAAAGTAATTTACATGTCGGCGGTCTGTGGTATATTGTGCTGCTTCAGGAAGTCCAAAATTTAATGAGTTAATCATAGTAGTTTCTGATTCTGCAATCATATTATCCATTCCTTATATATGATAAACTTAGATGATATTTTGTTTTTTGTAGTTTTCTTATGTGGAAGCATTATTATTTTTTGTTTCTACTATATCTTTTATAGTATCATAGTCTAAATTCTTATATTGTTTATCGTATTTTGTGGGTTCTTTTGTCAGTTTCTTATCTAATGGAATTGTGTTTCTAATATCTTTGTTTTCTACATATTAACAATACATAGAAATAATATTAAGAATGTTTAAAGTTGTTCCATGGCTGTTTACTTGTCAAATGCTTCTTGTGATTTTTGGGCAGAAGTTCTACTCCACATACCTCACAATTTAGCTTTACATGCTTGATTTCATTATATTTTGCCTTCGTGTTTTATTTAACTTATCCTTACGTTTTACACAGTATTCTGCTTGTATAGTTTGTATTTTGTCCTTGTTTTCTTGACGATACACTTTATCGTATTCTGCCTTTGTATCATGCCTATTTTCAAGTTGAGTTCGTCCTTCTATTTTCTTGTTCAAAGTTCCCAATTGTCTTATATGTTCTCCTTCAATTGCTCTTAACTGCTCTGCATTTTCACATGGAGTTTCTTTCACTAACTCAATGTAAAGGTTCTCAACGCCAACTAGTGCAATTTTCTCAGAAAGTCGGCTGTGTGTTTTACATGCATCATTCATGTTTGTCCTATGTTTTGCCATTGTCTTTGATAACGGTTGACATGTAGCACCGATATATACATCAGCATCAATTGCATTTTTAGATATGCTTTTTACGTCATTTGGATTGAAACCAATAGAAATGTCCGTGGTAGGATTGATTTCAGTCAGACCCTGTCCTTCCCAATTCTGATAAGCGTGGTTTCCAATGGGTTTATTGAACCAATGTCAGCAGTAATCGCGGCATCATCTAATATTGCTACTGGGTCGTTCTTGTTCTTGAACCGTAAGTATCTTTGGTTCTTCTGCTGATTATTTCCTGATACAAAAGGCGACGCATAAACAGTAGTCGCATATTTGTTTCCGTGTCTGTTGTCGATTTCCTGAGCAACGGATGAGCCAAGGGAATGGCCAACGAGTCTCGTTATATCCGGATTGTTTTTGAATTCTTCCATCGCGTCTTTATATCTTTCGCTTAATTGAACATTAAAGGACCGGATAACCCCACATGCTATGTTTTTCCCAAGGATGTGAGTTCAAATGTCCACACACATGTACCGTGCGCCCCTTGTATGGATGCGATTACAGAGCAGGTCTAGCGCGCTTTTTTCATCGCAGGCGTTGCTAACCTACTGCAGCCCGAGCCGCTAATCAACAAAACAAAGCAAGTTCGAGACATTCTCGAACTTAGTCCATCTTGTTAGATTATTGGCTGCGCCGCACGTGCATCTCAGGAGGTCATCTTGCAGCTCAGCATCGGAGAAGATCTGGACACTTTCCCAAAGAGAAATAGCACTGTGGTATCCGTTGGACGATGAAGTCAAGCTTTTTCAGTCAGATGTCCATCTCAAGGCTTCTCCGCGGGGAACCTGCAGGGCCTGCCTTCCTGAAAGGTTCCAATGAAGGTGCGCGCTGCGGGAATGTCGACAGAACGCGGACCGCTCCGCCTACATTGTGAATCCATCAGCAGCGCCGAGGGCTTGGCAGGGCAGCCGTGGAGCAGCTTATCCAACTTGAAGAAGATGCCCCATGGCTGGCCTTGGATGTTCAAACTCATGGCTGTGAAACAACAAGGCAGTTGGAGACAACCCCAAGAAGCTTGAGCCGTGCGCAAGTGGTTGTGCTGCAAGCTTGTGGCAGGGCTCATGAACATCGCGCAAACAATTGCGCGAACCTTTTTTGTCTTTCTTGCTGCGCTGACCTTGGCTCGGGCGCAGCTCATGCCACACTGACTGTCAGTCCCGGCAGCAATGCTTCGTGCGGACGCGCCGCGTCTGTTTTTCGCCAGCTGCGTAATGACGACACTGAACAAGCTCGGTAAACTTCTCAATCCGAGTTGCGTGGCTCAAACTGAAGAATCTCGATGCGTGGCTCAACATGCTATTTGCAGCAGCTAACGGCCAACATATTGCTTCAAGGTTAGCTACTGGTTTTGCCAAGCAGAGCCACGCTTCAAAGGATTCGGACAACATTTCGCTGTGATAGCTGCGTCATTCTTCTCATTCCGAGTTGCGCGGCGCCCAAAAATGCAATCACAGCAGCTAGTGTCGAACATTGTTTCATGCCTGCTCTAGCACTGGTCTTGCCAAGCAGAGCTAGTCTTAAAAGGGGTTGGCATGCTGTCTCGCAGCGTGCGCACTCGCTTACCGGGAGTCCACTCACTGGCATAGCTCAGAGCAGCAGCCGCCGTCTGCTTGGAGATGATGTGAGAGTAGTACGCGTTGACAGCCGGCGCCGCCTTCTCGTGAACCTCCACGTGCCAGAGGACAGACCACTCATTCTCCGCGTCGGCTTGCATGATGACCACTTGGTGGACTTCACCTGGCCGTGCTCGGAGGATCCAATTCACTGCAGACGCAGGGCCTGCTTGCTCCGGAAAGGCAAGAGGGTTTCAGCGTCGGGCACTGACAAGCAGCAGTCCACCGAGCGCTTGACTCGCATGGCCGATGCAGATTGCGGGTCTTGCTGCAGAGACTCATCATCTGGCAGCTGGACTTCGTTGAACACGACGAGCGCTCGCACAGACGGAGCGTCGATCTCCTGAATCGTCAAAGAGCCCAAGTCTGTGTCCACGCGTAAGTCGCGCAAAGCAGCAACCGGGCAGCCGCCGCCCAGAGAGCAGCGTGGAAGCTCCAGCATGTGGGGCGTCAGGTCCGGGCAGTCCTTGTTGAAGGGCAGGAAAGGCGTCAGATGGCGACACTCCAACTCCAGGATCTGCTGGTAGTCGTTCTCCCGAAAGGTGACTTTGCAAGTCCACAGTGCGCTCCGGAATGCGTTTCGCACTTCGGACCGCAGCTCTGCAGTGTCTTTGCAAGGGCTCGGCAGCGAGTAACCCTGCTCCTGCAAGGCCAACTCGACGTGGTCGTGGTAGAGCACCATGCTGCACTGGCAGTCGCTATCCGCGAACACAGCGCGCAGGGCCACGCGCTTCTCTTCAGCAGCATCTGGATGTGCCTGCACAAAAGCTTGACAGATTTAAGTTTTCATGCTGAATGACATTAATCAGAACATCCTTGGAAAAATGCGATTGAATTTCTGCGTGCCTGGCAAGGGAAAGCTCTCTTGCACGTGCTGCAGCTGGACAAGATCCACTCGTCCGTTTCGGACCTGACCGAGCTCAAGCCCATGATCTGCAGTCCGGAGACGAGGAACACAGTGTCCACCTTCCGCAACTGCCCGGGGACAATCGTGCCCACGAGCGCGCTCAATGTGCTCTGCACTGCCTCGCATTCCTTCCAATTCCTGGTCGGAATGAGAGTGAGCATGCTCCATGATGTGCTCTCCAATGTTCTTGGCAAGCTCTTCAGGGCACTCCAGAATTTGAGTGCCTCGCCAGCTGCCAATCTCCCATGATCCTTCCTTTTTCTTCTCCACCAACACTTGGTAGAGCAGGATGCAGGTTCCAGCCTGGCAGGTCGCGAGCTTTTCAGCGTGCTCCCTCCAGAAAGCGCACCGCACTCGAACGCCATTCTGCTGCACGATGGCATTGCAGACCAGAACGCGGCCTTGGACGGTGTCCCTCTCGATCGCGCCCGGGTTGTCGTCCACTTGCGCGGCCACACAGATCTGCTGTCGGTCTTTCACGCGAGCCAGCGACTGCAGTGGCACCAAAGGATGATGAGCAGGGACGCCGCTCCAGGGCAAGCTCTCCAACTTTTGGACCAACACCTGCGTACCCACAATGCCTTTGACGCGAAGGTGGCAAGGTAGCCTAGAAGTGGAGTACATCTGCGCAGTGGAGATCACGGTCGCGCCCGTGAGGGCGATCAAGTCTCCCACCTTGCAGCGCAGGCCGAGTTGAGTAGCTTGCTCTCCCCAAGCCTCCACATACACCACCTCATTCACTGAGTCTGCGCCTGCGATGTGCATCTCCAACTTCGTGGAAGATGGCGGCTGCGAGCTTGCTTTCGAGGACTTCTTGCCTTTCCGCTTGGAAGGCGTGGCCGCCGCGGCGGAAGCAGCTTTGCTCTTCACTTCCTGCTCCACCATAATGACGACCCGGCCAGCGACTGCCGTGCCTTTGAGCCCACCATACTCCGAAGGCTTCAGCAACAGCGACATCGCGCGGTCTTCGTGAGTGGGCTTCCTGTTCGAGCTGCTTGAAATCGTTGCTAAGTCACACATGCACAGCAAACACGACAACCAAGCGGCACAAGCTCCGAGAAGTCTTGAGAAAACATGTGGATCACTCGGCGCTCTGCGATCCACGTGGATCTGCGATGCGCCAGACACAGACAGCCTGTGGGTCAGTCGCCATCGCATGCCTTGCAGCAAATGGCTTGAGTCCAAAGGGCAATGGCAACAGACTGCTGCGGCCACGGCGAAGTAAAGTAGTAAGCAGTCAATGGAGAAGTGATCCTGGGCGCTAGGCTAAGAATGACTGAAAGCAGCTTTGTGCCAAGGTCCCAAGGCGCCTCGGCATGTTCTTCGGCTACATGGTGTTCAGTCAAAACTCAAATTGTCGCTGAGGTCGAGACACGCGCAAGTCAGCAGGTCCGAGTCAATGGCCATCGCATGCCTGCCAGCAAATGGCTCCAAGCAAAAGGGCAGTGGCAACAGATTGCTGTGGCCTCGGCGAAGTCCTTTAGCAAGCAGTCGAGATGAAATGCTCCTGGGCGCCAGGCTGAGAAGGGCTGAAGCAGTTCTGTGCCAAGGTTTAAAAGCGCCTCGGGTTGTTGTCCTACTACATGGAGAAGCTCACCTGCGGTGTAGGGAAAAGTCTGCCAAAAACTTTAACAAACTGTTGATTGCTTTTAAATGGTGCTCAGACAAAAAAAGAGATAGAAATCAAGCAGCCGCTGAGGTTGCAACACATGCTGCGTGGAGGCAGAGTCCGGTCAATGGCCATCATGTGCTGGCAGCAAATGGATCAAGAGCAAAGGGCAGTGGCAACAGACTGCTGTGGCCTCGGCAATGGAGACGCGAATCGCCTTGCAGCAGGAGCTGTGCATCAGAGACAAAAGACATAAATTGCGCGCTGCTCGGAATTTCCATGTGAGCAGCAGGGAAATTACACAGCGAGCATGCTCAATGCCTTTCCAAAGAACCGTTCGATGTCACTGGCTTCAATTGCGCAGTGGCCTTAGCACGGCATCGCTTCGGCTTCCCAATGCGGGTCGCGAAGCTTTCAAAAAAAGAGCTATCAGCTCATCTGCTCGAACGTGTACAGCACCTCCCCGGTTTCCACGATCTCGCCGAACTGCAGCGGCACATACAGGCGCGCCCAGCGCTGGGCTGGGTCTGCGACATCTGTGCGCGCCAACTCGCGAAGCCACCCACATTGGACAAACTTCTCGCGGCCCTTCGGCGTGAAAGTAAGCTTCCACATAGATGGGTCAGGCCTGAAAGCAAGTCCGCAAAGAGCTACGAAGAAAAAAGCAACAGCTTGAAGTGGCCAGTACTTCCAAAACTTGCGTTTTTTTCCGCAATGTGCCAAGTTGCATCGCGCCGTCCTGCCACCAAAAGTACCTCTCGCGAGCTCCTTCGGCCGTGCCTCGCAAGCTAAAGTGATCGCCGGCGCCGGGCTGGAAGGCGCGCGACACTTGAGTCTCCGGGGTGAAGCCAACCACCTGCCCAGCCCGACAAACAACGGCACAGAGCAAAAGGTGAGTGAAAACACTTAAAGCCTCAAAACGAGCCTGTGGCAACAAGGCCACGTAATACTCGAGGCAGCTCTGCTGCGGTTGGATGAAAGCTTGCTGGTTCGCCATTGCGCAATGACAAATGCTTGGGTGTTACAAAAGCACCTGAAAACTCTGCGGAACAAGCGATGAACTTGTGTTGCGTGAGAATGATGAGCCAACGACAAACCAAAGCAACTCTCCTCTGAACGCTGTCCCCGAGGTCGAGGCGCGTTGAAGTCAACATGTCTGGCGATGCCTAGAAGAGCAAAGCTAAGCAGACATACAGCAGATGAGGTACAGTCAGCCTCAATCTTCCACAACAGTGTCCAAACAATACGTGTCAGGCAGATCAGGCTGTGACTGCTGCTTGCCGAATCTCTTTTGAAGCATAATGCAAACAAATGACGTGAGCCAAACACTTCTTGCACGATGCAAGCTATGAAATGTTGGGAAAGGAGGGAAGAAGGCAAGAAGGCACTAAACCACGAAAACTGAGGCCCTGACAGTGGGTAGCACAGCCGAATCGCTGGACATGGCCGCCCCGTCCTCTGGCAGTCCGCGACAAGCAAGGTTACATGCAGCGAGAAAGCAACACTGCCTGACGCTGCACAAGCCGGTCGGTTGCTGTTCAGAAAATGGCTATAAGGCAAGAAGGCACTAAACCACGCGAACTGAGGCCCCGACAGTGAATAATAGCAAGGCGACAAATCGCCTGACATGGCCGTTCCGTGCTCTTGCAGTCTGCGACGAGCGGAGTTACATGCAGCGAGAAAGCCAAACTGCCTGACGACGTGAAAGCCGGTCGGTTGCTGTTCAGACAGTGGCTGTATGCAAGAAAACACCAATCCACGTGAAATGAGGCCCTGACAACACTGCCTGACGACGCGCTAGCCGATCGGTTGCTGCTCAGAAAGCGGCTGTCAGGCAAGAAGGCACAAAGCCACGCGAACTAAGGCCCTGACAGTGAAAAGCAGAGAGGCAAATCGCCTGACATGGCCGCCCCGTTCTCTTGATGGCTGCGACAGACAGAGTTACACGCAGCGAGAAAGCAAGACTGCCCCACGATGCGCAAGCCGGTCGGTTGCTTTTCAGACAATGGCTGTGTGCAAGAAGGTACTAAACCACGCGAACTAAGGCCCTGACAGTGGATAGCAAACCCACGAGTCGCCTGACACGACGGACCCGTTCTCTTGCAGGCTGCGACAGGCAAGGTCACATACGCACCGAGAAAGCAACAACACTGCCTGACGACGCAGCTGTCGAGCGAACAAAAAAGGCAATGGCAATGCGCCGCTGTCATGTTTTGATGACAGCCAAGCATTGCTCACGGCTCTAGCCTCGTGCGAGACAGTTAGACAATTGCCTTGCCAGCTTCCCATTCGGGTTGATTGCTATGTGGCTTCGCGAGCTTCCCATTGCGGGTCGGTCGCTACATCGTCTAAGCAAAAGACAAATCACCGCCGGCTCAGGCGCTTTCCTTGAGAAGCAGCTGCAAGAAAGACTTCTGACGATCCAGCCAGTTGCTAGTGGAGAAGTAGACAGCGTGCACAAGCTGATCTTCCCACTCGCGCACATAGCTCAGAGCCTCCGCCACTAGCCTCGATTGCTCCGATGCAGCTTCCGCGCTCAGCCGAGCGTACAACACCACCCGCAATGGCCACTTCATGGTTTCAGGGTGACAGGCCAATGCAACATCCTCTCGAGTGCGCAATGGATTCACTTCATGCGGCTCCTCTTGCAAGATCTCCTGCAAGCGTGTGGGCTGAAGTCGATACAGGGCTGCGTTCAACATCTGCATATGCAAGTCGTCGCTGGTGGCTGCGAAGACATTGAACACCCTACCTCGAATGGTTTGTTGAAAGAGCCGAGAGTTCGCATCAGTCATCTTACCCTGGCTCCAGGCGCTGGCCAACTGCATGGCTTCACTCTGCTCCAAAGGCAAAGACCCAAAGCTCCGAGAAGCCTGCAAATGCAACAGTGCGTGACAGACAAGTAAGCATATATCCATAATACTCACCCACCCGTCCCCGCCAGTGCCGCCTGGTCGAACTCAGCGTATCTCGCTTCTCGAAGGGCACAAGCAAAATCGTATATGCGAGTGTCCTTGGCAGGCATGTCTACAATGATGGAATGGATCCAATTCTGTCAGCGGTTCCAGAAGTTGAAGCAGCGGCAACACAACGTGCGGACATGCGTTTGCTTGCGTCATTTTTTTCACGCAACTAGCCGCCCGCGCAGGCGTTTCAGCCTTTCAAGGTACTAAGACTCGCAGACTCGCACATAACATGTGACAGGCGCAGCGTTCTTGACTCAGAATTCTACGTGGCTGAAGGCCATGCCACTCTTCCCAATACGGGTCGAGCGGCGCTGTGCCTGCCCTGTCGCTACGTGCCAGACAGCAATGCCAAAAACGACACATCGGGCAGCACAAACACAGCTGCCTGCGCCGTTTCCACGCACAGCCTCAAGACGTCCACATCAAATGCGTGCAACGACTTGAATTGAAAGACATTTTCGTTGCGATTGAGCTCCATCTGCTGATCGACGAACTTGCGAAGCTGCTTTGTGAGCAGCGGGGGATCTTTCACGTGTCGCCGGTCGTCAGTCAGTGGCTCCAAGTGCTGCAGGTCAGATAGTCGAAGCCGTCTCATGTAGTTGTGGGCAAATCTCTCGTAGTTGCTGGCGACGCCCTTATCGCTTCCCTCTGGATCACGGCCTTTGAGCTCGTAAAACTGCTGCCGCAATCGCTCCCATAGCAGTGCTAAGATCCAGAAGCTCGCGTGAAAATCTCTTTGTTCCAAATTCACACCCGTTTGCCAAGCACTCGGGCCTTTCATGTGCTCGTCCCGAGACAGGCTTCCTGCGCTGGGCTTGTACGCGAAAGTGCGGCCATGGTGGTCTTGGAATACATTGAAGTATGGCAATTTTGATGCCGGCCGCAGGGGCAAGTCCACATTGAACTCTGCTTCCAGCCGTGCTCGCAGCACGTGGTTGCGCCAGTCGCTGGCCATCAGTTGGTAGCAGTCCTCGGTCAAGCGATCAGCGTCTTGCAAGCAAAACTCAGCGGGATGAGCAGGGCACGACTCCTCCTCGAGCAAAGTTTGCGTGGCCAGCACTCGGGCAGGCGCTTGCTTTCTGGCAGGGCAAGAGCAGACAGCTGCTGCCTTTAGCGTCAAGCCGCCGTTCGGGCAATTGAGATCACAGTTGCCTGAAAAGACTGACAGCACAACTTCCTCCGAGCTGGTGAGCAGCTGCCGAACGGAGTCGTACCCTGGCCACATGGTCACAAACATAGCCCAAGGCAGTGTGTAGTGCCCTATTACTTCATCTTCTGCAGAAGCCAACAAGGATGAAGGCAGCTCGTCGTCTTGCTCCTGGCGAGAATCAGATTGACGTGTGTGAAAGGTCTGAGTTTCAGCGCGCCTCCGGCTGGTCGACGGAAGCGTCACCTGGCTCCTACAATAAGACACGCGAAACACAAGCAAATGCACACAAGTCACAAACATGCAGCTGTCCTTCCGCAAAGGCTTATAGAAACGACCCAGATGCAGTCGACGGCGCTTGTCTGGCGCCTGCAAGAACGCGAAACCATCCAAACATGATCACCAAAAACATGTGGCTTCGCTGAAATTGCCTGAAGAGCTGCCGCCGTCGAACTAGTTGGGCGCGCGTCATGCTCGGTGGGCTCCTGCGACAAAAACAAGCGAAAAGTTGTGCAAGTTGTGCACAAACTGGTCCTGCACTGCGTAGCCACTGCGCGCGTTGCGCGCCGAGCCAGCGCCACCTGGAGCTGCTTCCCAATGCGGGTCGGTCGCTCCGGCGGGTGCATCTGGCTCGACTTGCGGACTGGGGCCGGTCTCTGCAGAGCGCGCCGGGGCAGCACCTCCCGAAGCTCCTCCCCAATGCGGGTCGGTAGCTCCGGCGGGCGCATTCGGCTGCGCGACGAAAGAGTCCTGTGCCACGTGATGCCATGCACACCGCAGCACAATTACAATATTTATGCCGCGCGCAAAACAAACCCGTCCTCCGCTGCGACCGCGTGACCCAGAGTCTGCGGAGTCAAGTCGCCAATCTCGTGCTGGATGGCATCTGCGCTGACCTCTGCATAAATGTCCTTTGAAAGGATATGCGTCTGCAAACATTCCTTCCAGATGACAAAAGCAGGGTGCACGAACTTTTGGTTGGATTGCTTCTTCGCGACCACCTGCATCGCTCTGCGAAAAGTCTGCTGAACAGAAGCAAATTCCTCCAAGTCCACAAGCAGCCACTCATTGGTCACTTCGTGCAGACAAACGTTGTCAGAGTGCAGGTCCTGCTCATAAGCCAAGCCCTTCCGATGTGCATGCTCACAAGCATGCAAGAACCGCACAAAATACTTCTCCACTTCCTGCTTCAAGTCTGCAGCTTCTGTCTGCATTTCATAGCGCTGACTCAGCTGTTGAAGCACTGATGTGAGATTTGGTCCACCTCGTCCAACAAGCAGTGTGTCAGCCCGATGCACCTTGCAGTCGTGGCACTCTGCTTGGACAATAAACCTTCCAAAAAAAGCAGGCAGATGCTCTGGCAGCTTCGACGCCCAAGTGGCAAGTCCCTGTGCCTCAGCTGTGTGCGTCTTCCACCTAGACTCATCGTCCACGAACATCTTCAGCACAAGACGCAGCTTTTGAAAAAAATACGCGTTGCGCCCTGCGCCTCAAGCGCGCCACTCAATTGTGTCGACGAACACCTCGCCATTGGCCAGCTCCAGTACGACTGTGTACTTTTGGGCCATCTTGTCTTTCGATGGATTGGACTTGACAGTTGGCCACCAAGATGTGGCTCCTAAAATCTTCAAGCCGACAACGGAAGCCTCCAAGCCCGCTGCCTGCAAATCTGCAGCACTCATTGCTGCGAATGCCCGGGTTCTACAAGGCGGCGGCAAACAAAGACAGGACAGTGAGCTAACCCTTCTGCTGCAGTCTGTGAGCTATGTTGAAACAACAGCTACCAGAAACACATGAATGTGACTTGCATGCTGAGTTCCATCGGCCAGACTGCTTCGAGCAACACAAAGAGCGCTAGACACAAACAAACAGCGCAGCCAGCAACGCAAGCAACAGCAGTACATAACTGTAGCACAGCATAGAACACTTCCGCAGGCAGTTGTTGCTCACACGCGTGCTGAAATGAGGCCCTGGCCATCCGGGTTTCGCTAGCCGTTCTCCTCAACAAATTCATACTTGAAGCTTTGTTGCGAGACAGCGAGGAAACTCACTGCGACAAGCTCATTCACCATGGGAACGGACATTGAGCTGAAGTAAATACTACGCTGCAAACAAACTCCGAGCTCCTGGCGATCCAACGAGGTGCTTCACTGTCAGTCTCGAGACCAAAAAGATGTGGGTGACAAACAGCAATAATAGGTACCATGAAAAGTATGACATTATATCAATGCGAACAGCACTGCAAGAAACAAATTGACATCTAAGGCTGATGCGCCTACAGCCACTCGCAGCGCTCCTCACCGAAGCCTTGCCGGAAGCTGAAATACGCCGGACACCCAAGCCACTCCCATGGGCACGGACATTGAGCTGAAGTAAATACTACGCTGCAAACAAACTCTGAGCTCCTGGCGATCCAATGGGTGCTGTACTGTCAGTCTCGACATTTTGGAGATGTGGGTAACAAACAGCAATAGGTAACATGAAAAGTATGACATTATATCAATGCGAACAGCACTGCAAGAAACAAATTGACATCTAAGGCCGACACGCCTACAACCACTCGCAGCGCTCCTCACCGAAGCCGAGCCGGAAGCTAAAATACGCTGGACACCCAAGCCACTCTGCTAATTAAAGTCACATGCCATGTGCAAAGAAATTTCAACAATACTGGTTGACACTCCTGCTGCAAGCAAACCTATTCTCAGCTGCTAGCCACAAATGCCCCTTGACTCTTCCTGCGGCAACAAAACAGACCAACCATCTTCAATGGATCCTGTTCTGAGAAAACAGCACACAGCAAACGCAATCACACAACTCCTATTCTGCATCGCGAGCTCATGAACCACATGCATTAAGGCCAGAGCAACATAGCTTACCTCCCATGACAGGCGTGAATGCAGCAGGGCGCGATTATCAGCCACTGGTACAACTCACAAGGCGCATAATTACTGAGCCACTGGCCGCAAAAAAACAGAGTCTCAACAGGGTCATCCGTTGCCGACGCAAACCAGACTGGAGCCAAGGCAAACACATGCGAAGCACAACGCCAAGCAAACCTCACTTTGCGGAGCAGTGCCAAAGATTCCCATGCATTTTTGCTTCTCGTTCCTGGCTGTCGCTGCAAAAAACACTAGACACAGCTATCCAATCCGAATCGCATGTGGTCGGCATTATTTGCAGCAGGACTGCTTCCAAAGAGCACGTCTCTCCATTTCGGATTGATCGCGCGCAGTTGAAGCAGCAATGACAAGCTATACATAGCCAGCAACAGCGCCTGCGCGAATCAGACGCGCTAGGCATTCGTGAGAAAGCAAAAGCAAGCGTAGTCACTCCGCCTGCGCTTTGCGCTTGGCGGGTTTGCGCATAGACTCCCGCAGCTTCAGCGCACCTAGGCGACAAGTAGCTGCTCGCTGCTCCAGCAGCCGCAAGCGTTCTTGGATGGCTTTTGGCGGGCCACGCTCCAACATATCTCTCGGTGGAGGGCGTAGAAGCAGCATATCACCGAAGCATGTGACTCGGGAAAACATCACGCACAAGTGCAGCCACCAGTTGTCATCGTCAAGCTCGGGCAAGCGAGCGCAGTCGATGACAGTGCCCTGTCGCAGCGTCAGTCCCTGCGAAGCGGTGCTTGTGACAAACTTGGCGTGAGAAATTTGAAACCCACAACGTCTCACCTCGTACTTCTGCGTGCTGGAGAACTGCATTTGCACTTCCACTGCAGGAAGGAACCACAAGCTGCGAGCCAGCCGCTCTGCCTCCTCCTCGGACGTCACGTGCGGGCGACAAATCTCCGCTGCCGCTTGCCAGTCTTTGTTGCCAGCGTAGCCACGTACGCTCACCCAAAGACCAGACGGTAAATACCGTGGGCTGAAGGTGCTCCCCCCGGCCGTGTGCCTGTATCCTCGTCTATCGTCTGGGTGAAACTCAAAGTCGAGAATAGTGGCTTGGGTGTCCTGAACCATGCCTGCGCTCCCATCCAGCTTCGCCAGTGGCCGAATCTCCATGCCGACGTGGCAAGGCAGCACGCCATGCCATGCATGTGGCCTGTGCGATTTGGGTTGGGCTGATTCAGCAGACGGAAAGCGGCGTCCTTGTCCAGGTCGGAGGACTCGTCGGCGCACTGCAGCAGCACCAGTGGAACACCTCCTCGCGTAGCATCCAACACAGCCCGGCGGAAAAGCATGCGAGACAGAGAGGCCCAGTAAATGGACATGCAATACCCGGAGCGAAAGTTCTCCTCGTTCAGCCTAGGGTCTGGCTGTCCAGGCGCAGAGTCGCTGGCGCACCTCTCTTGAAATGCTGCCCAGAGCTCCTCGGACAGAGCACGGCCTGCGCGCATGCACTGCAGCAGCTCTACCAAAGGATCCCCGGCTCGGAAACGCATCGTGCCCCGCAACTCAAAAACATCTTGCAGGTTCGCAAACACGCGTTGCGCGTGCTGCACTTCTGGCGGGGTATTGCAATGCACCGAGTTGCCGTCCTCGTCCTTCAGCGTCAAGTCGTCAATCAACGACAGCTGAGCAGTGGGCCGCAGCTGCAAGAAGTCACCCAGATGCAGAACTATGGGCACGCGGCCAAAAGCATGTCCGATCCTGGAGTATGTCTGTGGGTCCACGCAGTGGCTCCAGCATGTTGTACAGCAGAGCAGACACCATACTAATCTCTTCCAAGATCAGCACACGACAGCTTTGCCACATCGTCTGCAAGCGCTTCTCCTGCGCGCCGGCAGCCATGTTGCTATTCGAGAGGCTCTGAACGCGCATGCAGGCAGCGGCGTGCAAGGTCGTGGCCCGCACAGACGATGTCGAAATGTTCTTGGCTTGTGCATTCTTGGCAGCAGCCACTCGAAGGGTCTCTCTGCCATCTTCAAGTGGCCAGATGAACAATACAGCAGGAAAGATCAGATTCTGCACCACGTGCGTCTTGCCCGACCCACCTTGCCCCAGCAGAAGCATGTGATACACCCCGCGCTTCTCCGGTGGAAGGTGCTGCTCCTGCAGGGCAAACAAAAAAGCAATTTCAACAGAAACACGACCAGCAATATACCTGGACATAGCTTCGTCTGCTTCAGCTGGTGAAAAGACCGAAGCACACAGCCCAGCCTCGTCGTAGACCTTGTCTAAGACATCTCCAAACCGAAGCAAGAAAAGTTCTTGGTCTTCGTTCAGCTTCCGATCTGTCGGCAGCGCCGACATCATGTCCACCAAAAGCTCAGAGGGCTTTGCGTATACACTCTGCTCCGCAAACCGCACGCAGTGTTCGGGCAAGCGCGGCAGCCATGTTCGCAAGAGTCGCAAGTGCTCGTCCGAGTCCTGAAGCTGCTCTTCCTGGAGTTCCGGGTCGATGGCAGGGCTCCGCAGCGATTGCAGGAGTAGCGACCGATGCTCCTAGGTGCAATCAGGTGAATCACTTTTACCGCTCACGCAAGGTGACTCACAGCACAATTCGCGATATAGCGTTGCCTAACATTAAACATTAAACAAGTACATCGGAAATAAACGCCAAGCATCTCAACGAGAGCGCAAAAATGCAACACACCAATGTCAAACATGCTGCTGAGACGCTTGTTCCAACGAGCTGAGGGCCGTGAACACGGCTTTGTGTTTGTGGCAGTCCTTGGGCGCAGCCTGCGCCACCTCGAAAGCATTGCTGAAGCCAAGTTTCCTCGAGAAACTCATTGGTGTACTTGTTCTTCCTGCCCTGATAGCCTAGCTGCAAAAGCCGTCGCTGCTCTTCGGGGGATGGTGAAAGACTGCATCTGGCTGCTTGGTGCGCTCCAAGCGCGCTTCCTCGCCATCGTCTTCTTCGTCCACCTCCCCGTGCTCGCCAGCAGTCGTGAGCTTCACGAAGTCTTGCTGCAAATACTGATCGACATCTCGCCTCTTCTTGGGCCTGTGCTGCCGAGCACGGGCCAAGCCTTCCAAGTTCGCCACCCGCTCCATAGCCAGCATGGATGTGTACATGGCGACCGTGGCTCGCGGCTGCTGGCTGTCAGCAAAGGCAGGCGCGATGAGCTCATCGTCGTCAGGCTGCGCCAGTGCCAGCTTCTCGGCCATTGCAGCCTGCAGCTCCTCCGTCTCCCACAGAGAAGGATACTCTTGCCGCTCAGCAAACCGTAGTCGGCCCTGGGCCGCTGCCGTCTCAGCATCTGCAAACCACTCTAGGTATGACTCAGTGAAAGCAGTGGCGGCTGCAAGTGATGGATTCCTTGACCTTGACCGACGAGGCTGACTCAAGACTGCAAACGCATCGACCACCAGGTCTTCGGCCGAAATCTTGCCTGTCTTGGACTCGCAAATCGAGAAGGGGCGGCATTGGAGTTGCTTGTGCAACGCATTGCGCTCGCTGTCAGTTGTCAGCGTGGTCATCGTGAAGCCCTCGAACATCGGAACCCGAGGTTCCGTGCTGATGCGCTGGCAATGCGTGTTGTACAGCTTGTACGATGGGCTGAAGTACATATCCATGAAGCGAGGAGCAGCGGCCCTGATCGATGTGTCGGCGCCTGGAGGAAGCTCCACCCTGTAAACCCACATTCCGTATGTGGACCAGCTCATGTCGGCCAACACCGGGTGATCTCCTCGAAATAAGTAGTCCTCCAAGCTGGATGTCGTCACCGACAAATAGCCAGCTCTCTGAGCCACGCAGTCGCCCGCTAAGACCGGAGCATCATCGCCTGAATATCTCTGAGTGTATTTTCTGCTTGCAACACTAGCAAATGTTCTTGCGAGCTTGCTACTCTTCAAACTTGTTAATTTTCGGCCCATCAATGATAGCACTAAAAAGCTAACCTCATAACACCGCTTCCATCGCAACCGCAAAATACAACGGACAAACAGAAGTATTTCACCATTTCCCACAACCCGGCCTGTCTCTTGAAAAGCTCTCAAGTTCGTGACTGCTCCGGACTCCTCGGCATCTGCGACATTCTCCTGAACTGCGTGCTGCTTTAGGAGCTCCTGCACGAAAGTCAGCTTGTGCTGTGGCAGCTTGCAGAGACGACGTGCTGCTTGGTGCTGCTCAAAAACTTCGTGCACAGTGGCGCAAGTCTGTCCCTCTGGACCAACAAACAACTGCAATGGCTCCCCAGTCAGCTCGTCTCTTCGCTGCACCTTATGCCACCCACGAAGGACCAAATCGTCGAGGCTTTCCCTGCAGAAGATAACTGGCTCTCCAGCTTCGCCTGCGGCTTCGTGAGAGCGCAACACGCTGCTTCCATGACGACGTCGCCAGGCCTCCAAGCAAAAGAAGATTGCCTTCTTGGTGTACAGCTTCCAAGTGCGATGCGAAGCAAATGTCAGATGCTGGTACAACAAAGGAAAAATGACTTCCGCTGCACTCTTCCAGTGACATCTGCGATAGGAGGAGCTCAGGCGGGTCAATGTTTTCAAAGTCTCTGCGAACAGCACGCCTCGACGGCCAGGAACTTGCTGCCCAGCTGCTTGCGCTTGCTCTTCCTGCTGCGCCCGCAGCTGTTCACGTGCTTCACGCTCTCCTTCCAGACGCTCGATGCCTGTCAAGCTGGCCGAGCGAGCGTTGCCAGTTAACTATCGATGTCGCCGCAAATTGAAATCATCAAAATAAATCATTGATATCATCATCAGAAAGGATTCCAACACTAAACACTACCAAAGCAAAGATGAACAGATGTCATGAGCCAATAGCGACCAACGCCCTGCAAAATCCATTGGCCTCGACGAAGCTCCTCCAGCACGCCACCCAAGCCCGGATTAGGCTTTGTAGTGTAGCCTGGTCAAGCCAGTGAAAGTGTCGGAACAAATTGGAGTAGCCGACAGCTAACAGCCCTTATATGCTACAAACTCACAAATACTACCAAAAACCTTGCTGGCGCTGCCAAGAATCTGTTCACATAGAAGCCGCTGTTCACACCATCTGCAAAGGCTTCGTTTACACCGCAGCGAATCGCCAGGTCAAAGTCCACATCGTCGTCTTCTTCTGTCGGCTCCGAAGGGCTCGCCGGAGGCGAACCGCCAGCAGCCGCGCGATCATCTGCCAACTCCTTGCCTTGATGGGCTCGCAGCCAGTCTTCACGAAACGCAGCTGCCTGGTGTGACCAATGCGCCCAAGAAACTGGCACTGCCGAGGATGGCGGTCGAGACTCATACTGCGAACCGTTCCACTCAAAAAGCGCCATGTAGCCAAGCTCGGTCGCTGGGCCACCGATCTGAGGCAAGCAATCAGCCGATGTGAGCCACAAGGATGGATCTAGCACGCGGCGCATATCTTGGACATCCAGATTCTTCCTGCCAGCGACAATGCCACCGTAGCTCGTCTGCACCTCGAAAGGAGTCAACTGAATAGGACGCAGCCTGCCGCGCGAGCCAAACTCAGCTTCCGCCTCGCTGCCGGCATGGATAACATGCCGCAAGGGCTTTCCCTTCCTCCGGGCTCTGCAGCCTTCACAGATATACACAACGTGGTAAAAGCCGTGCCTACAAATCTTCCAGGTAGTAGCAGAGGAGTCCGAGTACTTGAAGCAAGAACCGCTGCACGTGTGCTTCAACAAAGATGGAGCTAGATCGTGCAAATCCTAGCATGCGATGTTCGCCAAAATGCAACTTTGCACAGGAAGCAACGCAAACTTTTTTGTTTGGTCTTCTGCAAGCAAGCAAAACTATGTGCTCAGCTATTGCCAAGGTGCTTGACAAAAAGCAGCCTGCCATGCCGCTGCGTCTGCTTCTTGGTCTTCTTCAGCGCAAAGCAAGCCGCGAAGACGATACTGCGGCGTCTGCGCCACCGGCAAGCAATTGATTGGAGCGCTGTAAACGGAAGAAGCCAGGCGTGTCGGAGCCTCTATGTCCAGCATAGGCCGCCGCCAGTCATCTTCTGAAGAAGCAGATAAGAATTCGCGCTGGTAATCAGAAAGCTCCGGCATCTCCCGCAGCAGATCCAAATCGCATCCGCCGTCGTACTTGCACAAGTTGCGCGCCACGGCGCTGATGAGGAGCGGCTTGCCCATTTCCAAGTCACCAAAGAGACGTGGCGCAGCCTGCACAGAGGCATGGGCAATGGACTCGAAGCTGGCGACAACCATGCACATAAAGGTCCGGAGCCGCTGCTGGAGCAAATGCTTCTGAGCGCGAAGCATTTTGGCCAAGTCGGTCACAACTTGCAAGTGTCGGCACACGAGCCAAACCAAGATGTGAGGATGCAAAGAGCCGCGTCCTTGAGCTTCAATCTCACCACGGAAAGCGAGAACGGGTCCCAGCATGCCCGCGCCAGTGGATGCGGCAGCGGCACCATCGCTGCACCATTCCCTCCCAGTGCAGCGAGACACGCCTCCTCGGCACTCCAGCGCTTCTGGCCGAACATTGAGGACGTGCAAGAAGAATAGGCGCATCAGCAGCTCGAATTGGACAGTCTGAGCCACCGGGTCCTGGGCGATGCGACGAAGCATGTCGCGATACTTCGGCAGAACGTCCAGCGTGTCGCTGCTCACTGCGCCAAGATCGACTTCTTCGCCCTGCACAACGAGAAGCAGTGGGCGCTGCGTGTCGGCCACGTTAGGAGTCAAGAAGATAAGCGGAGGCCCAAACGTCTCCATGTAGGCCACGCCCTCGTGCCTACACAGCCGACGGTGGCCATCCGTGCCCACGACTGTGGCAGAGGCAGAATGCATGGCGTGCAGCGCATCTTTCACCGTCTGCGGCACAGCCGCTTCTTTCAGGAAATGATCCAGGCCGCCTGCATCTGGAGCAGCACGCGCAGCGCTGGCCAGGTCCTCCGCAGTGAGCTTTTCGAGCCGCTTGGCAAACGCCATGCCACCATTCTTCAAAAAGTTGTACGAAGCAGCACGTTGGTCGGTAAGACGAGCCACAGTCGCCATCATGTGCAGAGCCACCCAATCGCCAGAAAAGCGATTCTGCACAAGCCTGCTCCCCATTCCGGGTTGCGTGGCCTGTTGCTCTTGTTCCGCAGTGGCGCGCTGCTCACCTGTGAGGAAGTAGGCGAACTCTTCTCTCAAGAGCAATCAAGCAGCCCACTTGGATGTAGAAAGGTGGGTCTCCCGCTCGAACAAGTTGCCAGCATCGCCATAGCGCCATAGCCTAGGCTTCGCCATTGTCCAAATCTTCCAGTCCCACAAGCTCAACGGCTGCTTGCCGCGCGCAACCAAGAGATGCGGAGCTTGCCGGTCTACCTGCTCCTCCTCTATCGGAACAGGCTGCTCCTGCGAACCATTCAGCCATCGCGACTTGCCCATGACAGCGTCCCGCAGCTCGCGCTCCAAGCGATCCCGCTGCTCTGCAGCAGACAGCTGCCTGCAGGACTGATGAATCTCACGGCAAAGGTCCAAGATCTTCTGACGGCCGAGGCGATCCACCAATGTCCGCTGCTCTTCCACCATAGACTCCATCTCCAAAGCAACAGACCGAGCGCCAGCTTGCTCCAGCTCTTCCAACTTCTGCAACATGCCTACCAACATCATGGAAGTTTCCCGGCCATGAGAATTGAAATCTTCAACCTGCGGCTCCATTGCAAGTACACAAGTCTCTGACAAGTCGCGACTGACATCGCCATCTTGCCTAACGCTTTGAGCGGCTTCTGTCGCTTCGCCAGGGCCAGTCTGCATAACAGTGCCAGGTCCACCGTTGCCCACAGGCACAGCGACAACACAGTCGAGCACTGGAGGAGGAACAAGACTTTCCTGCCAAGGCACAATCAAGCCCTTTCTAAGCACTCTACTCTTGTTCCAGCCAAATTTGCTTGGTGCACCTCTGAGGCACATGAGCACACACGCACGCACACCTGCACGCATACACACACACAGAGACACACACGCACACACGCACACACACACACACAGACTGACGAACACACACTGACCAACAGTCCTCGTTCCCGAACCACTCAGCCAGAAGCTGACGGTTGATCTCGGCCACGCCGCTGCGGTAGACAGGGTTTGTTTCTCGAAGTGCTTCAGCTTGCTGCACGAACTCACTCCTGTGTAGTTGCAGCTGCACGACACGGCTGACTGTAGCTCTGCTCTGCTCCTGTGCCTCAGCAGTGTGCAAGTCCACACAAAAAGAAATTGCCAACGAGGCGGCAAGCTATCCAGCGCATACTCGGCGTTGCCATTGTGGAAAACCACTGCAGATCCTACTAGGCCTGACTGCTGGAAAACATAATCCCATCTGCTGCTTGAGGAATTGCTGCTCTCCGACTGAGATGCCCCTCCAGCGCGCAGCACAACTTTCGTAGCCACGGTCCTTGCCAATGCCAAACACATTTCGTGCGTCATATTGGCCTTCCATAGCAAAGGATCTGGGCGACCAAGCCAGAGATCGTTAGCCAGCAGCCAGGGCCGCTTGCCAGAGAAAGCCTCCACACAGTCCTCACATGCAGCTGCAGGAGCTTTGCCATGCGCCATATCCTCCGTCACCCGGCGCTTGTGCAGCAAGACTTGCACTGGATCTCGAGATGTGCCCATGTTGACACTAGATGCTTGCAACTCCTGGCACGAGTCGAAGGCACGCAATGCATGCAAACAACTGCCTACTTCTGGTCTCACGTTGACAACATGTTTGTTTGTCTGCCTCCTTACAGACATGGGTCAACTTGACACCTGTCGATCCATATCAAAAATAAACTTGCAACGCCATATTTTTGTTTTGCCCCATACTAACAAGAATTTGACACAGCGCACTGTCATAAGCAAAAACATCTAGCAGCCGTCCTCTATCGGAATGAGTGGCCATCTCTCGCTGTAGCGAGTTACCGAAAGCTGCTGCCAAACCACCGCTGGCGCTGCCATGAAACACTTCGGCCCGCTCAAATATACAAGCTGCATGCTCTCACGCCAAAAGCACCGAGCACAAAACGCACAGCCGACACGCTCCCGTGGGCAGGACTGCGCGGACGCTTCCCAGTCAAGAGCAGACCGCCGCAGAAACTCGGCGTAGTTGCTAACATAGTGCCGCACCTGAGTGGGTCCAAGTATAGCAAGACGCAAAGGCAAAGGCGAGAAACCCCGTCTATCAACAAAACTATGAAAAAACAAACGTCCAACGGCAACGCTCTCAAGAAAAAACATATCGCAGCCCAAATGCCTCCGAGCCCGCAACGACATGCGGACACAAAGACTCCATGCGCAGAAACGCATTCCGATAGCTCTGCAGCCCTCCGTGCATTTCGTCGATGTGGGCCATGAGCTCTTCGCGCACTCGAAATGCCACACCATCACAGAGAAGACAGGGCTGCTCGGCAATTTGAACCGGACGTTGGGGCCACACCCCTTCAGCGTCTCCTTCTCCTGGCGTGGACGAAGGCGAGCACGATGCTGGAAGCGCTTGAATGGATTATCGACGTCGTTGGCTGCGTCGGCTCGTCCACCATCCAGATTGCCGCACCGTGCGGCGGCAGAAAATACCGCCGTCTGCCGACGAGTCGCTTCGCGACCACGGCGAATGTCTTCGCGCTTAGCCTCCAGCCGCCTCCGCTTCTGCTCCTGGTGTCCGCCAGCTTCTCTCTCGGAAGTCCTCTTCTGCCGCCGGCCAGACCTCTTCTGCAGCTGGCCAGACCTCTTCTGCTGCCGGCCAGACCTCTTCTGCAGCTGGCCAGACCTCTTCTGCTGCCGGACCTCTTCTGCTGCCGGCCAGACCTCTTCTGCTGCCGGCCAGACCTCTTCTGCTGCCGGCCACGCCGCTTACGGGTGTCTCGCTTGCGACCGCCCGCTGCTGCGCTAGACCCCCGCGGCTCTCCATTTCGGATTGCGCGCGTCAGTCTAACGCTGCTGGCGAACTTACCCAAGCGAGCGCCCACACCTGGAGGACTTGCTGATGCCTGCGCCAGCCTATCTTGCTGCGCGTGGGCCGGAACGCAGGGATGCAGCGGCTGCGTCGCTGCTTTGGCTAAAGCTTCTGGCAGCCGGAGCCACAAAGCATTGGGAGCAGGGCTTGACCGCCTTGGGCAAGATCTCGTGCTCTTGGCTCGCAGCCGCACCACCTTCTCCAAGAAAACCATCACCCGGAGCAACTTCAGATACGACCGCATCGTTCAGGCAGTACCACTTTTGCCCATGCACCAGGTAAGCCACGTAGTGATCATTCCCATGCCAAACGAAGCCAGTCACTGCATACTGCGCCTGCAACCCAGACACCAAAGCAACACAGAAAGCTTCACCAGCAAGACTATGAACAAATGAAACCAAGCTCAACCTCTCTCACAGACACACAGCCGTAAGAAACCCAACACACGCGCACTGATAAAATGACACACAAACACAAAACCACCGAAATGCACGCGCGCACAAACGCGCAAACCGGTTGGCGAGCGTATGCACACGCGCACACACGCGCGCAAGAACATGATGCTCGAATCCTTGGACAAATAAGCTGCCTTGCCCGGAAAACGTACGTTCACATCGTTCCAGTTCAAGACATCGCCGGGACTTTGCTGCACTCGAAGAATCAGCGCAGACGCGGATGGCCAAAAGTCATCCACAAAGTGCGCTCGCATGAGCTCGCCGATAGTCGTCCCATTTCTCCCAAGCTGGCCGGGAAAACCACTCAACACGTGGATGCCATCCATGTGAGGATAGCTGCCTAGCAGCGTCTAAACTGCAAAAGCAACAAAGCGTGGATAAACAGAATGGGTTCCTGCAATTGACAACAAAACCTTTTTGCACTAGCACGCCCCGCCTTGGCGCTCGTCAGGCTCCATAAACAGTCCCGGGCGCAGCAAACAGGAGTTGAGCAGCAAACTGCAGCACTCCAGTACATCGGCAGACTCGCCCGGCTGAAAGGCAGCGCAGTCAGTGAGAAACAGCTGGTGCAACAAGGCTGCAGGGGAAACGTAGTCCCAGTGTCCGTTCTCTCCTGAAAGCTGCAAAAAAAGACGCTGCATGCACGAAGCCAAAGGGCCTTTGGCCGGCGACTGCCTTGAAACATCTTCACGCAGAGGGCCGCAGCTGTAAAAGCATTGCACTACTGCATTCAAATAGCAGCTATTGCCCAAGTTCCGCAGACCTACGTACTCTTGGCTGCTGGCCAAGCCGGAGGTGTGCCTTGGGCGACTGCCGTAGTCCAGGCGCCAGTGAATGCCAAGACCACGCAGCCATTCAGCATCTGACTGCAGGGCCAAAGCTTCCGTGGCAAAGTGCCCCCGCAGCAATGCTTTCGCAGCGTCCAAGACCCCAGCGAAGCCAGGACTGCTCTCCAGCCTGCGTGCTCGAGTTGCCAGAGCGTTGGCGGCAGGCGCGCCCCGAGCAAAGCCATCGCAGTGCCCTTGCCGCAACCACTGACTAAAGCAGTCCAGCACAGTCCGCAACATGGAGTCGACCATCTTGCTGTCGTGCCCAGCAGACGAAGCGGTGGGATCCACTCCCACAACGTCCTTCTCCGAGTTGGCCGCATCTCTCAATGCTTTCCCCGCCGCCGCAAGGGCAGACAAACCTTCTTGGGCAACGTCCTGCAAGTGCGCCAAGTCGAGCTCAGCCTCTCTCACCAATGCTCGACATGGCCCTCGCACTCGTGAGCCAGCTTTGCACACGCACGCTCGCCATGCGCCTTTGTGGCGTTCGATCGGCATCTTTGGCCAAGCGAACACGTCTCACACAACGATTCTGCCATGCGATCGAACTGCTCAACATTCTTCTGCAAACTTCTGACAACACTTCTGCAATCTTCTGCCAACTTCTGACAAAACGTCTGCAAAATATAAGTTCGTGACCCTGGACACAAAGCTTCTGCGAGCCCAATCTCAACATCCAACAGCTTGCCTCACAATGCACCCTGCCTCATGTACTCACAGCTCTGCACTTACACAAGCCTTGTAGACGACCCTTTAGACATCCGAGAAGTGTGAGTGAGTGTGAGTATGAATGCGAGCGAATGAGTGACAAAATGCTGCCCCTGCCACACAAACACACACCCAGATGCACAGAATGCTGCGCCTGCCACGACTTCGGCAATGGCATCTCCACACCCAGATGCACAGAATGCAGCGCCTGCCACGACTTCGGCAACGGCATCGCCAAAGTGCTGCGCCTGCCACGATTTCGCACACCCCCCGCCGCGCGCGCGACAACATCCTGTCCCTCTAGACAGATGCACAGAATGCTGCGCCTGCCACGACTTCGGCAACGGCATCGCCAAAGTGCTGCGCCTGCCACGATTTCGCAACGGCATCGCCAAAGTGCTGCGCCTGCCACGATTTCGCACACCCCCCGCCGCGCGCGCGACAACATCCTGTCCCTCTAGACAGCTGCCGAATGCTACCCCTGCCACACAAACACACACCCAGATGCACAGAATGCTGCGCCTGCCACGACTTCGGCAACGGCATCGCCAAAGTGCTGCGCCTGCCACGATTTCGCACGCCCCCCGCCGCGCGCGCGCCAACATCCTGTCCCTTTAGACAGCCGCAAATTTCTGCCCCTGCCACACAAACACACACCCAGATGCACAGAATGCTGCGGCTGCCACGACTTCGGCAACGGCATCTCCAAAGTGCTGCGCCTGCCACGATTTCGCACGCCCCCCGCCGCGCGCGCGACAACATCCTGTCCCTTTAGACAGCTGCCGAATGCTGCGCCTGCCACGATTTCGCACGCCCCCTGCCGCGCGCGCAACAACATCCTGTCCTTTTAGACAGCTGCCAAATGCTGCCCCTGCCACACAAACACACCCCCAGATGCACAGAACGCTGCGCCTGCCACGACTTCGGCAATGGCATCGCCAAAGTGCTGCGCCTGCCACGATTTCGCACGCCCCCCGCCGCGCGCACGACAACATCCTGTCCCGTTAGACAGCTGCCGAATGCTGCGCCTGCCACGATTTCGCACGCCCCCCGCCGCGCGCGCGACAACATCCTGTCCTTTTAGACAGCTGCCAAATGCTGCCCCTGCCACACAAACACACACCCAGATGCACAGAATGCTGCGCCTGCCACGACTTCGGCAATGGCATCGCCAAAGTGCTGCGCCTGCCACGATTTCGCACGCCCCCCGCCGCGCGCGCGACAACATCCTGTCCCGTTAGACAGCTGCCGAACGCTGCGCCTGCCACGATTTCGCACGCCCCCCGCCGCGCGCGCGACAACATCCTGTCCTTTTAGACAGCTGCCAAATGCTGCCCCTGCCACACAAACACACACCCAGATGCACAGAATGCTGCGCCTGCCACGACTTCGGCAATGGCATCGCCAAAGTGCTGCGCCTGCCACGATTTCGCACGCCCCCCGCCGCGCGCGCGACAACATCCTGTCCCGTTAGACAGCTGCCGAACGCTGCGCCTGCCACGATTTCGCACGCCCCCCGCCGCGCGCGCGACAACATCCTGTCCTTTTAGACAGCTGCCAAATGCTGCCCCTGCCACACAAACACACACCCAGATGCACAGAATGCTGCGCCTGCCACGACTTCGGCAATGGCATCGCCAAAGTGCTGCGCCTGCCACGATTTCGCACGCCCCCCCGTCTCTTGCGCGACAACATCCAGTCCCTTTACACGGTGTGAGTGAAAGCTGAGTGTGAGTGAGTCAGCGAGTGTGAGTGAGTGAGTGAGCGAGTGAGTGAGTGAGTGAGTGAATGAGAGTGAGTGAATGAGAGTGAGTGTGAGTGAGTGAGTGTGAGTGAGCGTGAGTGAGTGAGTGAGTGAGTGTGAGTGAGTGTGAGTGAGTGAGTGTGTGAGTGAGTGAGTGTGAGTGAGTGAGTGTGAGTGAGCGCGAGTGAGTGTGAGTGAGTGAGTGTGAGTGAGTGTGAGTGACTGAGTGTGAGTGAGTGAGTGTGAGCGAGTGTGAGTGAGTGAGTGTGAGTGAGTGAGTGTGAGTGAGCGTGAGTGAGTGAGTGTGAGTGAGTGTGAGTGAGTGAGTGAGAGTGAGTGAGTGAGTGTGAGCGAGTGAGTGAGTGAGTGAGTGAGACAGTGATGAGGAGGGAGGGCGGGAGGAGGAGGAGAAGGAGAAGGAGACGCGGCGCGCGGACGACGAGCGGTAAAAGTAAGAACCCCACACATAGATGTGGGGAATTATGAGTAGGAATAAAAATCAAATCTGCTATTACATCATTGACTTTGTGATTTAGCCCGTTTTTAGCACCAGTGCCACCAATATATAATGTATTGCCTATTCTTGTTATACCATTTACATTTGAACACGCGGCGTCCAAACCTTTAACATCGTCAATCTTATCTTTGTTCTGGACGTTAATTTCTTCAGCATACCGTGTTTTATGTTTCATTATTGGTTTATCAAAATGATTGTTGAAACCGCCTATCCTGTCTTGAAATTTCTTTTTATGATTAAAACATACATCTTCTATTAAATCCTTACCTGCTGTGTATGCCTTCTCGCTTGCTACACCTGCCATTATTTGTGTCGGCGTCCTGCCTTCAATAGCACCGAATAATAATTGTCGTCCAATCATAAAATAATTCTATTGTATCTTATATTTATGAGTGATAGATTAACATATAAGAAAATCTATGTTGATAGTGCCTACAGATTACCAGAAAGCAATTCTACCAGCGACTGTATTATAGAACTTGACCAAAACTTTGAAATTCCACCCAAAACAAAAATGTTCGTGACGGAGCACTCCGTTTTATACAGCAGAGAAAGGTTTTTATGAGTTCCTGTATATACTGCTTTATGACAGTTCTAATGTTTTAATAAGAAATACTGCCGTAGATTTATCTGGTGAGATGTATTATGCTAATCAGTTAACACACAGAGTGCAAACAGCATTAAACGCGGCGTTTAGCGATATTACACCTAATTTATTTTTCCGTATACGGACAAAGTGAGAGACGTATGGAATTTAAAATTAACGACCCTATCAATTACAAAATCAAAATACCAACAGACGAAGAATTAGAAACTTATGTAAATGGAAAGTGGAAGAGAGGACAATATGAATATTACAACTTCAGACCTAAATCTATTAATTATTTGATTAGTAATGATATTGCTTATGAGCCTGCACCATCTTGGTTAAGCGGATACTTTAACTTAGTGCCTTTTGCCAATGTCTATATAAATTGCAACCAGTTAAGCGACCACAAATATTCAGCACCTAATAATTCTAGTAGCGCAGTAATCAAAAAAGTTCAAATTCATCAACAACTCGAGGGAGTGCTGACCGACTTTCAAACACCCCCTTATGCAGATTGTATTGATGTAGGGGATAAAAACACTAAACGATTACATTTTGCAATAGCTAATAGGCGTAATGAGTTAATTGATTTCCACGGCGTTCCGTGTCCTTCTCGCTTTTGTTTCAGCTTGATTGATTTTTAAAATCGTTAGAACAACCCAACAAGCAATATTAATATTAAAATATCAATATCAATATTGCCCAAATTTTCCACGGTAGACAATAGATAGCAATTTTATAGAAGAATATATATATATATATGACTGATATTGGCCCCAGTAATGAAATTGAAACAACCGAGCAAAACAATGAAACAGAACAAATAAAAACAGAAAAAGTAGCAAATAATGAACCACAACCAACACAACCAACTGAAGCACCTGAACAAAATACACCTATTGTTGAAGTAGAGCCATTAAAAAACAATTCAAAAAACAGCACAAATGAAGGATACAACAATAACCTGTGAAAAATGCGGTAAACATTTGCTTTTAAAAAGTTATAGGTATAAACATGAGAGAACATGCCAAGGTTCATTACAACAAAAAGTTGTCAAACCACGACCGCGTGCAGTGCCCATAGCAACGGCAAAACCTCAAAAGGTAGAATATCAAGAAGAAATCCAACAACAACAGCAACAAAGTAATATAATAGCGAACACACCGCCCCCAAGAATACAGCAACCAAAACCGCCTCCAAACCCGCTACAAAGTGTAACGCAGCATTACAAATTATTGCAAGACGACTACTTAAGACAGAAGCAAGAGAAATACAATGCGTTAAACAAAGGGATAATTGATTCAAGAGGAAAGAAAAGATGAAATAATTTATTATATAACATATTATACAATAATTATGTTTTCAACATTATCACTGGACGGCTCAAGTAGAATTGTAGCAAGTGAGGCAATATTAATCAACTCAACAGAAACATCAACATTAGAAAGCGTTTATGCAACAAAACAGGAATTAGCAGATACTGCAGGTTCATTTGGTAATGGTTATACCATTGAAGAAGTGGATGCACTATTAGCGCCAATCAACACCACTAACACAAATCAAGACGCAACAATATTAGCGCAGAAAAATACAACGGATGCAAACATAGCAACAATAGGCGAACTAAAAGCAACTTCTACAACAATGTTTAACGCACAACTAAATCAAAATATGACAATCACGTAATTTTGACAATGTAAGTGCTACACGGAAACACCATTGATATTACTGATCTACAAGCAGGAGCAGGTGCTTCTTGGACAACGACGAAAAAAACAACAATTCAAGCAGATGTATCAACATTATACACGAACGATACGAATGTATTCAATACAAACACAGCACAAAATAACACAATTACATCAATGATATTTGCTAGCAATACACAAGATATTTTGATAACCCAAAATTCAATCACAATCTACAGTTTGATATCAACTAATAACATACAAGATAATTTGATAGCTGGGAATTCAAAGACGATCAATAGTTGAATTTCAACAGATCTACAAAAATTAGATAAAATAGACACTCACGCTCAATCTGTAGTAGGCAGTGTTAATTTTAGTAATAGCACGACATTTCATAGTAATATTAATTCCGTTAGTAGTGTTTCTTTTTTTGGAATAGAATGCAAACAGTAGCAGGGGCCCAACACATGATACTCAAGGCAGGTGACCGCGAATTGAATATTAACACTAGGGTGGTAATGTGTCAAACGGGAGTCAGACTGAAACAATATGAGGCACTCCTGGAATTGGACGTGTTTGGGCTACAAGTAGGTTCGGAATAGGAGCCCGGTTTGAGCGGATTTAGTTTAAATTGTGTAGGACGGGCAAGATTTAGTCATATTGTTGATTTCTTTGGCACAGGTAGAGCACTTAATGTTTTGAATAATTCTTATATAAATTTGGATGGCACTAGTCATCGTTTTTAATAGCAGTGGTTCGATTCGTAATTACACCCCATCGGGCACGGAAGGCTTAGGCATCGCTCATAATAGTTTCGTTTCTGTGAGTGTCGGTGATATGAATGACGTGAATAATCAATATTTTATGTGTGACGGATTAGTTAGCAAAACTATATTTGCTAAACCTGTAGATATATTAGGTAATATTTGGAGCAACGGCGATTTAACGATTGGTAATATAAGTTCTTCTGGCGCGTTGAATGTTGATGAAATACATTTCTTAGGGGGTGGTGACAGCGCTGGATTGAATATTAATAGCGATACAGAAATTCATTTGAATGTAAGCGGTGAAAACATTTTAACTTGCACCGGCTTTTTTGGCAATTTTCAAAAAGACTTAGCAATATCAACATGTCAAAAATTACTGTGTAATCTAATTGAACCAGCGAGTGGCAGTAATATAGTTTTAACGGCAACAACCATAACGGTTAATGGAAGTTTTTTTAAACAATAGCGACAGACGATTGAAATATAATATTGAAGAAATTGAAGACGATTGTTTAGACATTGTAGAGAAAGTCAAAACAAAGAAATATAAAAGACACGATTTAAATGATGATAACGTCCACATAGGTTTGATTGCACAAGAACTGGTAGAACATCTACCAGAAGATATGAAAGACATCGTCAATGATAGTCGTGAGTTTTAGGCATTGATTATACAAAATGAGGTATTGCATTATGGAAAGCAGTTCAAGAATTAGCAGAGAGAGTTAGGAAGCTGGAAAATAAATAAAATCTAAATGATATATATGCGAGAAGTGATATGAAGAAAAAGCAAAAACAAAAGCACAAAATACGAAGCGACAATTGATGGAAAATCATTTTTTGGCAGCGCTCCATACAGCATCTTTACAATCCATAAAGACGAAGAAAGAAAGAACAACTATGATGCACGACATAAATCAAGCGAGAACTGGAACGATTTAACAACAGCCGGAACGTGGGCGAAATTCATTCTTTGGAACAAGCCTACAATAACAGAAAGTATAAAAGATGGAACGAAGATTTCATATCAATATTAAATTTCAAAAGTAAAATTATTTAGCTTTAACAATCTTGTAAAATGTATTTAAAGAAACATATTATATAATATATAATGAGTATTAAACCTGAAGATATGACATTAGAAGAGATTAAGGAACAACTCGCCTTATACAATAGATTGTATTGTCAAAAAAGAAGGCACGAAAAGGAATTTATGGAAACAAAAAGAGCGAGTGCGATAAGATTTCACAGAAGAAAGAAATTAGACAAGATTGCAGAAAACGGAGAAATCAGTTTAAAAGATATCGAGTACAAAAATAAAGCAGACGATTTACTGAATACAAAACCCCGAAAAAATAAGGAAATTACAAATAAAATAATAAGTGTTAAACAAATATTATTTATTAGAATTGAATTATTTTAATAAGTAGTTTGATGGTTTTTTGTATTTTAGGAATTGAATCCCGAACTTTTAGGGATTCGTATCCCGAACTTTTAGGGATTTGTCTCCCGAACTTTTAGGGATTCGTATCCCGAACTTTTGGGGATAAGGTAAAACAGCACCTAAATTAAGTTTTTTTGCCTTATACCGAACTTTTAGGGATTCGTATCCCGAACTTTCGGGGATTTGAAAGCATAAATTTAGGGGGAAATATATAGATGTTTAGTATAAAAACATTTAAAGAAATATTTCATATTGCTATTATATGGATAATTTAAGAGAAATTAAGTATAATAAAGGTAAGACTTACAAAGTAATAGATATAGGTTATACCAAATGTTATATCGGTAGCACTTGCGAAAGTTTGTGTCAAAGAATGGCAAGACACAGACTAGACTATAAAAAATTGAAAAAATGGCAATCCCCGCTATTATACATTGCTAGATTTGTTTGATGAGTTTGGAGTTGAAAATTGTACAATTGAACTTGTTGAAAGTTGTTGTAACGACACTTGGGAATTAAAAGGGGAGAGGGGCATTATATACAAAATACTGAATGCGTAAATACAAAAGTAGCAGGAAGAACACATAAGGACTATTATGCACAATACAAGGAACAAATACACGAACCTACGGAATGTCAATGCGGAGGAAGTTATTTACATAAACACCAGGCAAGACATTTTAAGACACAGAAACACCAGCAATTCCTACAAGACAACCCACACGAATAACATATTAAAATGTCACCTTTATTAATATGGCACATATTAATAAAAATGATATAATTAGTAAAATCTATTACGATAGAAGCGGTTATGGCAGTATTGCAACAACCTATAAGGATGCTAAACACAAAGAACAAAGTATAACCTTAAACGACGTTAAGGAATTGCTTAAAAAGAGTATAGAGCAGAAGAAGCACTTAGGATGCAGAAATTCATTTATTGCCCCATATCCTTAATTTAACGCCTCCGGCTCAGGCCGCCGACATTACAGGCCTGCTTTCTTATTTGCGTCCCTTTGGAATTCTCCCCTTGCCCCCCTTCCCCTGAAAGATCTTTGCCCCCCTCTCCCTGTTGAGATCCTTTCCCCCTTTCCCCCCTAAGGCCTTTTCCCCCCCTGATATCTTCTCCCTTTTCCTTTCCCTATTGAGATCCCCCTCCCCCCTGTCCCCCCAAATGCCTTTTCCCACCCTGAGTTCTTCTCCCTTTTCCTCCAAAGATCTTTTCCCCCCTGTCCCCCCAAAGGCCTTTTCCCACCCTGAGTTCTTCTCCCTTTTCCTTTCCCTATTGAGATCCTTCTCCCCCTGTCCCCCCAAAGACCTTTTCCCACCCTGAGTTCTTCTCCCTTTTCCTCCCAAAGATCTTTTCCACCCTGTCCCCCCAAAGGCTTTTTCCCACCCTGAGTTCTTCTCCATTTTCCTCCGTCCCCCCAAAGGCCTTTTCCCACCCTGAGTTCTTCTCCCTTTTCCTTTCCCTATTGAGATCCTTTCCCCCCTGATCCACCCAAAGGCCTTTTCCCAACCTGAGTTCTTCTCCCTTTTCCTCCCAAAGATGTTTTCCCACCTTTCCGCCCCTGAGTTCTTCTCCTTTTTCCTTTCCCTATTGAGATCCTTTCCCCCCTGTCCACCCAAATGCCTTTTCCCACCCTGAGTTCTTTTCCCTTTTCCTTTCCCTATTGAGATCCTTTCCCCCCTGTCCCCCCAAAGGCATTTTCCCACCCTGAGTTCTTCTCCTTTTTCCTCCCAAAGATGTTTTCCACCCTTTCCGCCCTAAGGCCTTTCCCCCCCTTGGATCTTCTCCCTTTTCCTTTCCCCATTGCTTTTTTCCACCCTGAGTTCTTCTCCTGTTTCCTCCCAAAGATCTTTCCCCCCCTGCCCCCCCAAAGGCTTTTTCCCACCCTGAGTTCTTCTCCTTTTTCCTCCCAAAGATCTTTTCCACCCTGTCCACCCAAAGGCCTTTTCCCACCCTGAGTTCTTCTCACTTTTCCTTTCCCTATTGAGGCCCTTTCGCCCCTGTCCCTTGAAATGCCTTTTCCCACCCTGAGTTCTTCTGCCTTTCCTCCCAAAAAACTTCCCCCCCTGTCCCCCCAAAGGCTTTTTCACACCCTGAGTTCTTCCCCCTTTTCTTCCCATTCTCCCTTTTCCTTTCCCTAGTGAGATCCTTTCCCCCCTGTCCCCCCAAAGGCCTTTTCCCACCCTGAGTTCTTCTCCTTTTCGCTATTGAGATCCTTTCCCCCCTGTCCCCCCAAAGGCCGTTTCCCACCCTGAGTTCTTCTCCATTTCCCTCCCTAAGATGTTTTCCCAAGATGTGTTCCCCTCTTTCCGCCCTAAGGTCTTTTCCCCCCCCCGAGATCTTCTCCCTTCCCCCCTGTCCCCCCAAGAACCTTTTCCCACCCTGAGTTCTTCTCCCGTTTCCTCCCAAAGATCTTTTCCCCCCTGTCCCACCAAAGGCCTTTTCCCACCCTGAGTTCTTCTCCCTTTTCCTTTCCCTATTGAGATCCTTTCCCCCTGTCCCCCCGCTAGAGATCTTCTCCCTTTTCCTCCCAAAGATCTTTCCCCCCCTGCCCCCCCAAAGGCTTTTTCCCACCCTGAGTTCTTCTCCCCTTTCCTCCCAAAGATCTTTTCCACCCTGTCCACCCAAAGGCCTTTTCCCACCCTGAGTTCTTCTCACTTTTCCTTTCCCTATTGAGATCCTTTCCCCCCTGTCCCCCCAAAGGCCTTTTCCCACCCTGAGTTCTTCTCCCTTTTCCAAAGATCTTTTCCCCACTGTCCCCCCAAATGTTTTTTCCTGAGTTCTTCTCTTTTTTCCTCCCAAAGATCTTTTCCCCCCTGTCCCCCCAAAGGCTTTTTCCCATCCTGAATTCTTCTCCCTTTTCCTTTCCCTATTTCTTTCCCTATTGAGATCCTTTCCCCCCCTGTCCCCCCAAAGGCCTTTTCCTGCCCTGGGTTCTTCTCCCTTTCCCTCCCCGAGATTTCCCCCTTCCCCCCGCTAAAGATCTTCTCCTTATTCCTCCCTAAGATCCTTTGCCCCCTGTCCCCCCAAAGGCCTTTTCCCACCCTGAGTTCTTCTCCCTTTTCCTTTCCCTATTGAGATCCTTTCCCCCTTGTCCCCCCGCTAGAGATCTTCTCCCTTTTCCTCCCTAAGATCCGTTGCCCCCTTTTCCTTTCCCCCCTTCCCCCTAAGGCGTTTCCAGATCTTCTCCGTTTTCCTTCCTAAGATCTTTTCCCCCCATTCCTTGTTGAGATCCTTCCCACCCTTTCCCCCCGAAGGCCTTTCCCCCCCTGAGAGCTTCCACCTTTTCCTAAGATCTTTTCCCCCCTTCCACCCCTTTCCCTGTTGAGATCATTTCTCCCCTTTCCCCCCTTCCCCCCCCTTTCCCCCCTAAGGCCTTTTCCCCCCAAGATCTTCTTCCTTTTCCCCCCTAAGATGTTTTCCCCCCTTTCCCTGTTGAGATCCTTTCCCCCCTTTCCCCCCTAAGGCCTTTCCCCCCGTGAGATCTTCTCCCTTTTCCTCCCCAAGATCTTTCCCCCCGCTTAAGATCCTTTCCCCCTTTCCCCCCAAGATCTTTTTGCTTTTCCTCCCTAGGATCTTCTCCCTGTCCCTGTTGAGATCCTTCCCCCCCTTTCCCCCCTAAGGCCTTTTCAGATCTTCTTCCTTTTCCTCCCTAAGATCCTTTGCCTTTCCCTGTTGAGATCCTTTCCCCCTATCCGTGAGATCTTCTCGCTTTTCCTCCCCAGGATCTTCTCCCACCTTTCCCTGTTGAGATCCTTTCCCCCCTTTCCCCCCAAAGGCTTTTTCCCCCCCAGATCTTCTCCCTTTCCTCCCTAAGATCTTTCCCCCCCTTTCCCTGTTGAGATATCCTTTTCCCTCTTTCTACCCTGAGGCCTTTGTCCCCCAAGATCTTTCCCTTCCCCCCCCCCCGATCTTCTCCCCAGTTCCCTCCCCGAAAAAGTTTTCCCATTTCGCCCGAAGATCTTCATTTCCCTTCACTTTCCTTCACTTCGGTTCATGTCCCTTGGTGTCTGTTTTTGCTCCCTTTCTTTCATCTCACTTCATGTTATTCATTTCCATGCGTTTTCCTTCATTGCCAGATGTTCCTTCACCAGCATGGGCAACATCCCCAGCATCACTTGCATCATCCGCATCTTTGGCAGGCGCTGATGCGGATGATGCAGGTGATGCTGGCGATGTTGCCCAGGAGGTGCTAAGGATGCAAAAGCGGACCCGGGGGGGATCAAACACCCCAATGTTTTTACGCAACTGTGTTGCGCACAGCCGCCAAAAGAAAGGATTTAGTGGAACGTCTTGGAATCACTGCGTGGTACGTGGACCCCCCCCCCCGCAATAGTCTGAAACCGTGCCCCCGGGGAGGGGTACGGGGAGGGGTAACAGGTAAAGAGGTAAGGAGCATTTCTTATGTCCAACACGCCGCCTTGTTGTCGGCGGATTTTGAATTTCGATTAGATTTGTTTTTCATTAATGATATACCTAATCGAAATTTAGAGTCGGATTAGTGTTAATTGATATTTTTAGTAGATATGCTACAGTAATACCTATTAAATCAAAACAACCACCGGACATATTAGCAGGTGTAATGGAAGGAGTACAGAAAATGAAAGGAAAACCAGAAATGATTTATAGTGATGAGGAAGGCAGTTTATATAATAAAACTGTTGAAGATTATTCAAAAATGAAGGCGTACAATTATACCGCACAAGAGGACATCCTAATTTTGCAGAACGTTTTACACGCACCTACAAGGATATGTTATATAAAAGGGTTGAAGCAGATGAAAAGAAGGGGAAGGAAAATATACAATGGATAGATTATAATTTTGAAATATTAATATTATTCACTTACAATAAAATGGAACATTCAATCATAGGAATGACACCAGCGGAGGCATTGAAGGAAAAGAACCATTATAAGGCAAAATTTAAAATGGCAACAGAAGCAACGAGAACCAGAACATACCCTGAAATCAACATAGGCGACGAGGTGAAGATTTACAGAAAGAAAGCAATAACAGAAAAAGAAAGAGCGAGCCGATGGATGCCTACGAAATGTAAGGTTGAACGGACTGAAAAAAAGTTAGGTCAAACTTATTTTTATTTGGAACATCACACGCGACCATTTTTTAAGATTTGAAATTTTACAAGTTTGAAAAAATATTTAGAAATTTTAATTTAAACAATTCTTGTAAAAAGGTTATTTAAAGAAATATTCTATAATATAAATATATAGATTATATATATATATTATGAACAAGTTTTTACAGCGTAATATCAAACAAACTTAAACGAAAATCAACACAGAACACAAAAATACCACTAAAAAACGGGCTGATGAGACTATTAAACTATACCGAAAGGAAATTATCAAATGTAGCAACAGCAAAACATTTAATCAAAGGTTTAACTTCTACTGATAAAAAGGTGTATGACAAAGCATTTCAAAAATACAAAGCTAATATTAAGAAAATCAAGGATACAAAGCCCTTAAATGAAAGAATGCAAGAAGCACGGACACAGAAGGAAAACTTGACACTGACATTGTGGCCCCATCTTGACAACACGATTTGTCGCTGGTGTTCTTGAGTGCGAGCCAACTTTCCGCATGTTTGTCTTGACGAACTGCATTGCCAGGGGCAAAGCCAGCCAAATAAAGACAACATTGCCAAAACACACATCCTATTGCAGCGATCGTTGACTGGTCTCTCGCATGCAAGTCCGGTTGCATTTTAAAAGCCTGAGGTGAATGAGCAAAGGGGCAACTCTATTATCGCCCAAATGACGTGAGCGCATAGTTGAAGCACACAGCCTTTCTAAATTGGGCCATGCCCAGAATTTTGAAGATTCATGGCACAAGTTCCGTTGACCCCATTGCCGCTGGGAGGGAGGCCATCGCAGGTGCAGCCGTCCTTGGTGACCCAGGAGCCCGTCACAGCGCGAGATGCCGGACTTGAGGCCAGGTTGCTGGGCGGCTCAGCGCATGGAGGCAAGTCAGAGCAGTGTGAAGCGCCGCCAGAAGACAAGGATGGGCTCATGTACAGATGTGAAGCCAGGATGTCGATCATGGGAGCATGGATTGATGCATGCTCGAGGCCTTTTCGGATCACAGGGCCCTTGAGTCATCCGGTGCGAAAAGATGCGTGAAGCCCGCATTTGCTGAACCAGATTCAGATTGGTAGCGGAGCGAAGGAACGACTCCGAGCATTTGCAGGGCGAAGGTTGCAGAGGATGAGTGTGGCTGGGTTGAGGTTTTCCCCTGACCGCGGAAGAGATAGAGATTCGACCCCTGCCGAAACCCGCTCAGGTTCGTACATCTATGGAGGCAGTCCGCAGATTGGGAATTCAGGACAGCACTCAGAATCCGGAGGTATGAAGAGAGCCTGAAAGCGAAAGAGGCTAAGGAGACCTCAAAAAGGAAGTGCGAAGAGCCCAAAAGGAGGAACAGCAGGCGCAACAGAGACACCAGCGAAAGAGCCATCATTGAATCATACCGCGACATGAGCGCGGAAATGGTCCATCGCGTGGTGGAAGGCTTGAGAGGCGACGCGTTCTTGGTCGCAAGAGACCTTGGCTTAGAGGCACTTGCCGAGCCTGATGGACTCAAGACCCTCATCAAGAAGATGAGAGACATGGTTTTCCCAAGAGCAAGAAGCCAGAGAGTTGTTCAGGGCAGGTCAGAAGCCAATGTGCCCACTCGACAGAGGGGCGAGAGCATGGTATCCTACACATCAAGACGGAAACGTTGGTGGAGCTGATGCTCGAACTCGCCAACATCTCGCACCAGGAGATCCTTGTCATCCGAGCTTGCTCGGACGGCGGGCAAGAAATGGACAAGGTAGAGAAAGCTCTGGTGACGAACTACGGAGGTGTACATCTAGAGGCAAGTACTCCGCTTACTCGAACTACAGTGGTTCCTCTTCTTCTCCCAGCCGCAGCAACTGGAGAAGGTCTGCGGATCCAGCCTGGTCCGGGTATCCCGAATGGGAACTCGAAGGCGAATACACATACGAGCGTGAGGATGCTCTACCAGTAGGCTTTTTTGCTGAGGAAGAGGAAGCAACTGAGTCATTTGAGTGTGAAGATGAAGAAGAAGCCCTGGCCCTCACAGCACAGGAGGAGTTGGATGAAGGAGAGCAGATGTCAACTGGAGAAGCCACACAGCTGCAATTAGCAGCCCATGTTGCTTTTGGCAAGGCCAAAGGCAAAGGAAAAAGGAACAGGTCCAAAGGCAAGAGCAAGGGCAAGGGGAAGGTCGTTCGATCCCACTTGACCCTGGAGCAGAGGTCGAAGTTGAAGGACCTCAAGAAGCAAAGCAAATGCCTGAGATGTGGAGTTGGGCAGGTGACCCAGAGTAAGTACCAAGGGACACCATCCAATCCGGCATCCCCATCAAACACAGCATATGCAGCCCACATGAGCGATACGTCAGAAGAAGAAGACAATCTGTACTTGCGTGCTGTAGGAGACGACCAGCCAGTTGCATTGACAACATCGGGAACAGGTAAGCCCCGTTGCTGATCTGTTTCCCCCGACCTCGCCCGAGCCGGAACAGCTGGCTGAGGTACCTGCAATAGCTTCAGCGGGAGCCACTAAGAGGAGAGCAAGGACGAGTACCGCTAGAGCCTCAGCAGATGTCCAGCTGGTAGAAATGCAAGAGGATGTTGAAGGCGAAAACACCGTTCTCAAGTACGGCATGTACAAGGGCATGACACACAAGCAAGTTGTTAGAGACCATCCTCAATATGTCATTTGGGCATTGAATGTCAAAGCCCCCAGAGGATTGCTCAAGAACTTTCTGACTTGGGTGTTACAGCACTACGTTGTGGAAGGCAAGCAGTTGGTGAGCCGTTCTTTGAGGGGCATGGACCCCGGGGCATACCAACCGAAGGCTAAGTCATCAGCAGCCAAAAGGTACCTGTGCCACCATTGCCCAATCCGTGTGCATCAGGATGCAAGAACTTTAGCTATCAAGGCTCAACGGCATATACCGTCAGGAAGACATGCCGTGAATGCGGGCACAGCTCAACCCAGAGGCGTGAAGCTGAGCCTACACATGAGCCAGACACTTGCCCACACGAGGACATACGGGGCTCATCCTTCTCCACAGTCATCTCTGAACAGCTGTCTCAAGGCAAAGAGTTCTCTGCGGCAGACCTCCACACGGTGCTCCAGGACTGTATAGTGGAAGCCACCGAGAGGGGAGAAGGCAGTTCTCCACCTTGGGAAAAGGTGAGCTACCACGGAAACGGCTTGTTGAGCGATGAAGTCCGTGTGGGTTATGATCCCAATGAACCAGATGTTTGGGGAGCTCTTGACGAAGGGTGTAACTGCACTGTTCACTCATCATACTGGGCAGAGATTATGGAGAAGAGCTTGGAGGCGCAAGGAATGAAGATGCCGTGGTTGAACAAAGAAGGGAGACAGTTCACCGACCTTGCTGCCAGTTCAAGAACAGAAGGCATGAGGAAGCTGCCCTTTGCCATTTGCGGGGACGGCGTTGCAGGCATCATGGAGTCGCATGAATTGAGTGCAGGCAAAACCCCACTGCTGATCTCACTGTATGCTCAAGCTGCATTGGGACTGGTCAAGGACATGGGATCCGGTGTAGTGACCGTCAAAGGAGTTGGTGATTTGCAGATCCATCGATGTTCCACAACCGGTCTTATGATGGTGAACCTTTCCCAATTTGCAAGGTATGCAGCAAGCGGCAAGGTATTGCCTAATCAGACCTGCAGCCATGGTGGGAGACGCTGCTGGAGCAGGAGCAGCCGGTGAGGAGGCCGAGCCAATTGAGGAGTTCCTGCAAGGCTGGACGGATGCAGCCCGCGTGCCGAAGAACAAGAAGATTTGGGTGACCTCTGTAGGACTCAGATGGGATTACCCAGACAGCCACGAGAAGATGAAGTTCCCGACAGCACAAGGAGATGTCTTGTACATGCTGCCGGAGCACCGAAGGAATTTGCCAACCAAAATTATCGATGTTCGCTGTTTCCAGGACCCAGACCGTGGAAGATACACCTCGCATGTGGGAAGACACCCGAAGATCTGTGAGGCCATGGCAGACACGATTGAAGGCTTGGCAATGTTGAGGTCAACCCTGTACTTTGCAGAAGCCAATCCTGAAGGCTGCAACATCGTGTTTGTTTGCAAATCTGGACGTCATCGATCAGTTGGCATGGCAACACTCTCAGGTGCATTGCTTCGACATGAAGGAGTGAGATCGGTGGCCGTGGTTCACCGAGATGCTGGAAGTTGGGCACGCATGCGATGTGGAGGAGCCCGAGACTGCCAACAATGCAACATGAACCCCAAGTTTGCGAGCGTCATCACGCACTTTGCATTGCGAGCAAAGGCCATCACCCCAGCATCGGCACCGGTAACAGAGCCGAGCGCGCCACAAGGCCAACAGGAGAGTAAGGCTGTGAGCCTGACACCTTCGCTCAGGGCGAAGAAGGACAAGGAGAAGGACAAGACTAAGGCCATCACGAAGAAGAAGGAATGAATGAATGATCCGAGGACAAGAACACCCGCAAGGGCAATTGACCCGGAAGCGGAGGACCTGCTCCGAGCTGTAGTTGGAGAAGCAGCTAGTGCGAGGCCGAAAGTAATAGCCACGATCCCGCCAAGAGGCAGAGAGGTGACCTATGGACAGATGAGGTCAGGACCTCGAGCAACTGAACCAACACCAGAGAGGCGAGACCTCGGAGTCTTTGTTCGAGTTGGTGAAGGCATTAAGCAATCAGGTGACTACTCTGACCAGCGAGTTGAGGGAGCTCAAGAAGAAGAGCCGCTCACGAAGCCCTAAGAGGGGAAGAGCTTCATCAAAGTAGAGTTCAATGGGGAGCAGGCGCAGCAGGCCCCGACAGAGCAAGTATGACAAGGAGTTGAGGAGCCGATCACCAATCAGAAGTCAGCCCAAGGCGCCATCAGGAAGCGTCAGCAGGGCCAGTTGAGCCTGCAGAGCCTGTGCTTCACGAGGCAACAGACCTGGTCGGAAGCAGAAGGCAGGGTATATACACCAAGCGGCATAAAGGCGAAAAAACATATTTTATTCAGTTTATGTTTTATATAGCAGGAACTGAATGCGAACGTATAAAAAATTCTAAAATTGCATTCAAACACAGAACGATGAATTTTTTATACAAAAGATATGATAAATTGAATGCTACAATTCAGGCACGAACGTTTTCAACAGATATTACAAGGAAAAGAATATTTAAACGTATAGGCGACCCACATACACAATATAGAAGTGATGGCGATACATTAAATGATGAATTTGAAGATACATTAAAACTATTGAGGACAGATGCAGACTTTAATGAAGAATGTGAAGACATGACAGAGTTTTATGATGATATAGAATGTATCAAAATATTATCAGTAGATTTAGTAAATACAAACGGTGAAAAATGATATTAACTGACAATTTTAGGGATGCTTCTAATGTATCAATTTATGATAGGTATATACATACACCGTTAAGAATGGAAGCGGACACGATTAAACAAGGGATGCAAAAGGGAAATCACATTAACAATGAATGTTGGATTAATTTATTAACCGATTTTTATAGTAATACTTTAATGGACGAAAAAACTAAAACCACACACAAGAGATAAAATTTTAAAACTCATAGGGAGAGGAGCATCTATTCAAAAACATGGAAGTAGTATTTAAGGAATTTAAAATACCAGCAAGAATTTATGATTTTACTAATAGATTAATTCATAAACATGAAAATACATTATGCAGTTGGCATATTAAACCATTTTACGCAATGGTTAAAATAGACATGTTTATGCATTAAACCATGATTTAAAAAGTATTCGGGAAAACACAATGAAACAAATATACCAACAGTGACAGCATCAACTGATTATTACATAAATGCCAGGGAAGAACCACCTACATTTAACATGATTACATGTATAGATGAAATATTAAGCATTGAATGTGATAAAAATACAAAGGAAATTTATTTAGCGCCAGAAAATAACAATATGACCGAATTTTTTTTAATTTAATTGAGAGTGGATATGAACCAAAAATTGAATATCAAGCGGGGATTATATCAGAAATTGAATTGAAATTAAATAAAATCATAGATGTTATAATAACACCAGCATAGACCCCAGATAGCACACCACGGATACGAACCATGACGCAGCATTATCATGATGATGTAGACCATGATGACACCACAGCCACGAAACAAACGCGCAGACAACATCCTAATGAGATCAGCAGCATAATCATTAATTGAGAGCAATCCAGCAGGAAAAAGCAAAAACAAGGTCCTGATGAGTTCGACAGCATCATGATGATGCGGACAGCATCATGGTGATGCGGACAGCATCATGATGATGCGGACAGCATCATGCTAATGGTAAAGGCAGCATCATGATGATACCACAGCCACGAACCATCTTGCGACAGCTTAATGAAATTCTGCATCATCCTGATGTTGACAGCATCACGGCGCCACTACACCCACACACCATAGCGTGGGAACATCATGACGATACACCGGCCACGAACCGTTACACGCGAACAGCATCCACCAGCACCCCAAACATGCCCCCTAGCACCCGGCATCCACCCGCGCCTCAAACTGCAGCCCCTTAGCCCGGCCGTCAAGCTCGCAAAGCAGCATCCGCCAGCACCCCAAACTGCATGCCCCCTAGAACCGGCCGTCAAGCTCGCAAAACAGCATCCACCAGCACCCCAAACTGCATGCCCCCTAGCACCCGGCCAGCTCGCAAATCAGCATCCACCAGCAGCCCAAACTGCATACCCCCCAGCACCCGGCCGTCGGGCTCGCAAAACAGCATCCACCAGCACCCCAAACTGCATGCCCCTAGCACCCGGCCAGCTCGAAAAACAAAACAGCATCCACCAGCACCCCAAACTGCATGCCCCCAGCACCCAGCCGTCAAGCTCGAAAAACAGCATCCACCAGCACCCGAAACTGCATGCCCCCGAGCACCCGGCCGTCAAGCTCGCCGGCCAGCTCGCAAACCAGCAGCCCCCCACCCGGCCGTCAAGCTCGCAAAGCAGCATCTACCAGCACCCCAAACTGCATGCCCCGTAGCACCCGCAAAGCAGCACCCACCAGCACCCCCAACTGCATAGCACCCCGCCCTCAATCTCGCAAAGAAGCATCCACCAGCACCTCAAACTGCATGCCCCCTAGCACCCGGCCGTCAAGCTCGCAAAGCAGCACCTACCAGCACCCCAAACTGCATGCCCCCTAGCACCCGGCCGTCAAGCTCGCAAAGCAGCACCCACCAGCACCCCAAACTGCATGCCCCCTAGCGCCCGGCCGTCAAGCTCGCAAAGCAGCATCCACCAGCACCCCAAACTGCATGCCCCCCATGCCCCCTAGCACCCGGCCGTCAAGCTCGCAAAGCAGCACCCACCAGCACCCCAAACTGCATGCCCCCTAGCACCCGGCCGTCAAGCTCGCAAAGCAGCATCCACCAGCACCTCAAACTGCATGCCCCCGAGCACCCGGCCGTCAAGCTTGCAAAGCAGCATCCACCAGCACCTCAAACTGCATGCCCCCCAGCACCCGGCCCTCAAGCTCGCAAAGCAGCATCCACCAGCACCTCAAACTGCATGCCCCCTAGCACCCGGCCGTCAAGCTCGCAAAGTAGCATCCACCAGCACCTCAAACTGCATGCCCCCTAGCACCCGGCCCTCAATCTCGCAAAGCAGCATCTACCAGCACCTCAAACTGCATGCCCCCTAGCACCCGGCCCTCAATCTCGCAAAGCAGCATCCACCAGCACCTCAAACTGCATGCCCCCTAGCACCCGGCCGTCAAGCTCGCAAAGCAGCATCCACCAGCACCTCAAGCTGCATGCCCCTAGCACCCGGCCTCAATCTCGCAAAGCAGCATCCACCAGCACCTCAAACTGCATGCCCCCTAGCACCCGGCCGTCAAGCTCGCAAAGCAGCATCCACCAGCACCTCAAACTGCATGCCCCCTAGCACCCGGCCCTCAATCTCGCAAATCACTTTCCCCTCTTTATTAGAAGTTAGAACCCCTATAGCTTTCAGCTATCTGGGGAAAAACCCAAAATTTAATAAAAACATCAGCAGATGGATATATAGCAGTAAATGATGAAACTGTATATAATTATATGAACAAAGCAATGTTTAATTTCAATTAATCATTTTTTAACTTATCTCATAAGTCATTTAAAAATGACATTGATCTCAAAATTTTAGACGAAGCAAGAACTACAGTTCCATCTGGATTATTGTTTGATAAAATCAGCTTAACATATTGAAATTGATAAGAATAAGGCATTTACCAAGGCTTTTACAAATATTACAGAAATACCTATTTTTAATCAGTTTGACATCTGGAAACCTTACGATAATACAGTTGATATTAATGAACTTCATGAACTAACATTATATTATATTGAAACTGAACACGCAGGAAAATTACAGACACAGGCAACTATGGACAAATTGAAGCAACTTATCAAAAGAAGGGAAGAACACGAAAATATGTAAGATTAAATGCAATCGCTGTTGAGTGAGGAACAGATGACAAATTATATAAACCAATTCAGGGATACAAATACCCCTGAATTTATGGGTTGTAAAAAATTTGAACATTACATAAACACAGTGCTATTTAAAAAATCAAAAAGGATTGATGTTTAACAAAAAATATAATTTAGTTTATGGTAAGTTTTTAAAAGAGTTTATTATTCAAAACAATATTAAGATATTATATTATAAACAACCTTCATTTATTCATAAGCTTGATTATCAAAGTATTTTAAATGAGTTATGGATCACCAAGGTAAGTGAGGATATAGACGAGGATAAACTTGTTAAAAAGTTAGTAGCAAATGTTAATTATGGATTATTCGAGAAATGCGGAGCAACAGACCAGAAAAGCATACCATTTAAACATCTTAGTGAAGCATTGAAGTATCAAGCACAATATGGAGGCAAATTACATAAACTAACAGATATGAAGACAGAAGAAGAAGAAACATATAAGATAATTGATGAAACAGAACAAACATCATACTATATTTTGAATTTAAAAGACAGCAATATTATAAAATGGGTTTAGATATATTAAACTTCTATCATTGCAACATCATAGTTATCATATGAATCAAGATTGTTATAAGCTGATATTAACTAAAATTAATGTAAATAGTGTTAAAACTGATGCATTTGTTATTTGATACATGTGATTTAGACGAAGCAAGAGAAATATTAGATTTCAATGATAATATAGGTGGATGGAGAATTTCAATAAATGAAGAAATTAAGTTACCTACTGTAAAAAATGAAAAATATGAAAAATGAATTAGTAAAAATACCAGTTTATGAAAGTAAGGAATTATTTCCAAAAGATGAATATGACACAAATAATATTATTGATGAGCACATAATAGCAAATAAACATGTAATCATAAAAGGCGAAGTCCCGGGCACAGGAAAGAGGTATATTTGTCAAAGAATGATTGATAGAGGTTATAATGTAGTTTTTATTTGTCCTACAAATAAACTGCTACAATCATTTGAAGGTATCGCGATAACAATGAATAAAAATTTCGGAATATCATTTAGCACTGTCAAATTAGATGATTTTGATTATACTGATTACGATTGTATTGTATTTGACGAAGTATATTTTAGTAACATTTGCATTTACTAGAGAATAAAACAATTTATCGAAAATAACAAAGATAAAGTAATAATTGGCACCGGTGACGCGTTGCAACTCAAACCGATACAAGAAAAATAGCAAATACAAAAGATTATCAAACTTATGCTGATGAAACATTAGATAACATTTTTCCATTTAAATTAACTTGTAAATATGTAAAAGGCTAAATAATGAGAGTGGTAGAAACAAATTATATGATATAAAAAATGATATTTTTGTTGATAAATTACCAGTTGAAACTATTATTGAAAATATTTTGAATATACAACTGACATCAGTAGCTCAAAAAATAACATTGCATTTTTAAATAATACTTGTAGGAATGTATCAAGTGAAATTAGGCAGTTAGAACATAGAAAAGATGAATATGAGGTTTCAGAATTGTTAATCTGCCGCGAATATACTAAAACTAAAACATCAGTTTTTAATGTAAATTTCAAGTACAAAATCGTCCATATTGGAAGCGGTGGAATTTTTACATTGAAAAATATTAAACCTGAAATACTACAATCTTTACCAGTTGATAAAATAAGAAGCAATTTTATATTTAGTTCATGCTGTACGTGCCATTCTGCACAGGGTGGTAGCATTGATGGCACAATCACTATTTTTGATTGACCATTTCTTGGTAAGGAATTATAGAGAGTGGCTGTTCACAGCGATCACGAGAGCCCGCGATTTGAATAAAGCTAAGTTTTCAAATATAGTAATGATACAGATGATGTATTTAAAGAAAAATGTATTTTAAGTTATTTTGAAAGAAACATACTAAATTACAAAGAACAGGACAGGAAATCCAAGAGAGATAAATCAGACAGGTTATGTTAATGTCAAGTGGTTGTTAGATAATATCAAAAATCAATGTAATTGCTGCGGATGCGGTTTTTCTATTGATGCGAAAATGGTAATATGATGACGAATCTAACAGCACAAAGGAAAAATAACGAGCGACCGCACGAATTGACTAATATTGTTCGTTATTGTGCCCGTTGTAATTGTAGTTGTAAATAATGATAGTAAGATTTCTTGTAAAACGTATTTAAAGAAAAATAATTATATGTATTAATAGAAATAATGCTATTCACTTATCACAACTGTAAATACTGTAAAATCAATAAAGAGGACACATTTACTTTAAGACAGAAAATGCCAGTTGAAATTTGTTATATGATTAGTAATTTTACCCGCATTGCGCCACGTGTTCTAATATGATATTGCAGGAAGAACAGTTTATTCATAGAAAAGCACTATATGGAGATGGTTTAAGCGAAATAGAATATCAATTACGCTGGTTTTCAATTCACAACAAAAAACCTCTCATATATGATTTTAGATTGGATGATGACAGAGTATTAAAGAAAGAAGTTGACAAATTATTTGACGCGGTTGATGTGAAAAAGCCTTACAGATAAACAGTGCCGATTAGCGATAAAATCATTTGCTAAAAAAATGCTCCTCATTCATTGTTTGCTTGAAAATTTGTACAACAAACAAAATGCAAGAAGAGTTTTAGATTATAGTAGTGAATATTTAATGACACCATACAAATTTAGAAATAAGTATTAACATCCAATAAACGTACTTATGAATTTGTGAAAACATACATTTTCACATTGCTCGGTGATGATATTTGCTACGTTAATAAAGAAGATGTGGATGACTATGTGTGTGATATATTTGATTATTGAATAAACCCAACCTTGCCATTCTTTCCGCCATATGATATTCCCCAAAACTTGTTCATATTTTTTTAATTCTCTGAAATGAATAACCCGAACCACCTACATTCAAAGAAATCTATGATAAAAATTATTGTGCACCATTTTATCATAAATTTTGGAATAATATTTTCGAAAATTTTGCAAAATGATATTTCGGAAAAGTTATATTTTGAAAATGTTGTAAAAATAAAAATTGAAAATCTTGAAAAATACATTTTATGAAATTTTTGAAATTTTTGTAAAATTATATTTTTGCAAATTTGTAAAATTATATTTTTGAAAAATGTATTTTTTGAAATTTTGGATATAAAAATATTGAATAGACTACCGAGGAATTTACCTCTTTTGAAATGTTGATGATTGAAAATGGGCTGTTGTGGGGCGCTGTTTTAAAATGTTGCCAAAAGTGTAGGGGGGGGCTACGGTTCAAATGAACAATTGCGGATGTATGTGCCGAATTCTAACTTAAAATGGCTTGTTTCCTGTTAGTTTCACTTTAAAACTGTTTCAAAGGGAGCCCCCAATTTTGACACATACCTACCGAAAACACGCCACATGGCTGTCTAGGAATGGTTCCGTAGCGCTTGGCTCTGCGTACGGCATCATCGCATATTATCACATCGGAGTCCATGGAGCTGAGCGACACGCGCGTGGAGGACCAGGGACCAGGGTGGGTGTTCAATGAACAGCATGTAGCGGTCTGTCTCAAACTCAGAAGAACCGCAAATCAATGATTTTCCTTAAGCCCCCCCTTAAAACCAGTCAAAAAGGGGTCACCAGATTTTGAGACAGACACATGTAGCTGCCTCTCTCCAGTTTCGAAGGCGTAATTACCATGAGGGCGCTACCGCTTTCCGCGATCGATTTGGTCTTGATATAGCCTCTCGGATCACGTTCGGCAGCGTATGGCCCGTTCTTCATTCCAGCATTCCTGCACTCTAGCAACCGCTTGTGCAACCTCGGAGCGCAGGCTCAAGCAGGTGCTGTTGCATAGATGTTTAATGCGTTTTTCTAGTTAGACACACAACAAGCAACTGACTATTCGACTAGTTCCTTTATGTTGTATGAATGGACTATTCGACATGTTATTTGAATTTCACGTAGTGAAGGCTTCATTTCCTTTCAAACCTAAGACTTATAATCTCCTTGTGGTCCCAGGGTCGCCGAAGTCGCCTCGAGCGGCAAAAGCTGGCTGCAAGGCTTGTTTCGTTGGCGCATGGAGTCAGGTAAGTCAGGTCCTAAGATGGCCCCAGGCGTTGGCAATGCCATTCTCAGGTCCCGTTCAACGGGGGATTCATTAACGGGGTTGCCTACCTAACATCTTACCGACCATGGGCCCAAACAGCCCAAAAAGGAAACCCGTTTATGGATCCCCCGTTTAGGGCCCCCAAAGCGTAGGACAAGCTAGGGCGATGTTCTTGCCAGCGTCTTGGCCTTCCGTTGCCAAATGTTGCGTCGCGCCAAACGGTTGCAGCGCGACGCAATTGTTTGATATGGGTGTTTCTCAGAAAGGGGGATCCCAAAAATGGCTGGTTTCCTATTGGTTTCCCTTTAAAACCAGCCAAAACGGGGTACACCATTTTGAGAACCCCCCATATAGTGTTGATGATTTGCATTGCTTCATTCACTCAATTCAGATGAGCAACAAGCACGCCCCAGCAGGATCCCACTAAGTGTACGCAACAGAGGCATTTGGAAGATGCCATGAGTCAAACTGCACAGCGATGCGCGGTGGCGATGCGCTAAGTCGGTGTCAGTTTACGAAGTTTCGACAACACGCGGGCAGGAGTTCCTGAGGCTGTGGAAAGGGACCAATCACTTTATCCCCAAGAGCGCGCCCATGCTGATGAATTTCATGGAAAAGGTTACCGGCCAAAGGCAGCCCAAGAAGGGCGGATCTTATTCCCCAGAGCACTGGAATGGCTTGGTCCGGCAGGTCAACCAGGTAATGCGAAGGTGGAATCCATCAGCTGCCTCCAAAGATGTGTTCAAGTACGACGCGGGCAGCGTGAAGCGACGACTGCGTGGAAATTTGACGCTGGGCAGTGATTTGGCGCATTTTGCAGCTTCAGAGGGCATTGTTTCCTGTCCCTCTCGAACCTGCCGACCTGCGGTCATGCGGTCATTGTGCGTCCAGGTTTGTTTGTAGGATGCCTCAGAGGACTTTGTTTGACTTTGTTTCCTGCCCCCTTCGCCTGCCCGCGGTCAGGGTCCAAGTTAGTAGGACGCTTCTGCGGAGGACGGAGCTCTTCCAGGCCCCCACCGCTGCCGCCATCCGGAAGGGTGTGGCTGGGGCGGAAGACGGGGCCAACGAGTCCATGCTGCTCCCACCTGCACTTGTCCCACCGGCTCAAGCCTCTCCGCCACAGGCGGGACACACGACCCTGAATCCGATCCATGAACACCTTCCAGACCCTGACGGCTGTTGACGCTTCTGCCGTTTATTTATGTTTAGTGCATTTGTGTCTGCGCAGGGGCCGGCGAATTTGAAGCCACGCGCGCTGACAGGAAGTGTGCAGCCTCACCCGCGACATCCTGAAGGTGGAATTCCCAGCGATTTGCCAACACTTCCGAGGGGTCAGCGCAATGTCCTACAAGCTGTTGTTCGATCAGGAAAGCTTGCTTGAGTATTGGAGCGGACCGGTCCGCCGAGACGGACGGACCACAAAGGCGTCAAGGATTCTGTGGTCAGGGCTGCCAGTGGGCCAGCATGTGGCCACCATGGCAGTGCTCACTTGCAAGCTCTTTGAGTCGCCTTACGCAAAAGCCAAGAGCTTTTGCATGTGCTTCAACAGCCCGAACCCCCACGGCTGCTCACAGAGCTGCTTGTTTTGCCACCTTTGTTTGTCCTGTGGCTCGGCGGAGCATGGCTTCAGCGCCTGTGACAAGGCCCAGAAGCTGCAGATGGAAGCGCTGAAGTTTTGGAGGAGCTTTGGAGTTGATCCACTGGACCCGGCCGCGGTGCTGGAGAACCAGCCCCTTCAGGAGACCTTGCAGACCTTGGCAGACGGCGCGCAGGACACGGAGGACGATAAGGATGGTCCTCTTGACTGGCACACAACACCGGAGACGCTGCCGGAGACGCAGACTGGCAACCCTCCTCCAGCTCAAGATGGCAAAGTGGACATGAAGGAGCGTCACCGCCGAGCTGTCTTGGGGACAAGCGCATGGTAATCCCTTTCCCCTAATAATAAACAATGAATACCCCGCCCCTGCCCCCCCTCATAATGAATATTCCTTGAGGGGAACAAATTATTAGTTTGTCAATTGGTTGTAAAAAGTACAAACTTTCAACGGGCAAAGGCACTTTGGCTTTCAAAGGGAGCCAGGGCTGTGGAGTGCCCGAATAAGATCGGTATCGGGCTAAAAGTAGGCTTGGGCCCTTGAGGTCTGAGAAATTGATGTCCATTACTAGGGTGCATTTATTGACAGGCGGAAAGCATTCCGCCATTCGGAGAAGGGACATCATGGGTGCTCGTCCTTGCTTCTGAGTATCGTATTCCCTGACACGTTCTTGCTGTCAACTTGCGTGATCTGCCAGGAGGGTGCTGCGGCGATGCGACGTGGGAGGTGGCTGGTCTCCATCCGAGGCATTGACGGAGCCATGGAGGGGTCTGAGGACGGCTTGAGGCTAGCAGAGATTGAAAGTCAAGGAGATGAGCCAGACTCTTCTTCTTCTTCTCACGCTTCAGACGTAGAGGGATGCTTGCAAGAGGACGGTCAGGAAAATCTTTCTCCACTGTCACCTGCGGACTGGAGTGTAGATGACGTGGCCAGCTGGCTCTGGAACCTGGAGGGTGACAGGCATCGAAGGCAGGCCGCGTCTCCACTTGCAAGCCCGTGGAATGCGGCGGCGGAAAGCACGCAGCTAGCAAATCACACGCACACGCACACCCACACACCCACACACACACACACCTACACACATACGTGCATACAACCATGCACACATAGGCATACAAACGCACAAACACACATCCACACATACACAGATACACACATACACAGATACGCACATACACACATACGCACAAACACACATCCACCCATACACAGATACACACATACAAACATACACATGCACACACACACACACACATCCACACATACACAGATACACGCATACACAGATACGCACATACACACATACGCACAAACACACATCCACCCATACACAGATACACACATACAAACATACACATGCACACACACACATCCACACATACACAGATACACGCATACACAGATACGCACATACACACATACGCACACACGCACACACATACGCACCTACACACATACAAACCTACACACATACGCACATGCACACATACACACAAACACACCTACGCAAATACACATGCACACAACCACACACACACCTACACACATGAACTCAAACACGCACACACACATACACACATACACACACACAACCACACCCATACACACATACACACATACACACACACACAGACACACGTACACACACACATACACACGTACACAAATACACAAATACACACACACATACACACATACACACACATACACACACATACGCACATACACACACAACCACACCCATACACACATACACACACACAGACACACGTACACACATACGCACATACACACATACACACACACACACACATACACACATACACATGCACACAGACACAAATACACACATACACACATACACACATACACACACACACACATACACACATACACCAGACACACATACACACATACACACATACACACACACACACATACATACACACACACATTCGCACACATATGCACACACACACATGCACACACATGTACACACACACAGGCAGAGACAGGCACAGCGACACACAGCTCAGAGACAACATACGCATAGACACACACACACACACGCGCACGCACGCCTGCTCGCCCGCCCGCCTGCACGTACGCACGCACTCACGCAAGCGAGCACGCACGCACGCACGCGAGCTCACACACACGCACTTTCACACACAGACACACGCGCACCCACTTACACACACACACACACACGCGCACACACACTTACATACACACACACACACACACACACACACACACACACACACGCGCTCACACACACACTTATATACACGCACAGACTTACACACACACACACGGAATTACACACACAATTACACACACACACACACTGGCACTGCGGTTTCCAGGCAGCCAAACGCTTGCAAGTGCTGCTTCGGCCAGGTATGTCGAGGCGTTCAGGCGGGAAGCGATCAATGGCAAGGCGCTAGCTCTCCTCAACATGGCGGAGCTGAAGCAAGAGCTTCAGGTGAAGGAGCTGCGCAACCGCAAGGCCGACCGGCTTTCAGTAGCCATTCGCTGGCGTGGGTGTCAGTGCCAACAGGGCCACCCAAGCGGCCAAAACTTCAGGTAACTTGCTCAACTGTCGAGGCTTGAACTAGATAACGCTAGATGAGAAAGCCTGCCCCCCCTTGCTGTTCTACTTGCGCGGGCATGGGTGTGCAAAATCACGGACAATTGGCCTTGAGGTGGTTGATGCCGTGCGTAGGGCGTAGGGCCTGCACGGTGGGAGCTGAGTGGAATGCCTGGGTTCATTGGCTTCGCTGTGGAGAGGTGACCGTGTTTCGTGGAAAAAAGGGCACAGCCTGTCAGGTCATCTATGATGAGATTCAGATGCTGTTTCAGCAGAAGATGCTCTGAAGTGCAAAATGATGACAGCGCCTTCACCTCATTTAATTATACTGAGCCATTTTAGAAGCACACTTACCGTTCAGCGACTGACTTTCAACGTCAACAAACTCTTCTCGCAGTCCTGCGCGGGCGCACAATGTACAGTCAACGTGCGCCGCAACCAGCTGCTTCGGTTTGTAGTCTCATCCAGTCCATGGGTGCAATGCGCCCAAGCCAGGAAATCTAGCTGAGTGGCACGCATGTCGGCAGAACTCTGACTAAGACTCAACATGCGTTTTGCTGCTCTGGAGGTGAAAAGCAATTGGCTTGCACTAAACTACCTTCAGCCCTGACTGACGTGCAAAACATTCGCAGGCTGCATTTGTGTTGCACGCTTGCGAGCAAGTTGGGCTGGGATGCCGGTCACGGGAGGCACAGCAGACAGACCCTTTCAGATCGCATCTAGCCTTTACAATTTCCTGTCGCGCAATGGACATCCGGTGCCTGCGATTGACCAGCGCGGGACTTGTGGAGCCTGCAGGCCTTCGCTACGGCGCAGACCACTTGTCGCAAAGGAGCTTCAATAGCAGGTTGCGCCGGCCTCAGCGGTCGTCTGGCGAAGGGAAATTCCTGCGCACCTAGCGCCATCTCATGTTGCTGGACCACAACAGGAAAATAGCATGCTTTTGAAGACTGGCCTATCGTTTGCATGCATGGGTCGATGTCCGTGTCGCCGAGGCTGGATTCGCTTCCTGCTTCCCTGTTCATCCCCACCCCGGCCTGGCGGGACCTGCCTGTGACATCTCTTCCGGGCTACGACAAGGTCTTCGTTGTGGACCCTGAGATGGCGGAAGGATGCGTCATGCTGATCCTGTTCTTGACAAAAGATGGCCGGGAGAGGATGGACTTCCATGACAACCCTTTGGCCTACCAGCTCATCTCAAGCAAGCAACGCCAGGAAAAGCACATCAAGTTTGTGAGCGGCAACGTTGTGCTGCTGAGACATCCAGGCTTCGCAGTCCGGCCAACGGTGCAAAGTCTGAGCTTGGACACCTTCAAGAAGCGGACAGCAGCGCTGCCGGACTTCAAGGTATCCTTCCCTGGGCGGCCGCAGACCGCGCCCATCTTCGTGCCACGGCCCCGGGGCGGCTTTGCCCTGCCAGGGCCCGACGGAGCCGCAGCCCCAGCTGCTGCAGCCCCAGCTGCTGCAGCCCCAGCTGCCGCGGCCGCGCCGGCGGCAACGCCCAGGCTCAGCCCCACCCCGGTGCCGGCAGAGGACGAGTTCTGGGGCGCCGCCCAGGAAAGCTACGCCAGCGTGGCCAGGGCTGCCAACAAGGCGGAGGATTTCTCCGATCTGACGGATGACGCCAGCACGGCTGGCTCATCCGCAGCGCGGTCGCCAGCAGACTGGGCGGTGGACGAAGTGGCCGCATGGCTTGCTGCCTTGGACTTCGGCAGGTGTGTTAGGCCAGGCCAGGGAGATGAGATGTCGTTGCCAGAAACCTGCCGGGAAGTTTGAGCCCATGCTTGTGATAAGAAGGCAAATTTAGCCGAGCGCTGCCGGTGTGCTGGCGCGCGCCAGGTATGTTGACACCTTCCGCCGCAACGAAATAGACGGGAGAGTGCTGGCTGAATTGACAAAGGACAGGGTTCAGTTTGACAACAGCTTGGCCTTCAATATTATACGTAACATTGCAACCGGGCAATTGAGCAATCCCAAAACTCAGGCAGTGCAGCAGAAGTCCAGGGTACGCGTATGTACGCGTTGTGTTTCCTGAAGCTTGTCGCATCGAGGACGAGCTGAAGGACGATTTGGGCATCAAGGAGCTGGGCGTCCGGAAGGCCGCTGGGTCATCGACGGTTTCTTTTATCCAACGCGATGTCCGGATTTCGGCTCGTGAAGCTATGATGTTTTTGTTTCTTGTGCTGACTTGGAAGCGCCCTACGTCAACTCTGATGCTTGCGCAGTGAATACTTCCTCCCCAACATGCTAGCTTTAGAGTATTGCAGGGCAAAGTGTCCCAGTCTAAGAGACTTGGAAGTTTCAATGTGTGTTTTGCATGTGTGTAATTTTGAATGGTGCTTGCCGCTGCGTGAGAATTCACTGTGCTGAAAAGTCCCAATTCATCCGGCCCGCTACTGTTGACAGTGAGTTGGCAGCGGTTGTTTCCCGCCTTGTCAGGTCATCTTCAACGAGATTCAGGAACTCTTCCAGTGATCCGAGGGAATTTTCGATTTGACTGTTGTGGTGTTGATGTGTCCCGTTTGCAGTGTACAGCTGATATCCTCTGGTTTCTAAATGCTGACATGTTTGCGCAGGCAAGACTTTGTGCAAGCCCTGGCAACAAAAGTATCCTGCTCAGCTCGTTCCAGCGCAGTTGGGCTTATCAAATCTTCAGTGGATTCAGTGGCTGCTGCGCTGTGCTGCCGATCCGCAAGTAAAAGTGCTCAAACTGGCCAACGCGAACTCCTCGATCCTGCGTGCAATGTTCGGTGGACCATTCGCGATGGGCGGCAATGGCTTCGGTGGCTTGCCCATGGGCATGCCCGTGATCGTGCGCGATTTGCGAGCGGATAGGTCACAGCCGCCCAGGGAGGTGACGGTGAGAGTTGGCGGCGTCCCGATCCATGGCCTGGGCATGGGCCCTTTCGGGCCATTTCCGGGTCTCGACGACGGGCTCATCACCCACGCGATACATGAGGCGCTGCAGCGGGACAGCGTGCCAGTGGGGGGCGCAAACGCCACCCTGGAGCTCTACCACAACACCAGCCCGGACAGAGCCGAGGCGATCGTGCAGTCGCAGCGCATGTATCGCGGATCCGACGGCCTGGCTGGTGGAGGCATCTACTTTGCGGAGAGCGAGGCTGAGGCCAGGAGGAAGGCCCACAACCACGGGGCCATGCTGAGCGCCACGGTGCGCGTGGGGAAGGTCAAGGTGGTGCACCGCTCCGCGGATGCCAGCTACTTGCAGCTGCGCAGTGAGGGCTACGACTCGGTGAAGATCCTGGGCCGGGACTCCGGCGCCGAGTACGTGGTTTACAACTACGACCAGGTCACAAACATCCGGCGAGTGTGAGTCACTGAGCGGTTTTCCGGGCTAATGAGAGCACCTGAGCTTGACTTTTCTGGATGTCCCTGCCCGGACCTCGAATCCTCCGGGCTTGGGCGTTGTGCAGGCTTGATTTTGGGAGCCAGACTCCGCACTTTGCAACCAGCAGTCCAAGCAAGACTTGTGGCAGGACTTCGGAGCAAAAATGATCAGATGCTGTTTGTCGTGGTTCTCGTTGTTGGCGGTTTGCCACTTGGGCATACAGTTTTCATAGCGCTTTACTTGCAGCATGACCGGGAATCTTCAAGTGCTCCTCGGGGCAGCAGGGCAAGTTTCATTGGTTGGCTGGCTGAATTGATGAGACTTGATTCTATCATGCGACATGTTACAGTGCATGCTTTACATCTCAAATTTTGTCACCCACTCATGGTGCCACCCAATTATGACAGGGAAGTCATGTATCATGTGCATGAGACGCTGAGTTGGGGATTCTTTCAAGGCAGATCACCCACATGAAGCTCTGGGTCACGAGGTGTGCGGCGCCCTCCTTGCGGGGAATGAAGGAGTCCAAGGGCAAATCTCTGAGACCATTGTCAGGTTATGCCAAGAGTCCGAGGCTGGGATCCCCTGTTGGCTTTCAAGCGCAGCACAGCCACAGCGAGAGCAGTGATGATATGTATTGAGTGAGTGCCCCAAAACACAGATCGGCAACAACTGACAGCCTCCTCGTGACTTCGCATCACACACCGAGAGAGCCGCGAGAAACACAATTCCGGGAGCGCTGTGGCTCTCAGACCTGGCAGATTTAGATTTGCGTGCTTGGCAGTTGATCTCTTGACCTTGGCCATGTCTGGCGCAGTTTGGTCCTGGAGCACTGGCCATTTCCGGCCCTACGATGCAGAAGTGAGCCGCCTGATTGAGGAGGGCTTTTGCAAGAACCAGCAAGAAGTCCGCATCCGGTTGTGGACGGGCACCGGACACGAAAGCTACCGCATCAACTTCCACAAGATGCGCCAGGACCGCGTTTGCTTGCCTATCGCGCAGAGCTTATCGCTTTCGTGGCAAGTCTGGAGAACTGTCGCCACAAAATGGCTTCAATCTTCCTGGGTTGCGGGTTGAAAGCGTTTCCAATTTGAGGCACTTGCTTTAGAGCCCTGATGCTGCTTAGATATTAGTCCTGAGACCTGAGCCCGTTAGAGAGTTGGCAGCCCGCTTTCAATAGAATGCCTAGCGCGGTTTTGGGAAACCAGGAGAGCCTCCGTGACGGTCACAAGTGGCGGCCTGTGCAGCGCACTCAGGCGCCGGAAGTGGCAAGTGAGATTTTGGCCTGTCCAAAGTTCAACATGAAACCAAGGAATCACAATGTCAATGTGAGCACCTGACAGAACATAGTCAGTAGTATGTGGCACGTGGCTTGAGAAGACATTAGGGCTCTTCCCCCCAATCAGCCAACATTATCAGAGCTCACCTCACTTTCTCTACGCATGGCCGTTGGGAGGAACAGCCAATACTTGTGCGAGTGTTTCTTACGTGACATTAGGTTGCCTTGGATTCCACGTTTAATTGCGTGTGTGTGTGTGTATGGCCCAGGAGACACCGAGGCGTGAATTTAGATTCTCTCGGCCGCAAGGCAGAGGCTAAGATTCACCTCTCTGTTCTACGGCAGGGGTTGCTCCGAAGCGGAACTTGCGCCATCATCGGCTTGGCAATTCAGCGCATCAAACACTTCAGCGCAGGCCAAGCTACTCGAGCCTGGTAGCTACTTCTGGCACTTGAGAAACCCAAGCATGAATGTCGGCTGTCCAAGCAGCTTGCTCAGCATTTGTAAGTATGTGACATGTCAGCGGAGTAGAGGAACAGCAAGTGGCTGCTCAATTGTGGTGGCCATGGCCAAAGAAGCTGGTTGTTTCCCTCCAAAGGAGGTTTTTCCCTGCATGTGCTGTTTTGCTAAGATTGGAACTGGGTTGCTGTTTGCAAGCGACCAACCTTTCAAGGCCGAATCTGTACAATCCTACCCTTGCCCGATTGAGCCATCGTCACATCACCACTGTGGCTGCACGTGGGGTGGGCATGCTCGCTGTAGAAGTCTGGCGAGAGCCATGCAAGGAGAGAGACGACCCAAACTCGATTTTTGCATTGCTACGTCAATCTCGTATTGCTGCGCAAAAGGCATTTGTAGAACTGGATTGTAGCAAACGCGTCCAAAGAGCGTTGCTACGAAATGCACAAGTCATCCCGGGGCAGTATGAAGTGGGAGACATTGTGTGCTTCAGACGAGATTACATGGGCAAGACCCGCTGGAGTCCGGCAAGTCGAGTGATTGGAAAGGAATCAGACAAGAATGTGTGGGTGCTTTGCAAAAACATTCCTGCTTTGGTGGACGGATCAATCCTACGTCCAGCAAACGATGCAGAAGCACTAGGGAGAATGATCCTGCACGGCCATGAGATAGTTCCCTCAGAAGTGATTCAAGAACATGGGCAACAGGCATTTGAGGATGCAACAGGGGTTGAAGTGCCCGTTCCTGAGGATGAACAAGGTCTAGATGAGGCCGATGAGGATGATAGTCCACCAGCACGACTGGGACTAACGCCTGTGCTAGAGACAGAGGTGCCAGACGTTGAGGAGACGGAACCAAGACAAACAACCACGGAAAGAAACGTGAGACCCCGTCTAGCCAGCACAATTGAACCAGATCCTGAGAGAGGGACAAGTGCAAGTGAACCAAGCTCTGGCGTGCGAGTCGACAACAGCTCATGGATGATTTACCGGAACCAATTCGAAGAGTTTTCGAGGATGTTCGCGTGGAACAATCCGAAGCAAGCGCAAACGTCGCCACAACAAGCAAAGGGAAGACACGAGAGAAGTTTGTGGCATTTATGGCGGCAAGGACGGATGAAGAAGCCCAGGAGAAGCTGCTGATCTATGACGAGGTGGACGCAAGAGTGAAGAAGTGTCTGGATGAGAGCAGACGCATTGAATGGAAGCAATTCCAGAATTTTGGCGCAACTATCCCAATACAAGGGAAGGAGCTTGAAGATCTCCTGAAACCAGGACACAAGTCCGTACCTTCCCGCTGGGTAGAAGTCAACAAGACTGAGTATCTGAAAGACAAGAAGGAGTACGTCCCTAAGTACAAGAGCAGACTCGTGTGTTGCGGCAATGATTTCCGGGCACCAGAAAATGCACTTGTTGTGAATGATGATTCTCTTCATTTGCAAATTATGCATCTGACACAGACAATACTCCTATGTCACTCCACCTCAATCTTCCTGTCTTGAAGTGCATCGATGCGCCTAAGCCATCTTGTGCAAAATCAACAACCTTGTTCGCCTCCTTCAAGGTCGCCAATGTTGCGTCCTTTGTCATGGACTGCAACCTCGATGTTCTGTACAGTAGGTCTGGTCGTCCTTGTCTTGCTATCCATGAAACTGTTCCTACCACTGAACGAAGCTTCTTTAGCTCATCCTCAGTCGCGGGCTCATGTGGTTTTCGGCCCTGTGCTATGGCTATTGGTCGGATCTTCCGGCTTAAACTGCTTCCGCAGTGCCTGAACTGCTTCTCCTCACTGCTTCCTACGACGAACTTGCTGAGCAAGTCTGTCCTGATTCCCTTAAAGCATACAGGAAGTCATCAACGTGAGTTGTGAGCACTGCGTCTAAACCACCTTCACCGATGCGGTACTAGAAAGCTGGGAACAGCTTGCTTGAACTCAGTCCGCATGCCTTTGCGTCCGAACCCACTTGCAGCCAGAATCCTCTTCCGCTATCCGTCAAGCCATAAACCCGTTTCCTCACAAGAAGGTATGCCCCTTTGGGCACATCTGGAAGTCCTCCTCTCGGCTGACGCATAAGCAGAACTCTGCCAAGATACATCGCCTGAGAGTGCGCCGATGTTACGTCACACGACTTGAGGAGTACGCCATGAATGGCTGCCCAAGATGCCACCACATGATGTGTCTCCAAGTCACTCGTGGGCGCATCTCCTCGCAGTCCATCGCGGTCCTCAGGAGTCCAAATTGCACTGTGTACTGCCATTGTCAATGCAAGCAGAGACATACGCGAGCAGGGCTAGAGAACGCAGATAGACTGCGAGCTCTGATATGCGAGACACAAGGAAGGCTGCGTGGACTAAGCGCATGGGAGGAAGACGTCAGACAGAACGTGCCTCGCAGACCCTTGGTAAGCCATTTGAAGGGTGAGGTACCACCAAAGATTGCAGACAAGCGACTCAGCATTGAGATCACTTTGGACGCCTGAAGGCATCAGAGATGTACAAGAAAGGAGGAGACCGAGTGAGGTGGATTAGTACAGCAACCGTGGTAGCTGACAGTCTCACCAAGCAATGAAGGCTGACCTGTCATGGGCGAATACGTGGTCGAGATTGACCTTAATGAGAAACCAGAGGATGCGAAGCCGGATCGACACCTGAAAGCAGGTTGAGTGTGAATAAACCCTGCATGTACAGATGTGAAGCCAGGATGTCGATCATGGGAGCATGGATTGATGCACGCTCGGGGCCTTTTCGGAGTCATCCGGCGCGAAAAGATGCGTGAAGCCCGCATTTGCTGAACCAGATTCAGAACGGGCTTCCGGATTTTCAGACCACTTTTAGTCGTGCGATGCGCAGGTTTACTTCCAGCATCTTCCAGCAGCCTGCTAGTGATTGCCAGGGAACCCAAGACAAAACGGCGGCAGTAAGCCACTTAGCGGAGTTTAGCTCCGTGAGTAGTTGCAAATATTTGCAAGCTTGAGCACGATGCATGATGGAGTGTCAGGGATAATTGACAAGCTGAGATTGCGAAGGATTACGGCTCACCGTGGCGAACGTCCGGCTCAACCGCTGTAGTGAAGTCCCATTAACCAAGGATAATCGAGGCATGGTGCAGATCAGCTGTGTCCGATTGACCGCGGAAGGCAAGGTGGAGCCTGCAGCTTTTGAGTACGAAGGGGACCGCCTCACAGACAGGGACTTTGATGAAGCCCTGCCCGGCACTGAGACTCACTAAGTCGTTAAGCGCAGTGCTGAGAGAAGGTGCTTGAGCGATTGCTTGACTGCTCGCGCCTCGCCTTGCGCCGAGGCTCAGCAAGCTGCGGGTGGACTTGTTCTTCTCTGGGACTCGGCCAATGCCTGTCCGGGACCTTGAAGGCTTTCAGAAGGTCTTCGTGCGGCAATCGGATGTGGTCAGCGAGTTCATCATGCTGACCCTGAGTCTGACCGGGGAGGGCCGTGTCCGCATGGGCTTTCAGAAAAATGAAGCAGGCTATGAGCTGATCTCCCCGCAAGCGTGGCTCAGGATCAAACTGACTTGCCTTCTGGGCCCTGTTGTGATTCTCAAGAACCCAAGGTTCACTGTGCTGAAGACAGGTCGACCCCAGGATCTGAGCGTCGCCCAATTCTGGGCGTTCGCTGGCCGACTGCCGGACTTCCGCAGGCTCTGTGTATGCGAGCGCCCGCGTCTGGAGCAGTTCGTGCCCGTGCCCGCGCCAATCCAGCCAGGCCCAGCCCGGCGCCCCCGCACGGAAAGCCAGCCCGGCAGGGCGCGGCCGAAGGCGGAAGCCAGGATTGCCAGAACCACCAGGAAGTGGGAGGGACTGGATGTGGCTGTGCCTGGCACGAAGCCGGAGATCCCCAAGCCGTTCTGCTCCGGCCCGCCCGGACTGATCCGGATGGATACCCTTGAGCGGGCACCCAAGGCAGGCGAGGCGCCTGACAGCGATTTGCGCTCACCAAGCCGCATCTCGACAGCGGCGTCGGCTTCAAGCGTCGACACTCCACCGCTCGACTGGACTTGCGACCGCGTTGCGGGATGGTTGGACAGCCTGGATGGGTGCAGCAGGCCGGGTGCAAGGAGAGCAGAGGGCGCCGGCCTCAAGCATGGCCAGCCACTGCGTGTCACCACACCAAGCACATCAAGTCACCATACCAGGGCATCAAGTACCCATAGCAAGTACATTAAGTCACCATGCCAATTACATCAAGTACCCAAACCAAGTACATCAAGTACCCAAAGTGTGGGAAGTTGTGGCCTGCAAGTTTCGCGCTCAGCCGGCGCGTGTGAACTCTGTTGCAACCGGGCCAGGTATATCCGCCAGTTCCAGGAGAATTTGATTGACGGCCGAACTTTGAGCAGCTTGACGCTGGAAGAGCTCAAGGGTGACCTGGGGGTGAAGGAGCTCGGCCCACGCAAGGCTCCTTGGCGCAATTCCTTGCGCGCCGGGCATGATGCGTGTTTGTTTCTCAAACGCAGGGGTGGTGTTCGTTCCACTGCCAGCTGTGTGTCCAACCCCATCCCAAGCGGATCCATGCGGCTGGCCAACGTGTTCCATGTTTGCCGCCTGCACGCCAAGGTCATCCATCGGGCAATTCAGCAACTGTTCCAGGAGTGAATTAGCGTTTAGCATTTCCTCCTTGCTCCATGCGGTGAGGGGCTGTGACAGTTTTGTTTGCCGCTTGCGAGACTAGTAAGTGTCAAACAGGGCAAGACTTTTGGCAGGGCCCATGATGCTTTCCACGCAAGCGCAGTGCGGAAAAAGAGCGGTCTTCCTTATGTTTTTTAGCCAGTAACTAGATCCACAATTTGAGCTACACGCATACTTTACATTGCATTACATGAGGCTCACATGGGAGGATAAGCAACTGCGACACTCATCCCATGTAGGCGATTCTTGCATTGAGTTGAATACTACTCGTATGGGTGGATGCCAAAATTATAAAATAATCATGTGTTTACCTGTTGTGTTCATGTGTGCTGTTCAACATAGCGCACTCCGTTCGTTTTGGCTCAAGAAAAGGAGCCGCCGCGCTTGTTTGCCGGTTATATTAGATTTTCATGGTAGCGGAGCTGCTGATTACTTCAGTGGCCTGGGTCATTGGGTTCATCACTGCGCTGGGGTGGCCACTGCTTGTCCTGTTGGCAGTATCGGCTGTTTCGGCCGGTACGGTCATAGGCAGACAGTGGGTCCACCGGGCCACGCGCGAGAGGCGCGTCATCGGGCGCTGGGCCCGCCTGATCGTGAAGGTCAGGACCAGCAGAGGCAGTTTGCCTACCTTGGTCACTTCCTTAGCTCGTTGAGTGGAAGTGTGACGAAGAGGATCAAGAAGCTATGGCCCAAGATGCACTGGCTGATGAGATGCGGCGGATGTCGCAGGCGCTACAGCAGAGCCAGGAGCAGAACGCCCTTTTGCAGACCCAGATGAATTCGCTGGCTTAACAACAGCAGCAACAGAGAGCCGTTGGCACCGGCACTCAGCCGAATGTGATGATGCAGGACCTTGGTCAGATCTTCGCAAGCATCACCCAAAGCCAACGGGATCTTGCTGACGCCATGAGGTCCCAACATGAACGAAAGTTCTTCCTAATCGACACGAAAGGCCTTGCGAAGCCTGACAGATTCAACGGCGCGGAGGAGAACTTCCTATACTGGCGGGTTCGGCTTGAAAGTTTCATTGTGGCCTCCATGCCGGACCTTGAGGAGGTCTTAGAGTGGTCCGAGGAACATAGGATGAGATCACCAGATCCAGGGGCTCCATGAATCCCACGCACAAGGAGGTGAGGGACATCGAGCAGGTGGACGCGCAGCTGTATGCACTGCTGCAGACGCTCTGTGAGCGTGAGGCCTTTGGTGATGTACCTGGAGACTTGCCTTGGGACCCGCGTTAAGAACTTCTCGCTATCTGCAGGTGCGGATGATGGTGTGGCTCCCATGGACATCGGCGGCTTCGGTAAGGGCGGAAAAGGTAATGGAAAAGGCCGAGGTGGAAAAGGCGGCAAAGGCAAGAAGGGCAAAGATGGCAAGGGGAAGTCAAATGCGGCGAAGCCCACATGCCACAACTGCGGCAAGCCTGGACACTACGTCAAGGATTGTGGAGCGCCGGAGGAGGAGCAGCCAACAAGGGTCAGCTACGGCAAGGACGGCTATGACAAAGGCGGCAAAGGCAGCAAAGGTAAGACAGGAAAGAAGGGACAAGGCTCCAAGAAGGGTGTCAACAGCTTTGACGACGGCTATCACCACGATGGAGGACAAGTAGAGCCTGAAGCTGAGGCGCATGACACGGGCTACCTGTCCATTGCTGGATTGGACAATGTGAGCCTGTCGGAGGACGAATTGGATGAGGCCGAGAAAGATGAGGAAGGTCCCTGCCTGGACCCATGCGAACAATGCTATGTGAATGGGTGTGCGTCGGCGGCGACTAAGCCCGATGAACATCACCTCACATGTGTGCTCAGTGTCCAGAAAAAAAACAATTTCGGGGAACAGACCGTAGGTGAACAGATCGTAAGGCCCCCCAGAAAAAACCCGACAGAAACCGACAAAAACCGACAAAATCCGACAAAATCCGAATCAAATTAAATCAATTTTAACCAGCTACGGCACACAATTATGTGCTACCAGTGATAGCTTTGAAAATGAATCATTAACAGCCAAAAAATAGTAACCAACAAACAACAACAAGCAACAAACTAACAACAAACAACACAAACACAACACGAGCAACGACGCAACAGCCAACAATACAATATCAATAACAGCAACGGACAACCAAACTTACACACACACAGACAAAATAGACTATCAAAGACATGGAAAAAGCGACCGTTCAGAACCGCAAGGGACAGAGAACTTTAACGAGATAGGCCTAACAACAATTCTTCGAAAGATCTTTGAGTACGCCGCCTTTCTTAGGCATAGGACGGATAGGCCTAACAACAATTCCTCGAAAGATCTTTGGGTGCGCCGCCTTTCTTAGGCATAGGACGGATAGGCCTAACAACAGTTGCTCGAAAGGTCTTTGAGTACGCCGCCTTTTTTAGGCATAGGACGGATAGGCCTAACAACAATTCCTCCAAAGATATTTGAGTACGCCGCCTTTCTTAGGCACAGGACGGATAGGCCTAACAACAGTTGCTCGAAAGGTCTTTAGTACGCAGCCTGCTTTAAGGCCATCCGGAACGGATTGGCCTAACAACAATTGCTCGAAAGATCTTCGGGTACGCCGCCTCTCTTTGGCATAGGGACGGATAGGTTTAACAACAATTCCACGAAAGATCTTTGAGTACGCCGCCTTTCTTAGGCATAGGACGGATAGGCCTAACAACAACTCCTCGAAAGATCTTTGAGCACGCCGCCTTTCTTAGGCGTAGGGCGGATAGGCCTTTCAACAGTTCCTCGAAAGATCTTTGAGTGCGCCGCCTTTCTTAGGCATAGGACGGATAGGCCTAACAACAGTTCCTCGAAGGATCTTTGAGTACGCCGCCTTTCTTAGGCATAGGACGGATAGGCCTAACAACAGTTCCTCGAAAGATCTTTGAGTACGCCGCCTTTCTTAGGCACAGGACGGATAGGCCTAACAACAATTGCTCGAAAGATCTTCGGGTACGCCGCCTCTCTTTGGCATAGGGACGGATAGGTTTAACAACAATTCCTCGAAAGATCTTTGAGTACGCCGCCTTTCTTAGGCATAGGACGGATAGGCCTGACAACAATTCCCCGAAAGATCTTTGAGTACGCCGCCTTTCTTAGGCATAGGACGGATAGGCCTAACAACAATTCCTCCAAAGATCTTCGAGTACGCCGCCTTTCTTAGGCATAGGACGGATAGGCCTAACAACAGTTGCTCGAAAGGTCTTTGAGTACGCTGCCTTGCTTAGGCATAGGACGGATTGGCCTAACAACAATTGCTCGAAA